>JASMMZ010000009.1:8994929-9104343 GCA_038502455.1 Anisogramma anomala
GTGCTGGCCTGTTCTTCTTCGTCCGAGGTGTACGGCTCCATGTGCTGCTGCTGCTGCTGCTGCTGCTGCTGCCTCTCGGCACAGTTGTTATCGTCCGCCGCGGCGTCGCTGCCAAAGGAGAAGGCGCTGAGCTTGCGCAGACTGGGCCACGCATCATGTGCCTCTTTCCCCTCCTCCTCCTCTTCTTCCTCCTCCTCTTCTTCCTCCTCCTCCTCCTCCTCCTCCTCCTCCTCACGCCCCGACATCTGCCTCTGCGGACTAACAGGACTTGGCTCCTCGTTCGCCACACCCGCTCCGCCCTCCGCCACCGCCTTGGTCTCCAGCCGCGGCAGCACGGGCGCCGTCACACTCCTCCTGGCCACGGCCACCCCGGCCGTCGGCGGGCTGAGCGGCGGGCTGAGCGGCGCGCTCACGACGCGCATGCCGGCGCGCCACTGGCTGCCCGAGACGGGCAGCGGCCTCTGGCGCGGCCAGTCGGCCGGGCAGAGCTTGTGCGCCGCGGGCGCGGCGGCGGCGCTGTCGTCGTCGCTGCCGCCGCGGCGCTGGGCCTCGAAGTAGGCAACGCCGGTGGAGACGTCGATGTTGGGCTCGTGCGGGGTGGAGTTGAGCTCGAGGAGGAGGTTGGCGAGCTGGTCTTCCTCGAGGGTCTCGACGAGCGAGAAGAGGTTCTCGACGGACGAGTGGGTGCGACGGCGGGTTTGGGGCGGCATGGCTGTGGTCGCTGCGTGTGGGTGTGTATGTGGGCGGGGTGTGGTCGATGAGGAATGCTCGCGACGGTCGAATGGAGTCAGAGGCAAGAAGCGAGTGGAGCCTCTTTGGTCGATGGAGCCAAGAGTGTAGGGGCCAATTGCAAAGGAGAGTGTTGTTTACATAGGCGCATGCTCATGGCATCGAGACATAACGAGGATGCATTCCAGTGGAGCTGATGTGGCGTCTGCTAATTCTTGGTGGCGGAAAACGAGAAGCGCAGGAGGAAACAGCGAGGTCGATCCTTTTTGGACATTCTTCATCGGGTCATGCAGACAGGCACCTTCTTCCTCCCTGGCATTGCAGCCCCCATAATTAATCTTTCGAAATAATTATCCTAATCTCCCGCCCGACGATTCGGGGCGAATCTTGTCCTCTCTCGTTCCTTGTTGGCCCAAGCTTTTCCCCCGGCTTTCCTTTCGTTGGCGTCGCGAGAAGGCTTCAGCTTGGTTTTAGACATCCAGAACTTGAATGATCAGCAGGACCATGTGGATGGAACCAAAAAACAGAAGATCACCGTGTCCGGGGTCCGAGTGGAGCAGAGGAGGAGAAGGGCTGAAGCTGAACAACATTCTACCATGAGTCAGGCGCACATGAAATGAATGCCCAGTGGCCACAAGGAAGCCAAACGTGGCACAAACGATGCAACGCCACGGCTCCGGTGAGACCTCCAATTGGTCAATGGTCCCATTACTCGTAACACTGTCGGTATCATGCCGTGCATGTGCAGATCGTCCCCTGTCGTCCTGCGAGGCTCCGGCACTGCTTTGCCCACACCAACAGGACTCCCTCACAACGCGAAATACACACGCAACGTGACCTCGCCCTGCGCCTCCGTCCCGCCCGCCGCCGTCTCCATCGTCCAGCCCGTCCAAGCTCTGCCCCGCCGCGCTCCTGTTCTGCACGTAGACCGTCTCGCCCCAGCCCCAGCCCACGCCCCCCGCCGCCCCGCGGTCTGGGCTGGCGGGGATGATCAACGCGGCCTCGATGCCCACCACACAGCCAGCCCCTGGTCGGGTGGCCCGCGCGCGCCGCGGCGGTGCTGGTGCTGGCGGCGGTGTCGCCGCCGAGCGCGTCGGCGAGGTTGGGGCCCGGCGGCGTCGCCGCTGGCGTCGGGCCTGTCGGCCTCGGTGGCGAAGGCCAGGAAGATGCCCTGCCACTTGCTGTCGGCGGCCGCCGCGCACCGAGGTCAGTCTGTTGCACAAGCCGCTTCCAAGTCACGAGGAATTGTCGCCTCGTCGCGTCCACGTTCGGCTAGACGCGGGGGTGGCAAGCTGCCAGCCCACGGCAGCAAACCCAACGGCCCGAGCATCAAAGGGTGGCCATGGTGTTGTGCTGCGAACCGGTAGCCGGTGTGGTGGTGGCAGGTGCGATGCGTCACCCAGCTTAACAATATTGGTGCGGTAAGTGTGGATGATGATGCAATCTTTCGACCAAATACCGCACGCAAAGACCGTCTTCTTCAGTCTATTCGCTTCTTTTCCTTCACCCGGGACGGAAATCTACGTCACTTCACCCAAAATCAGCAACGAACCAGTCAAACCTTCACGCCACTATTACGGACTACCACCACCAGAACTCTAGCTACGTTTTTACTCGTTCGAAATAAGGTTAAATTAATAACTTGAGCGATAAAAACATTTCCGGCCTTTTTGTGTTGCGTTCATAATTATAAAAATTACTTTTTTTACTGACACTTTTATTAGGCATGTTAAGCTAGGAACAACCTTTATATCCTTATTACAAACTACTATAACCGAAGTTCTATCTATATTTTAATCTAGGTGTTGCCTAAAATAACGTTATACTAACAATTTTAGCAATAATTGTACTGTTATTACCAATTTTTGTCATTTACATTTAAAATTATAAAAGTTTTTTTTTTTTTTTTTTTTTTTTTTTTTTTTTTTGCTGTAATACTTTTCGACATACTTCTACGTGTTCAAACAATAACTGTTATCAGAAACTTGCAAATTCTCTGAATTTCAGTACTTGAGGTCAAATTTCTATTGTTTATTATTGGTATAACTTATTATTTTAATGTTAAATTATGTACTTAATTTGAAATCAGGTTTTTATTGATAAGTATTAATTGTAGTTACGGTTATTAATTTGAATCGCATGTTTTAGTAATAAGTAAAATAGTATTAAGTTATAAGTAATATATTGAAAGTTTTATGTTGTGAAATTTATTATCCAAATCTCTCCTATTTATAACTACTATAGTGTTAGATGTTACACATGGTATAATTAGATAACTTGTTTGTACTTCATTGTAAATTATAATTGATTATATTGATATTATTGTAAGTTACAAAAGTTGGTATTATTGGTAGGTATTTATCATCGCAATGTAGTTGATTCGAATCTCTAGTTCAAGTACTTGGTGTGTTGTATTCAAAGTAGTGATATATTAGTTCTAAGTTTAGCAGACCGCTAGCCGATCTGTATACTTATTTTTATCTGTATGGCCAATTGCTTGGCCTATGCCCTAACATAAAGTGGGCACCTATTGTACTTAATTTACAGTTAATATAGTTCATTTTACAAACAATGTAATCAATTTACAGCCAGTACAATTGATTGACTGTTAGTATAATTGATTTGACTGTATTGCAATTGACTGATGTTTTGATACTGGCGAGTTTTTGTTTTGTGCGTACACATTAGTGTAGCCAACCATTAATTTGTGGTAATTCTTGAAGTCTCTCCTCACTCCATACGCTAGGCCCCTGTCAATTCTACTTGGTTTTACACTCAAATTAACTTCAATTACAACCCTTTTACTTTACTTTTCCAAGTACTAAGTTCTTTAACTCTCACACACAAGTTTTTTACCAGAAACTTACACGTATTACAATTTTGTACGCTATCAATTACATACCTTCTGCTAATAAGTCGAAATATACTTTTTTGTATACTATTATTGCTACCGCTACCTTAATAGTCTTCCAATTTGCCAAGATATTTTTATTTTCCCATGTTACGTACTAGACGGTCTATATAGCTCTCAATCCGTACAATTAGCCCATAATCATTTGCAAACCTTTCAAGAATGTTATGAAACATAGCTTTGGTGATGGTGTTAACAGAATTGTTTTTACGGTTGATTTACCTAAACTTATGAATTTCTCAGGCTTTATATACCTCCCTCAAAGCTATTATATCTATTATTAAACGATTTATATTGGTTGTATCTAGTTTTAATAGGTATTTGTATAGGCTTTAGAAATTACTACATATATTTACAAGTATCAAATGTAGTTTCAATTATTTGGTAATAATATTTAACGTATTATTAATCATTAAAACAATGTTAAAGCTCATTATTATGCTGTAAACCCCCAATATTGATACGTTTCGTATTACGCGTTTGTATTTAATGGATGTTTAGTATATAAGGTGGCTAGTAATTGTAAATTGTTTATGAAACCTATCCTTGTTAATGAGCATTATAATGAATCCGATTTAGGATATAAAATTGGTATTATTTATAAAAAAAACTCGTTCTCAGAAACTATCAACTTCGCTATCGTTAAATCCACTTATATCATATTAATACCTTTGTTCAAATTATTTATTTGTTACTAAATACGTTTATTCAACTTGTGAAAGTTTTTATTTTGTGGATTTTAAATTTGTACTGTAATTGATAAATCGTAGGATATCTCCGATTGATATACCGTAACGATATAGATCGCTCAAACCTTTTGTTCTAAATATCTTTGTAATTTTATATAGTTAACTTTATCGATCTTCATCAAGCTTGTAACTTGATTTTTGAGCATCGATTAAGGCATAAACTATATATATCGTTAATATTATAAATATGGATTAACGATTCGTTAAAATCAAATTACATATCTTTAGCTAACATTTTAATCGGCTTACATTTCGCAAAGCCTGATTTCTTTAAAGTGCTTTGATTTGTTGTTATAAACTTAAAGTTTTAGAGAAAAAGAACTATATTTTTAGTTTGTATATCAACAATACTGGAATCTTAATCTTACATAATAAATAACTACGAATTAAACGTTAACGTTTTAATATTTGACCTGCTTTCAAAGTGTATTTGATACATTAAAACCCAATAAACCTAATTCATAAAAAGGTACTTACGTATTATATTACCATGCCGGTAAAAAATTATCCTCTAATTCCTTGAACAATTTTAATAATATAATCCGTTATAAATTCGTAGTAGATTATGTTTATACTTAAGTAATTCTACGGTTATTAGATGCAATCTTACCATTTTCATTGCAGTTAAACTGGTAATGATAGCGACAATCAAATGCTGGTTGTTCTTTCAAATTGTAGGTCATGAAGTAAAAATTTAGTTTTTACTTTTATTACTACATTATCAAAGGATTGATTTTGACTTTTCTTAAGGCCGGTTTATGATTTAACTTTTGAAATAGTAAATGATCTTAAACTTTAAAACCATTAAGTTTTATCCTTGAAATTACCTTAACGGTATAAGGTAAATAAGTATGTATATACAAAGTCTATCGATCCTAATTCAGTTGCTTTCTTCAAATAATTTTCCCAGTATAATAATAATACCTTCAACTTACAACCTAAGGGTTAGGTCTCTGTTAGATTTCTATTTTGAAGATACAAAATTTGTTATATATACCTTCCTAAGTTTATAATGCTCATAGCGGTTCCCTTTTTTAATGTATATCCACTTTTTAAGTACTTTTTCACGCCTTTGACATTCTATCAACTTATTAATAATAAGTCTCGAAAGATTATATTACCTAATTCACTCGGCTCAACGGTTTTCAGCTTAAACTTCTTCATCGAAATTTAGGGTTTTCTTTTACAATTTAACCTACGTAATGCAAAAAGTAACAGAACTTTTAACGGTTTTAATTACTAAGTTTAAGGTAGCGATACTTAGTATCTTATAAGGTTTATTCCATTTGCTCAACTTTTATAACATAAAGACTTTACTTTCAAAAGGCAAAAATAGCACATTTGTTATTGATAACTCGTTTCTAGTGTTAAAGGCGCTATTAATCTAGGTGTGTACCAATTACTTCCCAAATTCTTTCAGGGATTTACTATATGCTATAACCTGTTTCTAGGTGTTTGATAATAGTAGCGATTCAGTTATCATATGTGAGAACGCTCCAAATACCAGAAAAATTGATACAAGACCATTAGGACCAATAATATCATCAATATTGGTAGGAATTTAGACGTTGCAACATTGTCGATTCGTATTGGTTAAAGTAACAGTAGTATTGTATAGTCAAGTAGTGGATGCATTATTCTAAGTTTGGAAGACTACTAGCTGGTTTGCACACTAATTTTTATAGCCAATTGCTTGGCCCGTGCCCTAGTTAAAAGTGTGTGCATGCTATATTTGACTTGGAGTTAATATATTAGACCCACAAAATAATAAATTTCATTTGTTGCTAGTATAATTAACTTTATTGCAAGTAAAGTTGACTTAGGATTATAATTATTATTTTTCTAACATTGGGAGCTTTTTCTTCGTGCGCATACTTGAGTGTGGTCGAATAATCGTTTCCGATTATCACTGAATTGTCTTTTCGTCAACTAGTTATACCCTTGTCAATTCCAGTGTATTCTGCACCTAAATTGACACTAATTATCTTCTTTTACCCCACGATTCCAATTTATGATTTTACCAATTCCTATAAATAATTCTTTCTTTATAGGCTGATGTAAACCTTTGATTTAACTGTATCAATTAATTAATTCACTAGCTTTCATTCCATGTCAGTTTTGTATTTTGTTAGAATGCCTTTGTTTGCAAGTACATGACTTGAATTTGCCAGTTGGACTGTAATGTAACCTTTAATGCGCGTGGTTATCTTATTGTCGTTTACAAATTTTGAAGGGTTTTGTTTGGTAATGATTTTGTTATAGTATCGATAGTATTATCTTTGCCTTCAATTTATCGGAATGTCTCAATTTTTTTTGCCTTTGTAGGATTTATGGAATGTTATTATATCGATTATAGGGTTTTTTTACTAGTAGTTCCGAGTTTCGAAAGGCATTCGAATAGATTTCTCGAGTAGATATAAATTTGTACCGAAATAGGAAGAATTGTCAACTTTTTCATTGCGATGTTAAGGGTTTCCTATATCGTTATGTTTATATCAAAGCCAGTTATTATACTGTAACGTTTTCGACTATTGAGTTTTGTATTTGTGTTGTAATTTATAGGTTGTAAGATGCTTTCAATTGGTATATGGTGGCAATTTAACTATCATGGGCATGTTGTTCTAAGTATTTTTGAGCCTTGGTTACCTCAATTCTTTTTATAGTGTTTGAGTTAGCGTTCTAGCCTTTTTGACGGAAACTGAGGTAGAATTTTTCATACTATGTTTGCGGATTGATGATCTGTTGAATTTAAGATGTTTTACTTTTGCTAGAGTTGCAATTGTTTTGTAATTCTAGAACTTTGAGTCTTTAATCGTTTGCTGTTCTGATTCCATAAAGCTAGAACTTCTAACGAAAGGGGTATTGTTAGTTTGTATACCTATTATGCCAAAATTTTGATTTCTTGTGATTAGTATATACAGATTGTAGGTTGAAGATTTTATGTCTAGCCTTAACTTGAAATACGACTGGTAGATTAGGAATTTGTGAACGTTTGATTCGATGAGTCCGTATAGTGGTTTTATATATTGTATAACCGTTTAGTAAAGTGTAATAGAGTTTTTACGGCAGTTTTTATACATAGTTCTTTGTTAATTAGTTATTGATTATGTATATATTGGCTTTATATTACAGTTATTCAGTGGTAACTTCCTTTTAGCTTTAGTTAATATATTTGTTATTCAAGCGATTACCAAGCGTTAAATTATTTTTTAAATCGTTGTCGATTATATAAAAATCTTGTTTTTGCATTTATTACTGTATTCTTCAACGATTAGGCCTGAGTTTTCGTATAGATTCTCCGTAGTTTTACCCATAACTTCGTAGACAATCTTTAATCTAAAAATCGTTATATTTGGATTTTGAAGGTTGAAATCGCGTTTAGGTACAAGTTTTATAACTTTTTAAGTAAGGAATTCATTAATCTCGACTTTATTTTTTTATCAAAAGGTTTACCAGAGGTTTTAATAACGATTTGTTCCTAAAGCTTTGAAAATTAATCTTTAATCGTTCTATTTATTTTCTGTTAACTTAAAGAGTATTATAGGTCTGACCCGGTATATATTCATTATATTGAACGTGTCTCTCCTTTGGTGGTTGGCCGTGTTATCGAAATTTTATCAACTTATCTAGTACAGAGAGAGGGAGGGTTGTGTTAGATGATTTGTTTGATTTAAGGATATTTATTACTATCGTCATCGTAATCATAACTCATCTTAATATAAGGTTTAACCTAACTTTTACGGAATGTAGTAGGACTGTTGACAGTTTTAATAATCATTTTGGAGTTGATGATATTGAAGATTTTACATAGGTTGTACTATTTACCTATCCCTCTCTATATAAGAATTTTACATTATAATGATAAATAAAGTATATTAATCGTTGTGAAGCCGTTTCTAATATTCAAGGAATTATTAACTTCATGTTAAGCCGATTCTTTCCGTAGTTCCTTTAGCGTCTTACTTTAATTTTCAACCTTTCATTAGGTACATGCTAATGTTAGATGTTTACTTATTAGAATAAGATATGTTTTAAGGACTAGTAATGTTAGTACCAAGCCGTTAAGTCTTATAATATTATTCAAGCTGTTTATTATTCCTTAAAAATCGTGCCTTTTAATCTATAAAAATGCTAATTTTTAACATTAGAATAAAGTATGTTGTGCAAAGTAATATATATACCCTTTAGATCTTTGTAATACATCAATGGGCATTAATAGGTATCTGTTGATACTCAATCCATATTATTTTGAAGTTTTCTAAAACCTTCGTTATTACCTGGTATTGTGTACAACAAAGTTTGATAAGTCTAAATATATATTAATTTACAACATCTTTCACGTTTCTGACATATTGTTTGTCGACAAGAACTTAACGAATTTTATTATATGAAACGAGGTTATAAACTTAATAACAAAAAGAATAGGCTTGATATCTAAAAAGAATATATCAACGAATATATCGTAATCGAAATCCTTTTCATTTTTTGTGTAAACTTGAATCTTCGGGGGGCTTAGGCATACGTTTGGAAATAGTAACAGAGCTTTTCAATAGCTTTTCAAACGAAGTATTTCATATTTTTATTTCTAGCGGTCTTGAGGATTCTATTTACCTTATCGAAGGCTAGATAGTTAAAGTATCAGTGTAATTGACGCATTTCTGACTTTGTTAAGTTTAACACCGTTACCTTTGTACTTTCAAGATGGAACTAAAAGTGCCCCTACTTGGAGACGAAAGGGAACCTTTGGATTTTTTTGACCAGTTCTTTAGCATTGACGTCAACGTTAACGTCGAGGATTTTTATGTCTTGTAGGTAAAGAAAGAACGGGGTAGGGAACTTTAAGATGTAAAATGTAATCGGTCCCAAAATAATTTGAATACTCTTTGTTTTCAATAATGATATTTTTTCGTCCGGACCGAAGTTAATTTTAGTTTTGTTAATATTTTAACGATTAATCTCTGTGGCAGTAATAATTTGCCCTCGCAATGTTATATATTGTAAATAGTCTCCTATTAAATACCTTACCGTTCTTATATTTATTATTATACCTTAAAACGTGTGATTTACGTAACGATCGTGAAGTTTAAATATATATAAGGAGTGAAGGGTTTGAAAAAGAGATATTTAAAGGTTTTCGCTACTTAAGCAGTATAAGAAGGCGTGGTCGACTAATTACTAGGCCGTTTTAGAAGTAGTATCTTTATGTTACATAACCTTTTTTGATATATTCCTATTATTGACAGCAATATTTGCACCCTCGTAGTTTGCTATATAGCTTAATTCATCTTAGCTGGAAGTAATAGTTCATTAGGCGTAGTATATTACCTATTATTTATTGCGTTGAACCGGATTATAGCGAGTCAATAAATAGCTGAGTTTGCCACAAATCTAACATCTTTTTCCGTCATTACGACTATAGGTTTTATGGTTAATAAATCCGCTTAAGTTTTACCCTCGTTGCTGGTGCCAGTGTAGCTATTGCTTCTAGTTTAAAGGCTTTAAACTTGATTTTGAATGCTGGAGCCGCCCGTATTTTCGATTAATGTAGTGTTTCGTTACGCGGTTTTTTTTATCTTAATCGCGAGAGTTATTAGTTTAGGATATATACTGAGACAGTTCGGCATGCGAACTATCATAGGTGTAAGTGTTATAACCCAAGCACGTTGGCGGGTCA
The DNA here is from genome assembly GCA_038502455.1 of Anisogramma anomala. NCBI lineage: Eukaryota > Fungi > Ascomycota > Sordariomycetes > Diaporthales > Gnomoniaceae > Anisogramma > Anisogramma anomala. The sequence continues at coordinate 9,004,993 of JASMMZ010000009.1, forward strand.
CGAAACAGGCCAGCATGCAGCTGAGCTACCGGTGAGCCTCAGTAAGCACCGGTGAGCCTCAGTGAGCACCGGTGAGCCTCAGTGAGCACCGGTGAGCCTCAGTGAGCACCAGTGAGCCTCAGTGAGCACCAGTGAGCCTCAGTGAGCACCAGTGAGCCTCAGTGAGTACTGGTGAGCCTCAGCACTGAAGATGGTATGAAGGCCATAGGATATAAGGACACGACCATCACCACATAGATAGTATTTCCTTAATAGCTCTTCAGTTGTCAATCTAAGTATTCAGTCTCAGTATATTCTGAATAGCCTCACGGCTTTTGATCATTACTTGCACGGTTGCGATATTGTTCACTCAGCACCTCTGCTACCTTCTTGATAACATAAACCCTCTGATACCTTCTATATACTCACGGGTATTTAGTGTGATCATTACAGTAAGCCAAAACCGTAAATAGTCAAAGAAGCTTTTATAGATGATATTTCGGTATTATAAAGCGTATTTAAATTCGTTAAAACCTATAACAATTTCCTGTATCTAGTTATATAACGTGGTTTTACTAGTACAAGCCTACTTTATTCCTTATTCATATAATATTAACTTGTTCAATATTTTGTTAAGGATATTTATCAGAGTTTCCTTCTTTTTCTTTAGCTATTATCATCGTTTACTTCGTCGTAACCTAGTTTGTAAGGTATTGCGTAAAGTGGACATTGTATTCGAAGTAACTATTCATACCATCGTTAATATCTTAGAATTTTTTTTCTTTTGTTAAGAAGTTTAGTTAGTTGTTCTCGGCGTGATTTATAAGGATATTGAGAAATAAAGAGTGAAAACCAGAAGGAGAGACCTCTATTTATTTTCAAATGTTGAAAAAAGGTTATTATTTTCGTAATAAGTAGGCTGTTGAGCTTTCTGTTATACTTTTTCATATCGTTTTAGATTTTTGCTAAGTTTGTAAGAAGTTTGTAATTGATCTTGACTATTTTGACAAGTCTGAAAGAAAAGTTACGATAATCGTCTCAGTTGTTGATAGTGTTTCCTACTATCAATTTAAGACTTAGAGCTTTCTAGTTGTGATGATGAGGATAATTACCAGTTTCCTAGCCCGAGGAGATAAATTCTAGGGTAAGACTTGTAGTAGGCTCACGTATATAGACGTACCTGTCATGGAAAGCTTTGTTTTAATGAACTGAATAATTTTGGGGAAATGCTTAAAGGGTAAAGGGAACTTGACGGTTTTGTTAAATTAACTGTTGAATCGCGTCAACGTTAATTCATTTTGAAGCGTTAACAGCTACTACTTTATACGCTCTACCACTATTAAGAATATACTTCGCGTTATTACGTAAAGATGCTATTGTCGAGTAAATTAATATGTTTTTTATCTTTATCGTATAAATAATTGTTGTTAGTGGGGAGGTTAAATATTTGATTTAACTGGTTATTTAAGAGACATATTTTGAAACATGTGTAAAGATATTAAAGGTTTTCAATGACTTTTCCTTTTCCCTATAGGTTATAAAGATAATGATCTTAGGGTCAATTTTTAAATTGAGTTAATTTAAATATAGTTTTTGCCTAACTAATTGAATTTTTATTCGGAACGTAAATTTTTAGTCGATTAAGCTTTACTTTTAGCTTATTTTCGATCTCTCTTTATATTATCTTTTATTTATTCATAGTGCAGTCGGCGAAAAATTTACGGAAGGTTTGAAAAGCGCAAGCGTTACAGTTACATCTGGTACTATTTTAGTCGAAGATGTAATAGTTAATGAAGTTGGTTAAATACGCTTCAATTAAGTTTTTATTAACATCTTTTCCACTAAGTTCTCTACCGAAATATTTTGAAAAAACGGGTCCTAAAACTTTAATTGTTTTCTTCTTGATATAGTTGTCGATGGCTTTCAAGTAAGTATTTAAGATAGTCATTTTAACGTTTTAGTTAACGTAGAATAGAAGACTTGGTGTTTTTGGCGATTTAGGGATGTAAGGACTTGGCGATTTAGCGTAGAGTGGCGCGACGTAATTTTTTTGACACAACTTAATGATTTTCGGTGTTTTTTTCTCTCTGAATAGTAATTTTATCGATTGACGATCTTGTGATGTAAGGGAAGAGGGGAAAGAGTAGTATTAAGGGAAAAGTTGATGTAAAAGGTAAAGTTTGTTATATAAACTAGGGTTAAAAGTTATTTTTCTTTATTATTTATGGTGGAAAATTGAAATTTGTAAGCTGTAAGACTTAGTTTCTTTTATAATAGTAACACTTGTAGTAATATTAACTTAGTCGTTTACCAAATTGACGATTTTTAAAACTTTTAACGGTCAATATTAATATCTTTAAGAATTATTCGTGAAGATTTTCTAATGTTTATCAATAACAATACCGTCGTTTCCTTCCGAATTTCCGTTATAGATCAATTCAACCTAAAAGTCTTCTTTGATTCCTCCGTTTCAAACTAAAGTAATACTGATAGAATCCCTTCATAAAAGTCTTATTTTACCTTGAAATTACATAAAGCGTAACTGAAAAGAAGCCTATTCTTATATTTGGAAAATTTGAGCTTAATATAATAACCATTGATTAGTATTGGTAGGACTTTCGACGTTATTACTTTGTTAATTCGAATTGTTCGAAATAATAATAATATTGCGTAGTCAAGTAGTAGATGTATTGTTCTAGATTTAGCAGGGCGCTGGCTGGTTTGCAAATTAATTTGTATAGCTAATTGCCTGACCTGTGCCCTAGTGTGAAATGAACTTATACTGTACTTGACTTTTAGTCAATACATGAGACCCACCTAAAAACATACTCAACCTGCAGTCAGTATAGTCAACTTTACTGTAAATATTGTTGACTTACTGCACTGCAATGAATACCGTTCCAACAGTTAAAGTCTTTTACTGCTATTAACAATTGTAGCTTGAAACTTATAAAATTGCTGATTTTTAAGGTTAAGATATCGTGAATTTTCATAAAAATTCGTAGGCCATTTTCCTTTTACTAATATCATAGTAGGTCCTGATAAAAACTCATTTATATAAAATACCTATTGATTTAAAATTAACTTAAAATTTAATCGTATTAAATTTAATATCGGTATCATAAGCTAATACAATTGGAGGTTTCAAGTATAAATCGATTTACAAATTACATAATACTTCCTATATTTCTTTCACCGTAATTGTTTTGAAGACCTTGGCATCGTAAAATGCCGTTGGAAAATGAACAACGTAAATTATAAGCTTACCATTTAAGTACAATACGTTGAGGAAAACTTGAAAAATGAAATATTTTTTTTTCAACATAAACTTAAACTTGAAAAGGGGTTGAAATTTATTTGATTATAATAATAAATATTTTTAATTGGTTCCAACTCTGGAAAATCCACATCTTTATAATAAGCTACCTTCAAAACTTTATATAATCTATTAGTTGTCAGATAGTTAAACCGTCTATGTAATTAACAAAGTTTTAATTCCGTTAAGTTCAAACCCATTATATCTAACCCTGAAAGATAAAACCATAAGTATCTTTATTTCAAACTAAATGGAAACCTTTAGTGGTTACCTTTGACCAGTTTTCCAATTTTAACATCCATATTAACACCGAGTTTTTTTTTTTTTTTTTTTTTGTATGTGTTTTCAAGATAAAGTATTTCGAAATGAGGAAGATAATATAACCAATAATTATTATTATAGATGTTAATCTCAGTAAGGAGAATTATTTTTCAAGGTCAAATTCAATGTTAACCCTAATAGTATCCGTATAATAAAGTTTCGTAAGAATATTAGTATCTCTTTGAAGTATAAAGTACTAAGAATTAGCCTTCAATTAAGTATCATATTGCCCTATTTTTTGATATAAAACATTAAAAAACTTAATTTTCGCAACAGTTGCTAATAGTAAACAAATATATAGAGCTAAAGTATTCATCATTATAACGACAATAGAGGGTTTCAACTATCAAACAATAAAAAAAGTTGTAACTAGTTATTATATTGCTTTTAAATTCGAGCTAATATTCTTATATCAGCCAATAGTCCTAAGCTTTTTCTTATATTATATATCTGTGCTTTTAAAGTTTATTTAATAATCACACTAAATACCCGTGAGTATATATAAGGTGTCAGAGGGTTTATGTTATCAAGAAGGTAGCAGAGGTACTGAGTGAACAATATCGCAACCGTGCAAGTAATGATCAAAAGCTATGAGGCTATTCAGAATATACTGAGACTGAATACTTAGATTGACAACTGAAGAGCTATGAAGGAAATACTATCTATATGGTGATGGCCGTGTCCTTATATCCTATGATCTTCATACCATCTTCAGTGCTGAGGCTCACCGATACTCACTGAGGCTCACCGGTGCTCACTGAGGCTCACCGGTAGCTCAGCTGCATGCTGGCCTGTTTCTTGACCCGCCAACGTGCTTGGGTCATAATAGTTTATAACGCGTTGAAAATTTCTAATTAAATATAGAAAAATATGGAATGTGGTATATCACCTGTTTCGATTCGCTTTCTGTAGTTATGTGACTTTATAACTCGAAATTTTCTTTTTCGTAAATACAGTATCCTATAACGATTTAAGGGAATTTATGTAGTCAATTTACAATTTTTTTTAAAAAAAATCATTTTTACGTACGTCATTGGTTAGTATTTTAGGTTAAATATTTCTATTAATAATATTATCTAGGGCTATTATACCTCCGGTAGATGTATTAAATATAGATAAGGTTTTTATCGTCATTGTTAAAATTGTAAGTATAGGGGTACATACCAATTGAGCTCAACATATATATCATTAAAATCCAAAACGAAAGCCGCAACTAGCTAAAGAATACTTTATAAGTAGCGCAAAAACATTGTAAAACGTATTTAAACTTTTTGTAGTCCGTTACAACTTGGTGGACTTACCATCAGAGTATGCTTTTACCAACTCCTACATTCATTATAACTTACCAACAAAGCATCAGCTGATTGAATATTTAATTTAAAAGGTACATTTTACTTTCCTTCTTATTTTTGTATTTCCAAATGTACAACGACTTAATAATATTCCAATTTGTATGGTATGAGGCAGGATTAACGTTGTATTAGAAATCACTTCTAAAACTATCTTATATTTCCAGAAATAACCATTAGTTCATTAAATACCGAAAGTAGTAATCCAAGATTCAACCGGTTTAAATGCTGGGAAATAAAGATTAAAAGCCTGGTAGTTCAATCTTTATTTGGCCGTATACATTGAAAAACGATCGCAATTTAACGTCGGAAAAGTTGTACAACTTACCGTTATACTTTTCCTTTCACTTCCAAATTTTAACAAAAGTTGTAATTACAGCGAAATCCGTTTTTACTGTAGGAAAATTTCGAAGGGGAAAAGTGATATATGGTTGTAAAAGGTCTTTAGATCTCTCTATTTGTAATATTGAGGAAGGTATTGAAATGTAGGTTGGTAAAGTAAAAACAATAAAGATAGTGCCTATAGTAGGCTCGCTCGTAGACTTTCTCTCTTTTATGAGTATTATTACCAACAGACTTGTTGAAATTAAACGTTTTAGTAAACTTAAAGATTTCTGTGAATGAGGTATGAATCCTGCTATTTTAGGAAGGTTTTTGGTATTACTATGCAATTAATTAATGAATTTAAGGATTTGCTATATCTGAATCAATTAATATTTCATCATTACTAGCAATATTAGTTTGTTAGGGTTTTTGGGTAGGAGGCTAGAGGAAAACTTATTTGAGTTGAAATAAAGTTTTGAAAATGCATGTAAGAGTGTTCAAGAATGTTATCGTTAGCGATACCTTTACCTTTTCCCTTACATAACTACTAAGGGTTTTCGTAAATTAAATATTCGTTAAGTCTTTTTCCATGCGTTCCCCTTTATTTTCTTTATATGGATGTCGACTACTTGATTAAACAATTTAATATTCAGTTTTATTCTGATCCATTTTTTGTACTTTTATATATCTCCAAAGTCTAGTGTTTAAAGCATTCTTAAAAGCTATTAAGTGCGATAAGTCTTTCATTAGTTCTGGTAGGTTCTAATTCTAAGAGTATTTTGAAGATGAAAGAGGAAAAAACTAGAATTAAAAGGAAACTCAGTAGAGCTAAGCATGTAATATGTGTGGGTACTAATACGTGCCTTCCCAAACCTGGCGTATACCAGTTTAGCTTTAAGCATTCATATTTTTGATATTTTCTATGTAAGTAAAACAATTTGGTATTAATATTATAGATAACTATATTAAGTAGGCCTACATAGGAGTTTATCTATAAAATTCTTAACGTTTCTTAAGTTTCTGTCACCAATATAGTCTTAATAAACTTAACATCGTAAAAGGAGGTAACCGAATTCATAATTTGAAGAATAGGTTTAATATTCAAGTAGAATACGTCAACTAAAATCTTACATTTTATGTCCTCATCGTTTTTCAATGTAAACTTAAACCTTCGGGAGGCTTAAACCATATGTATGGTAATAATAATAGAGGTTTTAATATCATTTCAAGTAAAGTACTTCATATCCTTACGCTCTGCGGAATTAAAGACTTTATATAGCCTGTAGACGGCTAGGTGGTTAAAATACCGATGTAATTCACGTATTTTCATCTCCGTCAAATTTAACACCGTTTCCTCTAGGCTTTGAAAATGAAATCAAATGTGTCATTATTTAGAGGTGAAAAGAAACTTTGGCATTTTTTTATTAGTTTGTTAGTATTAACCTTAATTTCAACAATAAGTATTTTTATGTTTTGTAAGTAAAGAAGGAATATGGTAGGGGACTTCAGTATATTGAATATAATCAGCCCAACAACTATTTTTATAATTATCGATTTCAGTACGATGATTATTCGTTTAGGTTGAAACTAAGTTTATTCTTACCAACGTTTTAACTATTAATCTCTATAATAGTATTGCTTATCTATCTCAATACATATATTATGAATAGATCTCTGTTAAATGTCTCTTTACCTTTTTATCTGATATAATACCATAAAACGTATAGTTCGCGTAACGATCGCGAACGTTGAAGTTACAAAAATGGTTAGATACTTGGTCTTCATAGTAAATAGAGGGTTTTTTACAAGTTAAGTGATATAGAAGTGCGTGGTCAGTTAGTTATTAGGCCGTTTGAAAATTGGTATTTTTTTTGTATTTTACTATCGCTGAGAAGTGCCATCTATATAGTGTAACACTAGCTGCTACGAAATAAACCTGTAGATACCGGTGGGAGTGATTTAAACTCGAGTCTGTCACAGGCTTATAAAGATCTATGGGGCTCTGTGTCATCCCTTCAATTAAGATCTTAGGGTGCCCTATAGTTTAAAAACACGTAGATATATGAACTATAACTCTAGTCAAGCCGTAAAACACTTTCTTTTCAGTATCCGCCTGGCGCCTATTTACGCTGGAGATACGATTGTGTGCGCCCTTAGGAAAAGGTCATCATAAAGTATAAATATAGAAAATTAGGGCGTATAAAGGGCGTAAGTAAAACGCGTAAAAGTAGCGTATACGCGTTATAGGATATCTTATAATTGTTATTGTTAGGGGACTCTGAAACGTATACCATAACCCATAAATAGCGTCACCAAAATAAACAAAAGGAACTCTATATCAATGTAACTCCTAACCTTAAAGCTTCCCTTATACCTTAATAAACAAACTATTACCTAAGCTAATAAATATCTTTTCGTACTCTTATATACCGTTAATTTGCGTGTTTAATAATTTAGGTCCCTATATTAATGGATTTAATGGTATCATTACATAGAGGATAGACTCTGCGAGTTCAAAACTATCGCACCTGGACCCACGTAAGGGAGCATTTGGTTTCAAAAAAGGTCAAGCGCGCCTTAGTCAACCTCCCCTCCCCCATTGTTTTATTACTTCTCTTCCTTATCTATAACCTCCACGGCCCTCGATTACCCCACTTTTTCTAATGGGATTCCTTATATAGGCTGCGAATGAATTTTTTTTTTGCAGGGATTAATAACGAGGTTTCCGTTAGCGGGGGAAAACAGTTATTAAATACACACGCTACGCTCGAAGAGGCTCTAATATATGCATTAATTTTAAAAAAGATGAATTTAATGTTCATGAGTAATAGTAACTAAGTGTAAAGGTAGGTTTATACCCATTAACGCTAACGTTGCTGAGTTTTTAACCGTTTATCGTATTACCTTCGTGGCAAAAACTTTTTTAAACGCCTAACCGCTTTATGGCGGCCCCTTCGCGCCGTTACTAAGGCTGTTAATGGCGGCGTGGTCTGAGGTATAGCTGAGGTATTATTAATGCGGCGGGATTTTACCACTGGTGGGGCTAGGATTAATGGCAGCAACAACGATAATAACGTTGGGGATACGAGTTTTATGCTTAATTATCCCAGTTTTTTTTTTATCTCCTTCGCTTCCTTTACCACCCCTTTTATCTATGGATCCTCCATTGCTCCTAATCCCTCTCCGGGATTTATTAACATCCGTTAATAAAGTTGGGTTTGCTGGGCAGCAGCCGTAAAGACCATGATAGCAGTCGTAATAGATAATGAAGGTATAAATTATTTGGTTGGTTATTATTATTATAATTGTAGTTGTACTTTTTAGAGTCGGATGGTGTAAATAGAGAGTAATTCCGGCGGATGTAAAACATTGTTGTTGCCAGCGGGCGGGAAATATAGGCTTTTTCGATCATAATTCTTTTTAGAAAAACAATCCGTAACACGAGTAAAGAACCGGAAATTCCTAGGTTCCGAGAGGACTTTATTATATACGTTTAGCGAACAAGACTGTTTGGAGGCTTTTTAAGGGGTGGTGGCTAACGTTTCCGAATCTTTAAGGAGGTCGAACAATTTACTAAGTAAGCTGCGCCCCGTTTTTCATTGTACTAAATACATTGCCCGTTAACTTTGAATTTTTTAAAACGTTGTTAGTATAATGTAAAATAATTATCGAAGTGCTTTATGGTACAAAATTAATATAATAAAGGACAAGATAGCAGAGGAAAAGGGGTGAAGGGGCTTATACGTCATAATTTGCCAAATTCTATTCTTAATTTCATTTGATATAAAAATATCCAAATTTTATATTAAGTGGATAGTTTAATTTATCTCTATGTTTATTAATTTTGCTAGATTACCTTTAATCGTAATAGGAAAATTTATTTGATCACATTGGTAAAGGGTTGTTTGCCATCTTTGGAATAGTTGGAAGACTTGGAACTAATGTTTCCGAATTTGTTCGCAGCTTCGTTTCTATCGATACCAATATATCCGAGGTTTTATTTTACCGTAATAAAGTTATGGTTAGTTTTTATAACGGCATAAAAGTTGTTAAATACCTATTAAAATGAGGTTACCAGGTTATCTTTCAAACCCTAAATTATAAGGGCATTATTGACGTATACTATAATCTTATTGAATATAATATAGTTGACCATTTTTAAGCCCCGAAACTCACCAATAACCTTCGTATTGAAAACGTAAGTGTTGAGTTGTAAGCCTTCAAACCTTTTTATAATAACATTATTATTGTCGGAAAGGTTTCTGCCTATTTCATATGAAGTAAAAAGAGTAGAAGAGTAATCATAAGATTGGTATTATTGCAGTAAAAGATAGATCGGTTCAGAAGAAATATTCCATAGAGTGCATGCCACGGATAGGAGGTTATAAACCTCTCATCCGAACAGTGGCCCTTTTGCCGTGCGCTCTGGAATACCTATTTCAGACCGCTCTACACATAATACACTTTGTGCCTTGCAAGAGTACAGCTTGTAACGTGACACGTTATCGTAAAATTTGTAGGAGTACACCTTACAATATAGTACATTGCCACTTAGTCTATGTATACTAGCTATAAGGGTATATAATAATATCAATACAGGCAATATTTTATTCTTCCTTATATACCTATAACTGAGTAACAACAATATAATTGTAATGAATCCGTATACGTAGCCTTATAATAATAGTAAAATTGTAATACAAATTGTAAAAGTTAAAATTACTAGTTTTTGTAATAATAATATAGTTATGGTATTAATTACAAAGGTTCTTATTCGTAATTTATGGCTGCGGTAATAATTATAAATGTTTGAATTAGTAATTTCTGGTCGCGGTAATGATCATAGTAAGAGCCTAATCGGTATAATTAATTGGTAACAATATAGTTATTAATAACGTCTTTTATTATTCCTAATCAAGGTGTGATTACATAAATGTTATAAGGGTAGTTTTAAAGGGACTGTGGCCGGGGCTGTTGCTCAAGGTGGTCGGATTTTGTCTATAAACCTCGATGAAGAGGAAGAAGGGGGGGAAGTCCCTGCTAGGGAGCGGCTATGGAGCTAAGATGGTACAGCCCTTTCCCTAGTCATGTAACGTGTCCTTAAGCGGCTCTCTTTCTACTTTAGAGCATCGTAGGAGCGAGTAAAACTACTAGGGTTGGATCTCTGGTAAATACTAGCTAAGAATTAGCCCGTAATATTACCCCCAAAGATACCACTGTCTTTCCTTCCTGTTTTTTTTTTTATATTATAGTATAAAGTGTCGTTAGTATAAGAAAGGTACGCGCGACTTTTACAACAATACAGTTTCGTGTAAAAGGCACCAAGATAACATTACGTAAAAGGGGCTTTAATGCACTCCCCTCCCTATAAATAATCCGTAAAATCACAATTATAAAAGATAAACCTTTTTTCTTCCCTTAATCTTTAACCTTTTCCGTATGATGTTAATACTTGCAGTTATTAGTGTAGAATTTTTTCTTTTTACAATTTCAATATTCTCTTTACTTATTAACGTTACGATAAATCCTTAGTTTGCTGCCTAAGTGGATAAAGCTATTAAAATATGAGTTATATACTTTAAGGTTATTTGGTTCTTATTAACTAGTATAAAGTTCCTTAGCCTAAAGGCTATCGACATATATCTTAACGGAATTCGAAAGCGGATATATTTTAAATACGTTTATAAAGTAACGTATAATCCTATGAAGTTTTGCTAAAAGATGTAGGGTTAGTGGTTTTAATAACCGAGAAAAAGCTATTAACGAGCAATTAGACATTAGGGCTCGGTTTCGCCTTTGTTCCGTTAAAGCTACGGGTTGTAATTTTGGCTATACGTATACGCCATTCGATTCAAACCCGGATATAAATAAAGTTATCGAGGAGTTGTTGGAGGCGTATCTGGCGTTCGACGTTTAAAACGGAGGTAAATCTACGTACTATAAGCCGCTTTCTAAGTATCAACGAATAGCCAAAAATCGTATAAACCTAGGTAATCTCCGTTAAAAAGGCTATAAGAGTCCATCGCGCCACGTAAAGTAAGGTTAATACTCGAGGCGGGGGGGGGTTTGTTCCCGCTACTCCTATATAGTCAAGGAGCTTACGGACCGTACAGTTAATGAACGAAAAACGTAATACTTAGGTAAATTTCTTATAATCAGGTAAAAATGTAGGGGGGCGCAGCTAACAAACAGTAATAAAGCGCTGTTAAAAGCAGTATAAAATCTTATTAAAGTTTTGGAGCGTATTAATATTAAGTCAGGTCGTATAAATACTAAATTAAACTAACTTATTAAGATAGGTAAGAAAATATTACGTAAGGACTCGAACCAGGACTCTAAGGATATATTTAAATAAGTAGATGCCCAGTTATAATCGTTTATTCTTCGTTTTCATCAATATTAATACATTCATTTGGTATCTATTTACTAGCGGTTTATACGCTATTTTACTTGATAAAGTAAAGTATAAAATTATACCTGCTTGTAAGTTAGAGATAAGGAATTATCAATGTATTTAGTTAGTTCGTAACACGATTTGAAGGGGTCGAGTGTTACGGTATTAAAGAAATTTAAAAGCGGTTTTTATATTGGGTATATATAACCTACCTACTTAATTAAAACTTATCGTTCCAATTAGTTATAAAGTTAGATACATCCGACTTAGGGTTAATTACAGGCCCGTAATATACTTTCGACTTAGTATTTCAATTTCGGTTTACCATCGTCGTTTTCAATAATTATAACCTATGGTTAAAAGTCTCGAATTTACTAGTTTGAAAGCGGACCTGAAGCGGCTCGTACGAATTGATTTATATAAAATTGAGGATATTTCCCGCCCGGCAAGTAAAATTTAATAACGTAAAAGTCGATTTTACGCGCTACCTAGTATTCATTATAAAGTTAACCTAACGTTATGAAAAATTCGTCTAGTTTGTTATTTTTTTAAAAAAAGCCAAACATCGTCGCCGACTCGAAAACGTTTCGAGGGAAAGCGCCGCTTATTAGTAGCTTTTCCCATACGTTGTTGTGTAACCACTATTACGGCTTATGTAAATTTTGTAAATTTGCGGATCCGTTAAATAAAGTCTTTAACCCTTACGCGTAATATCGTCGCCGAAACGAAAAACCGTTATATCTGTTGAATAAAATTAACGTGATGATTATAAATTATGAAAAACTAGCTAATACCGATAGTCGTCGCATCCTTATTATTTAGTATTGATTAATGACCGGGTAATAAACGGCTTGAGCCGAGGTATAGATAAACAACTAATAAATATAAATATATAAAAACCTTTTAATTTACGCATTCAGTTATGTCGTTAGTTTCGGGGTGAAAAGCAGTGTTTAAACGTTTCTCTACCCTAATTAGGTCGTAAAGTCGTTTTTAAAACCTATTAGTCTAATTCGAACTATAGTCGCTAATAAAAGTACACGAAAAACCATAAAACCGCTAATAATAACTGAAAACTTGTTTCACATAAGCTTTGATATCTATAGTAATTATAGCCTTAAGAGTAACGCCTTTACTTAAAAGATACGTAATAATTATAAGGTAACGTAGGTTACCCTCATCTTCCCAAGGTAAATCAATTATAAAGTCGACGGAAAGTTCGCTTTAAAGCCGTTTGAAAACCGGAAAGTATTTAAAAAGCCCTTTTCAACGGTATTTCTAATAGGTTATACGGTTATAAACATCGTAATTACGGTAAAAGCGGCGGACCGCACGATATAAACCTAATTAAAAATAAGTTTTAAAAAGGATAACGATAGTGACGTCGTGGCCTAGGTAGCCGGTAAAAAGCGAATCGTAGGTAGCATAAATTAACGTGATAGTGAACGACTTGTAAACAGGTACCTAAATGCGGTAGCGAAACCTTAAAACTTTATCTTCGTTTATCCGGTATTCCGAAATTGAAACCTTTAACGTACGGTCGTCGTCGGTACGAATATCCGTTAGGAAGTATCGATTGCCTATACGTACCATACGTATTGGGCGAGGGTAAGTGGTATCGCGTATAATAACGGTATTTTAAGAATTTTAAAGGTCGACGTTAGTAAAATTTTTACGGCCTTTTGGAATTAATTCGCTGGCGACGGTTAACTAGGAGACGTACATACGCGGGAGCGGTTTGGGAGTAGACTATTTGGGGCATAATAACTGGAGTTTTCGGCCCAGGTAACGTGAGTCCGAAAGGTCTTTAGGAATATCCTGATGTAATGATCACACTAAATACCCGTGAGTAAATCAAAGGTGTCAGGGGGTTTATGTTAGCAGTAAGGTAGTAGAGGAAACAAAGGTGTAATATCAAGAAGATATTTGTTCGTGCTGTAGAATGATCACTAGCCGTTAGGCTATTTAAATGTGTAGACTGAATACTTAGATTGACAACTGAAGAGTTATGAAAGAAATACTATCTATGTGGTGCTGACCGTGTCCGTATATCCTACGGCCTTCATACCATCTTCAGTACTGAGGCTCACTGGTGCTCATTGAGGCTCAGTGAGCACTTTTGATCTAGATAACCCTAACCCTAGAGGATTGCCTGGTTTGGTGCTGACAAAAAGATATTCTTCGCCTGATGTTTTGGACTTTAGGCTCTCGGTAGCTCAGCTGCATGCTGGCCTGTTTCCTGACCCGCCAACGTGTTTGGGTCATAACACCTGATTTCGTCGTAACAATGTATCGGATCGTACGTAATTCGTTACTTTATTATATACTAATTAAAAGAGAAATTGCAAAAGGCGTTTAAACTAGCAGAATTATCGTTCGGAAAGCCGCCGTATCGTTATAAAGTATTTTAAGTTTTTGTAATCCGTTAAGATAATAAACGAGTGCGCCGTACCTCGAAACTCTACGTTCTATTTTTCCAACCAGCTTATAATTCTAAGTAGCTTTTTATCGTATATTTCGTAATTGTATTCGGCGGGAGGTAAACAACGGGAATAATACGTTTCTAGGCGTAGGTTACCATGGTCTTCGCGTTAAAGGAGGTAACTTCCTAAGGTCTAACTAAAATGATCAGTTTCAAAAAAAGTATCGCGGTCGGGATCCTATTGGGTGAATATGGGTTCAAAAAGAAAATTAAACTTAAACCGCTTGAAAATGGATTCTTTTTCAAGTCCTTAACGAAATAGAGTAACCTTACGGGTGAGTCATAATAATAGTCCGATAATCGTTGAATAGTCGCGGATAAAATAGCGATGAAAATTTACGAATCCTAAAAAGCCTCGTACTCCCCAAACCGTTATAAAAACCGCCTATTTACGGATAATGCGTAGCTTCTTTAAGTTTATACGAACGACGACATCAGCTTCGATAACGAACCCCAAATACTTGGTTTTTTAAATACCGAACTCGTATTGAAAGATATTTAAATTCAGTCCCGAGGCATTTAATACGCTAAATATTTACTTAGCTTTATCTATATAATCGTCGTAGGTATCGTTAAAGTAAACGAGTAAGTTATCGATGTAAACAAAATAAAAATATTGAGGAAAGAGTGTAAAAAATTATTAATATACCGTTAAAAGGTAATGGGGGCATTAAAAAGACCAAAAGGAGTAATATGCTACTTAAATAATTCAAACTGTATACGAAATACAGTTTTTTATTTATTTTCCTCCTTAATATAAGACTTATAAAAAGTAACTTTAATATTTAGCTTAATAAATTACTTAACTTGTAAAATGTTTATAAAAGTATTTTGGATAAAAGGAAGCGAGTAACGGTTTACCTTCGTAATAATATTAAACCTATGATAATAGATATAAAATCGTAACTCTCCTCTGGGTTTTTTAACAAAAAAGATTAAATCGCCCACTGAAGGGTTTTTTATTCTAATATAACCTCAATTAAGTAATTCGATTAACATTTTACGTAATATAAAAAGCTTTTTACGCGATATACCATATAAAAGGCCCTATAGTACTTTTAAAAATGAACCTTAATTGTCGGTACGAAAAGGAATTTCATAATCTGCTTTAAAGCGGTAAAAGGGCAGCTTATTACTGAGGATTTCATCGAAAACAGGTGTGAATTACCTAAGATTAGTAGGAAGATTGTTGTAAACGGAAATAAGTGGTTTCGGGGCGAGTGTTTTGTTAATATTTTCGAAGGAAACGGCGGCGACTTATGTGGTAACTGCTTGGTTTTTACGGGCCTATCGTAAGATAACATAAAATGTGGCGGCGCTAACCCCTTTCGGCAATTTTTGGATAGTCTTAAACCCTCGTTTCTAATTACGGTAATTACTGGCTTACCTTAAAAGTAATATATTCTCTGCGTCCTCGTAAGTAACTTATTGATATTTTATCCAAGGCTTGCCTAAAATAACGTTTTATTACAAAGAAGGAACGACGTAGGTTTATATTCGATAACGGTATTTATCGAAGTCGACGTTTAAAAAGGTTATTGAGGAAATAAATCGTAAAGAAAAACCGGGCGTGTAAAATATAACTTCGCTAAGTTATCGTGGGGAAATAGAAAAGCGCGGTAATTTTAAGCGGTTAGTAAACTATTTATTCGCGGCTTTATAATATTTAGAACTTATATTTATTAAATAGTAAATATAACGAATGAAATTATAAAGTAAATTTACTATGAATGAAAATTTATTTAAAAATTGTGGTAAAGCCATTAGGTTGAATCAAATTTTTATTAAATTTTATACGTGATTATTTTTAAGAGTTACGCTTTTTCCTTTTCGAAATAGATTATATTTTCGGTCGAAGTGAAATGGATTGTTATAGTAGCTTTGTCGTTTAAGCTGTTCGGACGTTACACCGGATCTTATAAGTAGGTACGGATCTGGAAACCATCTCTTTCGTAACATAAGTATAACCCGAGGTTCTTACGATAGGAAAGTTCTGCGTAATTAACTCAAGAGGCGCATCATTTAAAAACGGTTCGGAAGACGTTTACGTTAGCTATAATAACATCGCTCTAGTTACTAGAGCGGGCGTATCACCGCCGTTATTTTCACCGCGGGAGGCGTTTTCGGTAGCGATAGTACTAGTACCGCCGTAACGAGTACGGAAATTGTAAAGGTACCCGTCGATAAGTCAAATGCGAGCGGCCTATTTATTGTAATTTACCAGCATATCGAGGGGGAACAATGTATTGGTAAATATATTATTAATAGTTTTTTTTAAGATAACGAGTTTGGTGGCGGGTTTCTAAGTTATGTCGCCGGATTTCACGAGTAAGGCTTTTTAAACGTTAAAAAAATATAAAATTTTCTATAAGCTTTTTGATTTATATTTTTAAACTGAACTATAGTTATTTTAATAGCGTTAAGGTTGAATTAGTAAGCGTGAAGTATAGTTATAAAGGCGTTGGGATCGCTAATACCTCCGTCGTTTCCGCGGGCGTAATAGCTTTTCATAACGGTTTTCTCAAAGATTATTAATTATTGAAAAATAACATAAAATTAGTTTTTCTTAATACCGATATACTTCCGGTTCTATCATAACTTACATATTATCATAGCCTTTTATACCGGAGATCGTAACTTAATATCAGAAAACTTTACCGACTAGTTTAGTAATTTACGTTTAAGTCGGTAACGCCTGTTAAAATGGGCGTTAATATCGTAGTTGGAGTCGAAAGAATAATCAATATTCAAGGAGTTAACGCGGTTCCCGATAAGAAGCGGTATAATAATGGCGTCGTTCGTAACGTACGTAGGGTAAACTGTTTAGAGGGGAAATTAACCTAAGGATATAAACGTATCGGTAGTTTTAAGCTATCGAATTATATTCATTAAAGCGTTTAACGTATTACTATTTCTTCATTTCAAATATAAAGCGTGTTTCTAAACGGTTTAATCTCGCTTAATAAGTTTCATATGTACAACGTCAGTAAAGCATTCGTATTAAGTCGTAAGGTAATCCTACCAAGCTATGAAAACGCTTTGGAACTGTTTCCTAACGCGTACTTTAAGGAATTTCTTTAGGGCCTAGGGGTCCAGATTCGGTAAGTCGAAGGATAAAGACATAGCCTTAGGTTATAGCCGCTAAAAAGCAGCTAAGATACCGTCGAGCTGAAAATCGAAGTTTATATGTAAAGGGACTGTAGCTGGAGCTATCGTTTAAAGTGGTCGGATTTTGTTTATAAACCTCGATAAAGATGAAAAAGGGGGAGAAATTCCTGTTAAGGAGTGGTTATGGAGCTAAAAGGGTATA
Source organism: Anisogramma anomala (assembly GCA_038502455.1). Taxonomy (NCBI): domain Eukaryota; kingdom Fungi; phylum Ascomycota; class Sordariomycetes; order Diaporthales; family Gnomoniaceae; genus Anisogramma; species Anisogramma anomala. The sequence goes on from JASMMZ010000009.1 coordinate 9,022,468, forward strand.
GCCCCTTTCCCAGTCATGTAACGTGTCCTCAAGAGGCTCGCTCCCTGCTCTAGAGCATCGCAGGAGCAAGTAGATCTACTAGGGTTGGATCCCTAGTAAATACTAGCCAGGTACTAGCCTGTAATATAATTAAGTAAAGATAATTACGCCGTTACATGTATCGGATTACTATAAAAAGATATATTGTTATCGGTTTAGGTCGAACTTTCTTCTTTTTCCCTTTACAAACATGTACTGATTATTAATACAAATCTCTAACCTAATCCAACTTAACATTTATTTCAATTAAATAATTTAAACCCTTTTAATTGATAGGTTATTTAACTAATACACATATACTAATCTTATCCTTAAATAGATACTGCATAAATCCAAATACATCAAGCGCTACTTAACGCGGGAACGCCGCCACACTATTGCCGCCACCGTTATAACCATTACCACTACTATCGTTAATAGCTCGCCCTTATCGGGTATAATCTTATCTATAACCGCCTCCCACTCGGTCTTACCAAGCCCCGCCACCGCCTCCTTAACCTCCGCCATCACCGTCTTAACCACTACCGCCGCCACGTCCCCGGCCTCACCAACCTTCGCCGACGTCGCCTTTCCCTTGGCCTCCTTATCTTCCGCCACCGCCGCCACCCCGTCCCCCGCCGCCGCCGCTACCTCTCTCGCCACCGCCGCCACCTTTTTGGCCTCGTTTACCTTCACCGCCGCCACCACCCCGTTACTCGCCATCGCTACCCGTCTGTTACCTATCGCCACTATTACCCCCCCTTTCCCCCTCTTCCCCTCTCCCTTCCCCTTATGCTCCCAAAGGGAGGAGCAGAGGGCTCCTAAGGTTATAGACTTTACCTTCTTCCTGCGAGTAAGAACCTCCTTACCTGCAGGCTCCTCCAGCATCATAAACGTAATCTCACGTAGCTTTTCCGCAATTTTCATTTCCCAAATTTACGCGAGTATTTAATTTTAATGTTCCTGTAGATAAGGAACAGGGTGCGAACCTATTCCTCCGCCTAAAGTTTCGTATTGTTAGGGTATGTCACGAGGCCTTTTTAGCGCGTAAAGTGTTAAAGCGACGTACTCGGGTCCATAATCTCGGGTTGCCAATAAACACGCTTTACGTGCCATATGTCGCGTCCGTAATTTCGGGTAAATCCGTTAACGATTGCTACGAAAACAGGGATCGTTCGGCTCGTTATCACCGTTATAAACGGATTGGCAATGAATATGCTCCCGTTCCGTTATTTTTAAAGCCGTAAGCCGAGGCTGTATTACGTGCCCACCGGCTTTATAATAAGTTTGATCCGATATTTAAAAGCTTTGACTTATCAAAAAACAATACCCGGTGTATTCCAAAAAATAATAACTGCGATCGTAAATAACTAAAATAAGCCGATACTAATGAGTAGTAGGCGTTAACCAACGGATTGAAAAGTCGGCGGCCGCTATTATTACCTGAAAATAAGGCTTACGTATATACTACGTAAACAAATTTAACGATGTTATCTCGCGTTGCTATAAAAAGGGTAAAGTCCTCTTTACGCTTTTGCCTAAAGGTATACAACCTAGGGCGCAGTGCCACATCATTATTGGCGCCAATAACGTCGATAGCGGCGATAATGGTAACGCCAGTACAAAAGGGGAGGGCGGTGGGAAAGATAGTAAAGACGCGACGGCATCGCCCTTTTACTCTCCTTTTAGCAGTAATTAACTATATCTTATAGCTGTGCTGACGCACTCGGTCATATTAATATTATTGGTTTCCTGAAAATTGTTTAAAAATAAAGAATACAACTAAAAGTGTATAAAACAAAGAGAGTCAATATATGAAATACGTTACTATATTGTAAATTAAAATAAAGAGGGGCAAAATGGTAAAATACTTAATAGGGTAAAAGTATGTAAGGTAAATTGTAATAGTATACCAGGGGTAACACGAAATAATATATTTAAATAGAGAAATAAAAAGAATGAGAAATTCGGTAGGGTCGAGATGTATAAAATAAAGAGAAACAGAATTTTGGGAGTAGCACGAAATAGTAGGGTTGAACAAAGGCAAATTAATAAGGCCAGTATAAACGAAACTTTTACACTATAGTACAAATCAGGGAGTGGTGCGGATAGCGGATTTCGGACCGCTACAAATCAGCGAAAGTGTTGTAATAGCGTATTAGGGTTGCAAAACCTTCCAAATAACTCTAATAAATAGTGTGTTTATTAATATTAGTGTTTTCAATACTTCGTTCGGAATATCTTTAGTTATTATGTCTGTTGAATTGAATTTTACATCGATTTATCTTATTTCCTCAATTTCTCGGCTCTTATATAACTCTCGCAAAGTTATAATATAGATTATCAAGCGTTTCTCAATCTTAGTACCTAGTTTAACCAGATAATTATAAAATGAAAAGGAGTTAGTATATATAACGAGAGGTATAGGGCGTAATATAAGGTTATAAATAATTATCCGGACCGTTATTACCATAATAATACCCGAATTAAAGCCTTTAACTATATTATAGATTTCAGAGGCCAAAAAGTTTCTTATAACCCATTTATACTTGATAAAATTCCAGTAGATAATATTTCTACGAAGCGTAAAGCCGTTTCTGATCAGTATTTTATTATTATAGACTAAAATGAAGTTTATTTAGGAATTACAATCGCTGTTATTAACAAAGGAACCTTTAGTGAAAACGAAAAAATTTGCAGGACGTATATTTAATGGTATAAATTGTAACCCAATATTTAAATTAAATCTTTGCCACTAAAAGCGTTTGCTAAACATTTCAAATATATAATTCAACGGAGTGGTTTAGTATTACTTTACGACCTCAAGGTTAAATTCCGTTTTTGTTTGGGTTATTAAAACAACCTACGCGCTTTATATGCGTTATTATATGTATTCGTCGGCCCGTTTTACGTTATTTAAAACGAAAAGAGGAAACTTTACTTAACTTCCCTTTTTACCTAAGGTCTAAAACGCTGTTCCAGAAAGTAATAGTAACGTTATTAAAGTCAATTATAGAGTTTTCCGTTAAGTACTTCTTAGTTTTTATCTTTAGGCCGGCTTTAAAAAGGTTCCTTTTTTTAATGAGGAAAACGACACGTTACACAACGTCAGTATATCGTCCGTTTGTATATCCGTTAATACAAAGTCTTTAAAACAGGTTATTAATACTAATAGATACTCATAGAAGATCGAATTAGTTATTCCGAACCGCTCTTTATAATATCTTTAATAATTATTATACTAGTAAATGCCGGTTTTAGTTAAGCCATAAAGTGGTTTTATAATACGTAAAATCGTTTTAGCTAGGTAGTGTTTTTAAGATCCTTTGGTATATCAGCGTAAATACGTTGTTCAAGCCGTTTCTTAAACCAAGTATAAGCTTACGTTATGTTACAGAGTTTGATATATAATTCATACGGTATATTAAGGAAGGTTACGAACATAAAAATCAGTCGGTAGTTAACCTGTTATAAAGTGAGCGACTGGGTTATAATATCTTTTTTGCTATTATCGTTATAACCTTTTATAGTTAGGCGAGGTTTTTCGTAAATATTTTTAATTTTATCCTCAATATCGTAGACGAGACGAATAAAAAGGATATTGTAGGAAACGTGAAATGCCGGGTCGAACCGTTTAAAGAGAAATATGCTTTGGTCGATTAAGGCAGAAATTTCTGTTTGAGTGAATTTTTTGAATGAGATACCTGAGGTAATAATAATACTATCGTGGCGGAGCTTTGAGTTAAGCTCAGAGTTTACCATCTCTTTTTAAGTGACAAAGAAGTTTGCGATAAAGTTTCCGGGGAGTTTCTTATTTTTCGAACTGAGGGGGCGACCTCAACGATGAGGTGTTTGTATGGTTAGTATAAACGGGCTGCTTTTGCCTGGTAGAAGCGGGCTGGATATGTAATCATGGGGGTGGTTTAAAATTGGAAGCGGTTTAGATTCGTCGTTTTAAGGGGTTTTTCATTAATGGTTTTATCCGGATTACGGTTTTGGACCGCTCATGTTTGTCTCTCTTCTATAATCTCGTACCATTATCTAACGAAACGAATTTTTACTGTTTAGTAAATTAACAAATAAGTTGTAGCCCTTAAACCCGTTAATCTTTTAAGGTTCTATCTATCCATCCTTAGTCTTTCAAACTAGGACCTCCAATTACAATAATAGGTTTAGAATGCTAGTTTCGTATGTGTTATTCCTTATGGCTAACGTTTTGGATACGTTGTTTTTAGCCCGTCAAAATCGTAATACTGTTATGGCCTTCGCCATAGCATTCGCTTTTTATACCATGGTTGATAATAATACAAAGTTTGTATAAATTCTTAGGTAAATACTAAAAACAAAGATCGTAAAGATAGGCCTATTTAGGCCAAAGGTGTTATTAACAGCGCTAACCTCTATTTAAAAGATAGATTCCTTGAAAATAATACATTTTAGTTCCTTAGATAACATTATATACGCTTTTTTGAACGGTCTGTAATACCGTTTACATTTTTCAATACCTTATAAGGCTTTTACTAAAATCTTTTTACACTCATTGCCGGTTATTCGAACATTAATATGCTATTCAGTAAAGTCGAAAGTCGTATTAACGTCGTATATAATCTAGTCTAAGAGCCTTAAGTAGACGTTTAACTAATGATTAACCAAAGAGTTTTAGCAGTTTATAACGAAAATGTTTCGTATAAACTTAACGACATGGAATAATGTTACCGCATCGATGGCATAAAGGACCGGTTGGCTATTTAAATACATAATATTAATAATTACCTCGTAATTAAAGTCTATATTGTTTTAAAGACGGAATTTAAACCGGCGTAGGGCCTGTAAATGTGGTTGATATTTATGGCAAAACTTTTTAATAGCTTTCAATACATTCTTTCCCACATTCGTATAACCCGAGGCGTGAATAAGTCGTAAAAGACGTTTTGTAACCGGGTATCCGAATCAGAGGTGTAGTATCTGTAATTCCGGCTACGTTAAGTAAATAACCTTAATTATATATGTTTTGGAAAAGAATTATAAGTTGTCGGACTTAAGTCGGAGCGGTACAAATATACTATCCGAGGCGCGGATAATCTGATTAGTCGTATTCCGAACTTCAATTTCGAATTTGTTTATATTATCCAATAAAAGCAGGAATAGTGTTTCAAAATCCATTACGTAGAATTTAACTGGTTCGAATCGCGTGTTTACAACGACTGTCTCGAACGATAACGTTTTATCTTTACTAAACAAAACCTTTCGGTGTTTTCCTATTCGGTTTAGCTAAAACTTCCGAAACCTCGCTGTAAACCTGTCGAATTATCGCTTTCTGGTGATTAAGATTTCGGTTATACCAATATCAAGGATAATACCTTAATACCGGTTGCCGTATTTGTTTGAAAACGTAAATTGTAATGACATGTAGACGTTAAACGCTCTGTTCACGTAATTTAAACTTATAATGTATAGGGAAAAAAGAGTTTTATAAGCCTACGAAAATACGTTAAGCGGTCTCGTCATTTTAAGCTATCAGGTAAATATTATTACCCGTAAAGTTTTTTTCTCTGAATATGTATTCGTAAAAGTAAACTTTAAAGTTATTATCTAAGCTTTCGTAATTAGCTACATATATTATAAAGTTGGCTTTTATCCGGTTTCTTAATATATAATCGGCTTGAAACTGTAGTTTAATTCGAATTTTCTTATAAGCGGAGTTGTTAGTAAACCAGCAGCCGATTTTTCCGCATATAATGTATTGCTAAATGTTTTTGACGAGGTTCATTTTGGTGATTTAGCTTTTTACTTTAATTTTATCGGTTATAAATACTAATTCAAAGCTCGCCTATCGGCGTATAAAAGTCTTAAACAATATTTTAAAACTCATATAAAAGGTTTTTAAGTTCTTTTATAACTTAAAAAGTATAAGATTAAAATCTGGGTTTCTATGACATACTTTCGTTACTATTTAAATAAAAACTTTGTTATTCTTGTTTTCCAGTCCAAGGGCTATTTAATATTTCCGAAACTTAGCTAGTAAAACGGTAAAAACCTTTCATAGGTTTTTATGGGCGTTTCATTATTGGTTTTTTACGGAATCCTCAATTATACTAGTTCAATTCTCATTTTAAAGTTCGTAATTAATTTCTATATAAAATTAGGATTATGAACGGTTATAGTATTTCGTAAATATATCCACCCACATAAGGTGGTATATATACCATTTTTTGGCTTACACGGACAGTATACTGGGTAATATAATATGAAACTAGACCGGTTCGATATCTAGTTTCTTATATATATTAAGTATAACACGTATCTTACTATCGAATACATCCTATGGTTTACCGATGTAGTTTTAGAATTTATTCTAAAGCCTATAGAAGTTAATAAACTTTATAAAATAGCTTTTATTAGTAGGAAAGTAGTGCGGTGGGAGGTTACAATAATGGTTGTGATTGGCAGGTATTGGTCTGTATAGCACGTATTAATGTTTTACACTGCTTGTTATTTCTTAAAGCTGTTTATTTTTGGGGTCTCGCCCGCTCCCGTTATAGTCGAATGGGTTATTTTTCGTATTTCAAGGAGTAGTTTAGTATTTAGTTTTACTTTACAGTATATACCGATATAAAAATGTATTGTATCCGTGTAATAAATAAGGATTGTAAACGTTTTTCTTCTTCTTAGATGTTTTTATTACTGATTTGTGATATAGTTACAGTATTTGGTCGTTTTAAACCTTATATTAGTTGTTTTATCCATATATCCTTTACCATCTAATTTTTGTATTCCGTTAGGTAACATTCTTTTACAAGTTCCGTTTAGTACATATCTTCATTCTCCTAGTCCGGCAAGTCTATGATCCATGTTATTTCGAATACGTTCTTTGTAAAACGGCTATTCCTACCTCCTGCAGTATTAATACCTTTACTTCGTAATGGAATTAGTAAAGCGTTAATAATAAAAGGGTTTACTATTTACCACATGCCAAATGTTCAATTCGAAAATCTTTTATAAAAATCATCCAATATATTAGGTTTTAAGGTTTTCTCCTCCTAGTAACGAAAAATCACGGTTAGGATATACGTATTTACCGTATATAGGATTAGTTTCTTAACTAGTATATCGATAGTATTATCCTAAAAACTCAGGTTAATTCCGTGTATTATAACCTTCTTTATTCCTATATACTCGATTAAAATGTCGAAGTAACCGTTGGCTTCTTTAGTGTTATTGGTATTGGAGTTATAACTGTAACTATTTTGGGGCGGTTGGGACTGGTTGTTCATATATACATCTAGTATATTGAAGTGGTGTAATTTGGTAGTTTCGCGCCATAATTGGATTTTCGTATATTCAAATTTCAAAGTTTGGAGTAATTTTTTTTACAAATAATAAATAGAAAATAAACAAAATAAACAAAATAATCGAAGTAAAGTTACTAACGATTACCAACATGAATAAATTTCAAATGATATGTAAATAGAATATAATTATAAACTAATAGAATGTTTTGAATTAATTTTGTTAACGTTTAATAACATTACGTTCGCTAAATAGTTAGAAGAACTTAAACATTGAAAATACTAAACTTAAAATATATAAAGCGAATATCAAAAGACGAATAAGGTAAACGAAATATGGGTATGAGGGGGTATATTATATAATCCGGTATATAGGCTTTAGTTTGTATTTGGTAAACGGTTCAGATTATCGTATCGTAGCCGCTTTTACTAAAGCGAATAGTTTGATTGTTTCGCTTGTAGCCGTTTTTGGTTTCGTGGAAGATTTGGATATTATGTTTGTAACCGTTCCTATATTTCGTAAACGGTTTGGTTATCGAGTTTAAATTAAACGGGTTCTAACGAAAGGTTTCGAAACTTAGTGGTTTCAGCTTATATAACCTGGTACGTAATCAGATGCTTTCCAAAAAGTACACGGATATGTTAAAACACCAAATAAGGGTTAATAATAGTGTAACAGGGATTTTGGTAGATAAAGTGCCAAAAAAGAGTTAATAATATCGTATTGAAAATATTTTTCATTTTACTTAATTTTTATAATATTTATATATATCCTGAGTAACTTTTGTAAAAACGTAGTATTAAATCATAAATAGTTGAGACTGCTATAATATTCCGTTATAGGTATTTAACCTATATTTCTCTTTTCTTTCCTAGGTTATCTATAGTCGATACAATCGGTTATTGATTAGTGCTGGTAATGTTTTTTCCTATTTTAAGTAAAGTAAAAAGAGTAGATAAGTAATTATAAGAATGGTATTGTTATAGTCAAAGATAAATCGGGTTAGAAAAAGCATTTCAGAAAGTGCATGCCATGGATGGAAGGTTATAAACGTCTTATCTGAGCAGTAGCTCTTTTGCCATGCGCTCTGAAATACCCATTCCAGACCGCTCCACGCACGATGCACTTGGCGCTTTGCAAGAGTACAGGCTGCAGCATGACACGTTATCGTGCACTCTGCAGGATTGCACCTTGCATTATAGTGCACTGCTACTTAGCCTATATATACTAACTAGGGGGCTATATAGTAATATCCAAAATTATTATAAAAAAAACTATATATCCGTATTCTATGTATCTTTATTTGTCGAAAAGTCATTTGAAATCGTAGGTAAATACCGTAATATAGTTTATGTTGAAGAACGCGTATAATTTTTTTTTAAATTCTTGGCAGTAATATCCTTAGTTTATCCGCTTATAAAATACTCAAAGAACCCAAGAGAAAATCGTAACAACAATAGTTAGTGTTTCAAAGATATAAGTAACTTTCGGTTAGCTATTAATGAACGTAATTTAGACTAAGTTATTTTATAAATTCAGTAACGTGGTTAAGGTAAGTCTTTTGAATTGGCTGGAACGTATTGAACCATCGATAATGTTGTATGAAGTTTTGAGAAACGTCTAAATATGTATACAAGGTAATAAAACTCCTTTATACTAACTAATAAAGGCGTAAAACTTTAATACGTAACCTTTCATGACGGAATAATATATGATGTAGTAATATGTTAGATAAAGAGGTATCTAATATTAAAGGTTTTTAAAAAACGAGTGAAACTTAAACGTTATTATTCCAGATCTATTTTACTAGAAGGTAGATCTGTATCTTTTAAAGCAATCAATTTAGACGAAATCTTCAAAGATGGGGAAACTGCTTTCACCGTAATAACCAACAATATTTTAACATATTTATTAAAGCCTTTTTACCCTCTTCCAATATATCATTTCTCGGCGTAATATGTAAATATAAATACGACCGCAGCGTAAATAGCTATATGCAAGAGGTATAATAGGAGCTCTTGTTTTAAACGGACGAGTCTTTTATAATGTCGTGCGACTTTTGAAGCCCTCGATACGTGTGTTCCAACGTAAACCTACCTTAATGAAGATCTTTTAAACCACAAGCTTCACTATTATATACTAAAGAATTTGGTCTTGGAAAAAAGGGTCGTAATCAGATAAACCAGGCTCGCGGTTATAAAAACGAAAAGGTTATCTCGTTTCGTAAATTTAATAAAACTTTGATGTACGGTAATATGAAAAGGTTTATATTTTTCAAAACCGAAAATAAATTTATTATCAATCTTTCACTAGTTTGACCTTACCAAGTTGATTTTGAATATCGTAATATTAATTTTCTTCAACAAATTCGAAACCCGAAAAACTAGGACATTGTAGATATAAATAAAGATACAGTTCTAAGAAAGTCTTATAAGATACGATATATAAATTATATATTAAACCTAGGATAGGGGAGAGACTTAATGGATATTGTAATCAAGGTTTATGAAACTTATCTTTATCATTTTATATCGAACCCTTATTATTTTAATTATTAAAATAAATCTCTAGTTTAGGTAGATAAGCTTTTATTCAACATTAAACACCGAATCTTTCATATAAGGCAATTATATGGAAAAATATTAAAGGCGCTTAAGACGTTGCAGGAAAAGATCGAAACGACTTTGCCATTTTCTATGGAGGATTTGATATTATAGATAGGAGACGTAATTAAGTCTAAAACGGATCGCCTAAACGTTTTCTTACCGTATTGAACGTCAATTAATCTTTGGGTAATAAGCCACTAGAATATCTTTCATGTTAGAATATAATTTAAACCTTTTGAATACACTGAATTAAAATGATAAACTTCCACGAAAGTAATTATAAGAGGTTTTGGTCGCATAATTTAGATGTTGTAAAAACCTCAGATTGTCGCTATACTTATGGAAAAACCTTTAGTTATAATATTTCATTGTAAAATGTACGGGGAATCCCTATTGTAAAATTCTAATACGTTTTAAATAAATAAGTAATTATATCGTTAAGTTTTTCAGATATATTCTTAACTTTGATAGTATTGAAGTATATCTCCTTGCCGGAAGTATTGTATCCTTAAGGAAATTTAAATTTAACCTTATCCCAATTGTTAAAGACCTGTTTAATATGTATTTTTCAACGGAAAATATATTAAAAGTATACTATGTAAAATTTAATTTTATCAAATTATATAAAAAATAAAATGCTCGTTCATTTCAAATAGAAAGGTTTGAAACATGAAGTGTAATCTTTGTTAGTTAATTATTTCATAAACCTTAGTAAAATTGACGGCTTTATTAACTTTAGTTTTGAATAACTGCCATAACTTTATTATACTTTAGTAAAAAGAATACGTTTAATAAACCCGGTATCGTATAGCCAAACTGCATTCGATTTCTTTATATAAATATAAAGTCGATTAAATTTACGAATCCACCATTTTTCAATTTGAATATGTGTCGTAACAGGGTTGCTGAATGCGTATGAGAAGTTAATTTACTATGAGGCAAAAGCTCTAACCCATTTGTATAACGTAACCTCGTTAGCCATATCGCAAGCAGGAGGTAAAAAGGTTATTATAATAGCGATCAGGTAGCCAAATTTCGGTAATTTTAGAATAATAGTAATTGAAGTGTAGTAGGTCATCTTTACTTACAGTAAAGTTGACTATACTGACTGTAAGATGAGTGTATTGTTTTGTGTGGGACTACTGTATTAGCTGTAAGTTAAATACAGTATTCGCCTACTTTACACTAGAGCACGGGCCAAGAAATTGGTCATACAAATTACTATGCAGACCGGCTAGCGGTCTACCAAACCTAGAACAATATATTCACTACTTGACCACGTAATACTATTGTTACTTCGACTAATCAAATCGACAACATTGCAACGTCTAAAGGTTTATTGATAATAAAGGCCTATCAATACTGATTAGTGTTTATTAGGTTAAGCACAGATAACTAAGTAAAAGAAGAAGTTACTTTCTGGTTATGCTCTACGTTAACAATGGAGGCTAGGGTAAAGGAAAGATTTTGTCGAAAGGCTTGAGCTCCCCTTTATCATTGACTCAATTAAGCCTCTTTACGTGTTGACTATGAGAAACTTATTAACCTGTTCATAAGCCTAATACTCCTACGTAATGACGCAGAGTATATCTTTAGCAGCAGTAAGGTACACAAAGTAGCAGCTGTTAACACGGCCATAGGAATTAACGTTAAAGCTTTCTACCAGTTGATTAAACAAAATATTTAAGTCTCTTAAAACCCCCAAGCTCTTATTACCTCCTGGCCTTTTAATTAAAACTACCAAGCCCTTTAAAAGCCTTTCTAAAGTATATTTACTGATACGTTCAAACCTATTATATGTCCTATCTCAAAACTCTATCTTTTAGTTTAAGCGACTGGCAATTACCTTTAACACCGCTTTTCGAAAACTTTAAGGTTAAAGTTGTCAGGAAATACTAGTAAAAATTGGAATAATTATCGCGACCTACCCCTAAAACCTGTTAAAATGGTTAATATTGATTATATGCTTTTTAAAAATTTCCGCCAAAATTTGGAATAATGTAAAAAAGTATAAAGAAAAGCTTAATTACCTTTTCGATACAAAGATAATACCTTTTTTGAATATTTATAAGTAAATGGAAGTTCTGTTGGTAGGCCTTAGACGTTGCAACATTGTCGATTCAATTGATCGAAGTAACAGTAGTATTGCATGGTCAGATAGTAGATGTATTGTTCAAGGTTTGGCAGACCGTTAGCCGGTCTACACTGTAATTTGTATGGCCAACTGCTTGGCCCGTGCCCTAGAGTAAAGTGCAGCATACTGCATTCGACTTACACCCAATACGGTAAGTCCATATAAAGCAATACATACAAAGCAATATACTTGCATTACGGTCAACTTTACTTGCAGTAAAGTTGACCTACTGAAATGAATGTAATACTATTCTAACAGATACAAAGATTATACATTACGCTAGTCGAATACGGACCTTCCCGAAAACGTATTTTTAAATAAAACCAAAAATAAAACCATACCACGAATAACGTTAACATCCAGTTCAGCCGTAATGAAAACGGCACGGATAAAGAAAACGACCTGAATAGAAATTATATAAACGGTATAAAACGCCAATACATACCTTACGAATCAATACTCGTTAACTATAACTCTTACCGTAACCTTTTACCGTATAGTTTCCCAACTAATAAAATTAATTCGATAGAACTTATTAACTTCGCCAAACTATAAGATGGAGATAAAAGTTACAACACAAACTATATGACGTATTCAATAATAAAATACGAATAATACTAAATAGGTATAAAAAAACCAGACATTAAACCGTTACAATTTCATTTTTTTACCAGGTATACTATTTGGTTAAGCTAAAAAGTAGTATATATACCACCATAAGTAGGTAAACATATTTACGAAGTGTTACAACCGCCTGAAATCGCAATTAGATATAAAGATTAACCACAAGTTTTATGATAAAGATTGGACTTATACCACAGGGAAATCCGTAAAAAGTTAGTGTAAAAACGCTAATAACAGCCTATAAAAAGTGGTCAACGCCTTATTGGAAAAGTTTCAAAAGTATTAGGCGGCTTTGGAACCGAAATATAAGAGTAATAAACTAATTATCTAAGCAGTAACAAAAGTATACTACAGAAACCTGAACTTCGACCTTATACTATTTCAGCCGTAAAAAAGCTTAAGGGCTTTTTGTATAAGATTCAAAATATCGTTTGAAACCTTTATATGCCAACAAGCATTCCTAGAATTAGTATTCATGATCGATAAAACTAAAAGCAAATGCTAAATTACTAAAATGAATATCAATGAAACCATCTACTACGTTTTGAACTAAAAGTTTAAAGTATACCTAAGGTAAAATGAACGCTCAAAATATGGCTACTAAAAAGATAAATATCAAAAAGGAGCTAAGAAAACAGAGGGAAAAACAATTACTATTAGGGGAAAACCTATAGTTAAAAGTGAAACTTACTACGCCTATAAAAATACCTATAGAAAAGTGTACGAAGTTTTACAAGTTTCCGAAAACGTTATATTATGTACGTTAAGGCCGGCTACTCGTTAAATAACTACCAAGTATATAAGAATATTCGAATTAAACACTAGTTTTGGGCCGATAACCCACCCAAAAAGTAAACGAAAGCTTATTTTACAGTATACGTAGTAGAATATAAAGACGTAGAAAATAAACTTAGTACTTACCCTTACTAATACACCTTTAAAGAGGAATACTTTAAAGGTAGTAATACTTACATATCAACTCAGGATAATGAAGACGCCTAACGTATTTTTACGAGCTTATAGAATACCTCTATCCTGTATAACATAGGCTTGAATCACGAAAAGAACCATATTAAACACCCATATAACATCGTTATTTACACTTGGATACGAAACCAGGTTTCAAAGTATTATACCTGACATTAACGCGGTTAAAATATTAACCGCTAGAAGGCTACAATTTGATGCGTTTGCGGCGAAGTTTACAATATTTCAACTCGACTAAACAAAAACAAAAGGTCCTATTGGTAAGGCTTTAGACGTTGCAACGTTTTAGATTCGATTGATCGAAGTAACATTAGTATTATGTGGTTAAGTGGTAGATATATTGTTCTAGGTTTGGCAGCCCGCTAGCCGGTCTACATAGGAATTTCTATGGCTAATTTCTTGGTCTGTGCCCTAGTGTAAAGTGTGGCGAACTATATTTGACTTACAGCCAATATATTAAATCTATATAAAACAATATACTTAACTTGCAGTTAGTATAGTCAATTTTATAATGAGTAAAATTAACCCATTGTATTGTAGGTAGTATTATTCTAATACTAGCAGCTTTTTAGTTTGTATACGTACATTAGTGTGGTTGACCAATTTTTTCTCAGTAAACTCTAAACTACTACCTCGTTAACTGGCTAGACCCCTGTCAATTTTAATTGACCTCCGCATATAATTACATCTAACTGCATTTAAATTACCCACAGCTGTTGTTAATTACTCCACAGCTCCAAGGTCCGCCTTTATCGATTTTTACAAAATGTTTTTTCAGCTATAAGCCTGTATAATCCTTTGTTTTAGCCGTTCTAAATAAATAAATTAACATCGTTAATTCCCTGGTAATCTTTTAGTTTACTAATACATCGCTATCCACTATGATATAATCTGGGCTTTCCCAGCAACTTATTAACATAACCTTCGATATGTATAATAAGCTTATTACTATTTACAAACCTTTTAAAGGCTTTATTCAGCAATGTCTTCGTTATAGAATTAGCTGGATTGTTTTTGCCTTTAATTTATCAGAACTATTTCATCTCATTTTCTCCATAGGTTTCGAAATGTATTATCACATCAATTATGAAGCGTTTTTCGCTAGTAGTTCCGAATCTTGAAAGGTATTCGAATAAGTTCCTTGAGTCGATATAAATTACCACTGGGATTCAAGGAATTTTAATCTTCTTTGTCATAATGTTGAGGGTTTCCTATGGTATTAGGCCTACATTAAAGCCTGCCATTATGCCGTAGACTTTGAAAGTTAGTATGTTTCGCGTAATCCTTTGGCATTTGACAGAGATCTAGTAGATTAGGTTGATGATAATATTAAATTAGTCTTTCCACCTATTTTCGTTAACAAAGGTTATTAGGAGCCCGATCTATAACGAAAAGTCGGTGTTATTTGCGAAAAACATATTCGTAAAGACTATCAATTTAGCCCTTGATAAGTCAATCAAAACTATATTAATTCTTCAATTTCAATTCTGTATCTTCTGCTTAATCCTTTCATTAAGCCTGTTAAAGTTGTTACCCGTTAAATCTTATGTTTGCGCCGCGATGGAGAGGTCGTAAGAGGCCTTCGGTTGGTATAAGGTGGCAATATAGCTGCTACAGGTACATTGTTCTAAGTATCGTTAGGCCTTGACTACATCAGTTTTGTTAATTATGGCCAAATCAGTGCCCTAGCTCTTTTAGCGAAAGCTGCGGCCGGTATTAACATTGAAAATACGGATTAACGATTTATCAAAGTTAAGTTGGTTGCTTTTCACTAACGTTGTAACCAGCTTATAATTTTAGCACTTAAAGTCCTTAATCGACTGTTGTTTCGATAACGCAAAACGAGCTGTTTAAACGAAAAAGGAATCGTTAATTTGTATACCTATTAAGCCGAAGTCCTTCTCTTACATTACCAGTAAATACGGGTTATAGGTTAAAGAATTTATACTAAGACGTAATTTAAAGTACGATTATTAAGTTAACAACTAGTAAACGTTTACTTTAGCTAGTCTGTACAAAGGCTTAATACATTTTATTACCATTCTTAGGGAATAAATTACACGTAATTCCTATAGTAATTTCAATAGTACGATTATTTATAAATTCTTTTGAAACTGCATATAGGATTACTATTGGAATGGTATTACATACAGTGCAGTAGGTCAACTTTACTTGCAGTAAAGTTGACCGTACTGCATGTGTATTGCTTTGTGCGAACTTATCGCATTGTGTATAAATAGAGTGTAGTACGCTGAACTTCACTCTATGGTACGGGCCAAGCAACTGGCCATACAAATTACAGTATAGACTAGCTAGCGGTCTACCAAACCTAGAATAATACATCCACCTTCTAATCAATACAATACTACTGTTACTTCAACCACGATTCGAATCGATAACGTTGCAACAATCTAAAGATCTGCAAACACTAATCAATGCTTATTAGGCTAAGCACAGATTGGCTAAGTAAAAAAAGATGCTATTTTCCGATTGTTACGCTTTACGTCAAACGATGGCTAGGGTAGAGGAAAGATTCTTACGAAAGGCCTTTACTCCTGTGTTAGACTTTACGGCAGTATGTAAAAAAGACCTTTAGGTTGCGTCAGTTTTTACGGCAAACCAGAGGTAGCGACGGTATCGCTATTGAAAACACAAAGAAATCAGTATTAACCTTTCTTGAAAACGTCTAAATTGACTGTTAAAAGTCTTAAAGTTCAACAAGTTAGCAAATGGCTAAGTTATTACTACTTCGGGTGTTATTACTATAAGAAAAACGACTAAGTCCCCACGCCAAATAACTTTTCATTTTCGCCCTCCACTAACAATAAATGACCACCAACCTTACCTTTTACGCTAAATCTTTACCCTACTTCAATCTTTTCACTCGTCATATCACGTTAATCGTCAATTTTGCCACTTTAAGCGGAAATAACAAGTTACGCTAAAAAGGCTACGTTACGCAACCTTACGCCAAACCGCCAAGTTACCAAGTTCCTACGAAATTTCACTCTAAAAAACACCAAGTCCCTACGTTCAAGATCACCAAGTTCCTCGCTATATATTCCGTACACGTTCCATATCGCCCTTAACCTTACCATAACACCAACTTAAAGGATCTAAAAATGGATTAAAGCCCTAAGATCCCTCTTTACGAAATTATATGATGAAGGCCTTTAGGGGTAAAATGTTAATGAAAACTTAACTGAAAAACACCTTACTAACTTCGTTAATTACTATATCATTCAATACAGTAATATCGACGACTTTAACTTTACCTTTGGCAACTTCCGCGATTTCTTTGACGATTGGACCATTGATATGTAAAACGAAATTCAAAAAAGAGTTAAGTTAAGGCTTAAATTTAAGCTAAAAGAGCAAGTAATTTACGTTTAAATATATACTATTATAAAGTTGGTACAGGCTCTCTTCGACCTGACTTAACTTGAAAAACGCTTTTACGACCTACGGTTTAAAGGAAAAGGAGTTGAAAAACTTTAACGCCTTTATACACGATCCAGAGGATCTCCCCTTTATCCTTAGCTAAGTTAAGATTCTTTATGCGCTGGCAATGTGGAACCTTTTAACCTGCTCATTAATTTTGTACCTTCACGTAATAGCGCGGAGTACAACCTTAGCGGAGGCAGAGCGCGTGAAGTAAAGGCCGTTAACGCGGCTAGAGGTATTAACGTTAGCGTTTTATACCAGTCAATTAAGTAAGATCTTTCAGTATCTTAAAATCGTTAAGTATTACCTCCCCCTTAGCATTTTACTTAAAACCGCTAAGTCCCTTAAAAACCTTCTCCTTTTAGGTTTGTCTAGGCGTGAAAGCCTATCACAAGTTCTATTACAGAACTTTACTCCTTGGGTCAAACGACTAGCAATTCCCTATAACACCGTATCGCGGAGGCTCTAAGGCTTAAACTGTTAGGAAACATCATTTAAAGCTGGGATAACTATCGCGATATTCCTTCAAAACCTGTTAAAATGGTTAATATTAATTATAAACTCCCTAAGGACTTCTTCAAGACTTGAAACGATGTAGAAAGATATAACGGAAATCCCTACAATATTTTTGACAATAAGATAATGCTCTTTCTAAATATTTGTAAGTGGATAGAGGTCCCTTCTTTGGGTTTTCACTTACTATTCCCCGGAATCCTTATAGGATACGCTAAGGACTACTACCTAACCTTCCTTATTGGAGCTATTACGTTTCGCAAGATCTATGATAGTATAAAAAACCACTTCAAATACAACATTTACCTTACGTAATACTATACAAACTAGACCATAACGCGGTGGACTACAATAATAACGAAGAAAAAAGAAAAGGAAATACTAATAGACATCCTTAATTAGATGCTTAATAAGTTGATGTTATACTAGAAATTAATGGGAAAAGCCTACGTTAACGAAGCCATACTTCGCGAACAGGTACCGGCAGCAGTTACTGGCGTTAACGAGTTCGAATACGCCTTATTAGGCTTAAATTTCACCTGCGAAGGCTTTTTTTAACTAATTACGTTCTTAGCTTATCACTGTGATTGCGCGTATACCAAACTCGCTTGGTATTTTCCCCTAAACTGGCAACTTCCTTAACGTGAATAAAGAGGACCTTATTGTAGTTTACTACATCGACTGCAAGTATAGCTACAGGCGTCTATAACGTTTAAAGTCTAGATTATAAGCTACAGACCGGAGGCAATAGCTACGTTGGTACTAATAAGGCTAAAATTTAGGCGGACCTATTAACTGTAAGTACTATCGTTGTAATAGTGGCAAAAGATATTAAATTTATAGTAAGTCAAGCTGTTAGTCAACTCGGTACCCCCTCTTCGATCTTAACATCAAAAAGGCAGTATATTACGTCCAATAACCTATTGTTTTTAAATAGGATTACTTGGATTAAATTGTAGACTTCGAAGGCGACAAGCGAGTTGACGGCGCTAATGCCATGAAATAGATTAAATGGCACGAAAATATTGCTTTTGATACGGTTTAGTAACTAGCCGACCATGCCTTCCTATACCATTTAGGTAGTAAAAGCCCTTACCTTTTTACCTTAACCAAATCTCTAACCCTTTATATACCTTTAATTTTCACGATCATTACGCAAACTATACGTTTTAAGGTATCATATCAGATATATGAGTAGTAAGGTACTTTATAGAGGGTTATTAACAATACGTAGAACTGCGGAGGAAAAGCACTATAGCCACTAAAATCGATCGTTACGATGCTAACAAAGCCAAGGTTGGCTTTGGACCAAGCGAATGATTATTGTTAACAAGAACAACGGTAGTTTAAATTATTATAGGAATAATTAAATTCCTTATCCTTAAGTTACTTACCTCTTTCCTTTTTTACTTGGAGGATATAAATACCCTCAGTGTTAACGTTAACCTTAACGTAAACGAATTGGTTAAAAACGGTTAAAAGTTTTCACTCGCCTTTAAGTAGAATCACCTATGTTTTTATCTTTAAGTCACGAAATCAATGGCATTAAACCTGATGGAGACGTAAATATTTTAACTACACCAGCGCTTTATTAATTTAGCCGTTAATAGGTTATATGGAGTCCAAAAATCTGCAAGGCATAAAGATATATAATATTTTGCCCTAAAAGTTATTAAAAGGCTTTGTTACTACTGTTAAACGTACACCTAAACCCCTCGGAGATTTAAGCTTATATTAAAAAACGACAAAGAATTTAATTACAAGATCTTTATTAACGTATTCAACTTGGATAATAAGCATATTTTTTACGTTGTTAACTTTGCAACTTTTTTTCACAGATCAAGTTTTTAAAGTACCTTTCTGTAAAAAATACGTGTAAAACGCTAAAATGTTGTAAATTAACACATACCTAAGCCCATCTAACGTCGTTGTTCATAATAACGGTACTAACTTTACGGCGGCGGAGTTTTAAAAAAGATGTTAGGATAATGGGTATTTAGTATAAATAGGTACCCATAAAAGCTTACTGGAGTATTAAGAAGGTTAAAAAAGAATACTCCTTACTTCGCCAAGCGTATAATATCCTTACTTTGGAGATTGGAAGCTTTACGGATCCGGAGGCACGTTTATAAATGGCAGAAAAAAGCCTAAACGATAACGTAAGCCTTAATAACTTGGTATTGACGCTATTGGTTTTTAAAGCGTACCCACGTTTGACGAGTAAATTTTCATTGTTAGTAAGTATTCAAAAGCGTACCATAACCTACGGTAAAGCACTAAGAGAATTAGGGAAGAAATCGGCACGTCGCTAATTTAATGATACCCTTAATATCAGGAACGGCCTTATAACGATTGACGTACTTGCTTTGCCGTTGTAAAGTGAAATCCTCGTGTAAAGGGAGTTGGGTAAATGAAATGACACGTTCAAGATATTAAATATCTTGAATTTCGAAGTGGTTATTAAAACTGTTAACGGTTCTATATTATTTCGAGTTACCTAAGTCAAACCCCATATTAGGGCTAATAATGATAAAGATCCTTAAGCCAAGCGACTTAGCTAATACGAACCTTCTTTACTCGTTGTCAACAAGCTGATAGAACGCCTCCAGCTCGGACGACCTCCGAAAAATAAGGAGAACATTAAGAAGAAGGAATTTATATCAGGTCGTATCTACAATACTACTTAGGTAAACATGAAAAAGAAAAATGACGAAAACTTATTATTTAAGCTTCGAACGTAAGAAATAATTATGACCTTCGATAAACCTTTTATGGAAAACGATAAGGTCGAGATTAATGGCCTATTAATTTGAGGGGTTATACAATTCGTATCAAAAACCAATTTTAACCTTTAAAATATAAACATCCCCATTTTTGAGTCGAGGATTATTTATGTAGTTAAAGGCAAGACTTCGGGGCGATTATACGAAGAATCACGTCTAATTGCTTAATTATACGGTAATAAAGGCAAAGACTAAATGCTTATATAATCGCCAACGATTTAAAAAATTAGTTAACGCTTGATGGTCGTTTTAGTAACAAGTTTATTATATAAGAATAAAGGCAAGTTTACGCTTAATAGCCGTAAGATAATGTAAGCTTATACGTAGTTAGTAACAGATTTATAGCGGATTTTATTGTTAAAACTGTAATAGGAACTCCATGATATTTACTCTTTAGGCACAGTAACACGATGTATTGATCCACCATACGGATTAGCTAAAGCAGGCGTCTATTGGTTCCTAACTTATTAATCACATTTCAAATTCCAGCTAGCGATAAAGTTATTAACGTACGACCCGTGTTTTCTAATAACGTAAAATAAAGACTTCAAAGTAATAGGTATGTAAATTAACGATACCCTATTCATCAAAATGGCTGGCTTTGTAATATTAAAATAGTAAACGGTTAAAAACTCCACATTTTAAAATTGTAATCCGGTGATAACGTTAAGAAATAGTAGTTAACTTAATTTTAATTTATCGAAAATCCGTATACTTAGTGTTAACGCTGACTTTAGTTTTAGCTAAAAGTAATATGATACTATTTTGGCTGTAATTAATAAGACTGATACGGCTAACGCCTAACGATACATGAAATAACATGCTCGTGACAACTATATCGCTATCATTTGCTAATCGAAGGCATAATATGACTTATTCATCGCGGCTTAAGTATAAGAACCAATGGATAAGGAATTTAATCGGCTAAATAAGAGGCTTAAGTAGCAAATACGGAACCTGTACCGAAAAATTAATATAATCTCAATCGAATTATTAAGGGCTAAGTTAATATTTTTTTTATGGATGGGTCTTTTATAAATAAACCGACTTGTTTTTCCAAATCGGCTTTCTAATAACCCTCGTTAACGAAGATAAGTGGGAATATTATTTAAGTATTATCGGCAACTTAATTTACTAAACCTTCATCAAGTATAAAAGGATTATATAAAGCGTATTAGCCTTAGAAGTCTATGGCATGATAACGGGCTTTAACGTATGTATAACACTGAAGTAAAACTTTAATATTATTACTAGACAGATGAAGATTCGTCTTATTCCAGTAGTGATTTGTACCGACTAGAGGAATCTTTTCGAATGCCTTTTGAAGCTCAAAGCCACCAGTAAAAAACACCTGATAATCGACGTGATAATACTCCGTAAAGCTTACGAAGGGAGGGAAATTAAGGAGTTCCAATGAATCGATGGTAAAGACAATTCCGCATATTTCATAACGAAGGTAGTGCCAAATAAGGCTTTGGAAAGGTTTGTAAATAATAACAAACAAACCATACGTATCAAGAGCTACGTTAATAGGCCGCCCAGAAAGCCTAAATTATGTGACGGTAGATAGGGATGTGTTGGCAAACTGAAAGACTGTTAGGGTATTAATGATAATTATCTATTTAAGTAGCATAGTTAAACTGGAGGCTTCCAAAAGCCTATAGCGAAAGAATTTTTTGTGGGAATTGATGAACTCGAACCTCGGAGCGACGGAGAAATTGAGGTTAAAGAAGGTTAATTTGTATGTAATTGGGTGTAATTTAATGTAGAAGTCAACTTGAATTAACTGGGGTCTGGTCAGTTAAAGAGAAGGTAAATTAGTGGTAAACATAAAAAATTAGTCAACTACGTTGGCGTACGTGTACAAACTAAAAAGCCGCCAGTGTTAGAATAGTATTACATGTAGTGCAATATATCAACTTGACTGACAGTAAAGTTAACCGTACTGCAAGTATATTGCTTTGTACGGACTTACCGTATTCGGTGTAAGTTGAGTGCAGTACACTGTACTTTACTTTAGGATACGGGCCAAGCAATTAGCCATACAAATTACAGTGCAGATCGGCTGGCAGTCTGCCAAACCTAGAACAATCCATCTACTACCTGACAAATGAAATACTACTGTTACTTCGACCACGATTCGAATCAACAGTGTTGCAAAGATCTAAAGACCTGCCAATAATGACGTTATATTACAAATATTAAATGTAAATTTGCTTTTAGTTTAAGCTAACAAATTAGCTCTTAAAACGACCATTAAACGCTGACTAATCTTTTAAGTCGTTGGCGATTATGTGAAGATCCAGTTTGCCTTTATCACTATATCCTTAAATTATTAGACATGACTTTTTATACGGCCGCCGCGTGGTTTCACCCTGAACTTTGTAAATAATCCTCGACTTAAATATTGTGAAGTTTGGGGTTTAAAGGTTAAAATCGGGTTTCAGCACAAATTATATAACCCTTCAAATTAGTAAGCTATTAATCTCGCCACTATCGCTTTTCTTAAAAGGTTTGCCAGAGGTTTTAATAATACCTTATACTCGAAGCTTTAGTACTAAGTGTTCGCTATCCTTATCTTTCCTGCTTAGCTAAGCTGTATTATAGATGCAACCCGGTGTGTATTCCTCCTTTTTAACGTTTATTCTTTTTCGGGGGTCGTCCGCGTCGGCGGCGTTTTATCGGCTTATCGATAACGAATAGATGAGGTTCGTATTAGTTTGGTCGTTTAGCTTAAAGGTTTTTATCGTTAGTAGCTTTAATTTAATCCTTAACTTGAGTAATCTAAAAAATATAAAGAACTGTTTGCAATTTTCATAACTATTTTAGAGTTGGCAATATTTAAGGTTTTGTATAAACCCTCCTATTTGCCCGGTTCCCACCACATAAAGACTTTACTTTATAATGGCAAAGTAAATACATCGATTGTTAAAAGGCTATTTCTAGTGTTAAAGGTGTCGTTGACTTGGCGGCGTGCTGATTCCTTTCGTAGTTTCTTTAAAGCTTTATCGTAAGCTACAACTCACTTTTAAGTATTTACTAATGATATAAATTTACTCGTTAGGCATAGGTACGCTCCAAAAACCAGCAACGTTGTCACTAGGCCGTCAGGGTCTACAGTATCATTTAGGCTCTTTACTGTTATTTAAAGGCATTCCTCTGAATCCGTAAATCTTTCAATTTCTAGCATAAGGATATTGTACGTTCGGCGAAGTAGGACGTGTAATGGTCACACTAAATACCCGTGATTATATATAAGGTGCCAGAGGGTTTATGTTATCAAGAAGGTAGCAGAGGTGCTGAGTGAATAATATCGCAACCGTGCAAGTAATGATCAAAAGCCATGAGGCTATTCATATGTGTAGACTAAATACTTAGATTGACAACTGAAGAGCTATGAAGGAAATACTATCTATGTGGTGATGGCCGTGTCCTTATATCCTATAGCCTTCATACCATCTTCAGTACTGGACCGCTGAAGTCGATGTCGCTTCCTTTGGTCCCAATGTTGTTGACTGAACTATAGGCGGTCCTGTCGGTCCAAACCCTAACCCTGGGTGCTTACATAAGAGAGATCCCTAGCTTGATGTGTTGGATATCAGGCTTCTAATGGCGCAGCGAACCGCTGGCCTGTTCTATGACCTGCAGTTGGTCCTTGGGTTATAACAGGGCGTGTACCCTTTTAATCTTCCCAATACTTTAATGAGCCTTTATAGGTACTTGTTTATACTGAATACCCATTATTTTGGCATTTTTCTTAACACTTCACCGCCACAAAGTTGGTGCCGATATCATGAACGACGATGTTAGGTGAGCCCAAGTACGTGTTAATACATAGTATCCTTAATGTTTCCCACATATCGTTTACTGAAAAGGACTTTAAAAACTTGACTTCGTAAAAAGATTTTGCAAAATCAACGATATAAAAAATAGGCTTGTTATTGAGGTAAAATACATTAATAAAGACTTTATAGTTAAAGTCTTTGTCGTTTTTTTAGTGTAAACTTAAATCTTCGAGGGGCTTAAGCATACGTTTGGCAGTGGTAGCAAAGTTTTTCGATAGTTTTTAGAGAAAAACATTTTATATATTTATTCTCCACGGATTTTAGGATTTTGTATAACCTGTTAACAGCTAGGTAATTAAAGCGTCAGTGTAATTAGCGTATTTCCAGACCCGTTATATTTAATACCATTACTTAAAAAACTTAAAGATAGAGCTATAGATACCCCTACTTAAAGGCGAGGGAAAACTTTTGGCTGTTTTTAACTATATTATCTGCGTTAACGTCGAGGTTGATGCCGAAGGTCTCTATATACTTTAAGTAAAGAAAAAAAAAGGTAGGAAATGTGAGGATATGGAACATAATCGACCCTATAATAGTTTGAATTACGGTTGTCCTTAGTAACGATAGTTGTTCGCCTGGTTTGAAGTTAACTTTTACCTTACTAGTATCGTAACGATTAATTTTAGTGGCTTTAGTACTTTCCCTCCATAGTACTATATACTGCGAATAGCTTCTGTTAAGTACCTTATTGCCTTTATATCTGGTATAATATCTTGAAACGAGTGTTTCGCATAACGATCGCGAAAATTAAAGATGTATAAGGGGTTAGGGGCTCAATTGGGGCAAAAGTAAGGGTTTTTACCACTTTATCGGTATAAGAATACGTAGTCGTCTAATTATTAGGCCGCGTTAGGAATAATGTTTTGATGATACTTAATCTGTTTAAGTGTATTGTCGCTGTTAACAAGCTCGTCGCCTTTGAAGTCTGTAATTTAATTCCAGTAGTTTTATTTAAAAGTAGTAGGGTATTATATGTAAGATATTAACTTTTTGTTATTTCGCTCGAAAAGGGGGTACCGAGTGAATTAACAGTCAGACTTGTAATAAATCTAATATATCTTGCCATTATTACGATGATAATGCTTGCAATTAATAGGTCCGTTCAATTTTTGGCCTTGTTGACGCCAATATAGTTATTGCTTTTAGTTTGTGGTCGATAGGCTAGATCTTAGGTGTTGAGAACGCTCGTAGCCGTATTTGCGGTCGACTTAATTCATTATCGTAAGTTTTTTTTTTAATTTACGTTAGGAAAGTTGCTGGCTTAAGGGTATATATCAAGCGAATTTGATGTAAGCGTTTTTCGAGTAGCAAACGAGGAACGTAATTAGCTAAAAATGCCTTTTTAAGTACCATTTGAGCGTTATAGTACGTATTCGAATTCGGTAACGCCCGTAATTGCTGTCTGTGCCTGTTCTTTAAGTGTAGCTTCGTTAATATAGGCTTTCCCTATTGCTTTTTAACATAATATCAACTTTTTAATCATCTGATTAAGCATATTTATCGGTGTTTCCTTTTCTTTTTTCTTAATTATTATAGTTACCCACATCGTGGTAACCCAATCTATGTGATATTTCGTAAGGTGGACTTCGTGTTCGAAGTCGACCTTTATTTCATTATAGATTTTTAGAAACGTATTTGCTCGAGTTATAAAGTTTAGGTAGTAGTCCCCGGCATGCCTTGTAAGTATTTTAGGAAAAAGTAAGTAGAAACAAGAAAGAGGAACCTTCATCCACTTACAAATGTTTAAGAAGGGTATTATTTTCTGGTTTAAAAACTTGTAAGGCGTTCTGTTATATTTTTTGCGTTGTTTTAAATATTGGAGAAGTTCGTGAGAAGTTCGTAGTTGATGTTAACTATTTTGACAGGTTTTGGAGGTAGGTTACGATGGCAATTCCATTTTCATTAGTGGTATATCTTGGAAATTTAAGCCTTAACGCCTTCTAAATACGGTTTTGAGGATAATTACTAATCGTCTAGCTCGAGGGGTAAATTCTTGTAGTAGAACCTATAGTAGGTTTTCGTGTGTAGGAAAACCTGTTGTAGGAAATTTTTGGGGTAACTTAACAATTTTAGTTAAAGTATTAAGGGGTAAAAACGATTTGAGGGATTCAAGAAACTTGATAATTTTTCTTCATTGACTGGTATAAAGCGTTAACTTAAATCCCTTTGGCCGCGTGGGAAGCCGTTGCTTCACATGCTCTGCCGCCTCTAAGGGCGTTAAATTTACTTAATACCTTTTCTATTGAGGTGTAGACCTTAAGGGTATTCCTTAAATTGAGCTAGGTCGAATAGAGTTCTTTCTAGCTTATTGAAGTTTTTACCTGACACGTATATTTTTCAACGAATAAGTTCCGTACATAACTTGCTTTTAACCTCCTTTTGGATTATTTTCGATATGTTAGTGGTTCAATTTTCGAAGAACCCACTGAAGGTTTGGAAGGTGTTACTGCTATCGTATTCGCTATTATCTTAATCGAAGATTTAATTTCCGACGAAGTTGACTAGGTATTATTTCGCTAATTTTGTGTTAACATTTAGCTTCTAAAGTTCTTTATTGTAGTGCCTTAAAAATAAAGGTCTGAGGGCTTTAATTGCCTTTATTCGCTTTTAACTAAGTGTTTTTTTGATTTTTTAGCCAGCGTAGAACTTTTTAGGCGATGGATTTGAAGATTTGGGGCGTATAGACTTGGTGTTTTGGCGTAAAGACGCGTGAAGACTTATTTTCTTATTGTGTTATCACGCGACGTAGCTTTCTTAATGAGACTTAACGATTTTTGGTATTTTCGTTTAAAGTATCGAATTTGGTAATTAACTTGGTATAGGGGAAGTAAACAAAGTAAAGTAGAGGTAAATATCTAGTGTAAATAATAAGGTTGGAAGTCATTATTAGTAGATGTCGAAGGTTATTTGTTGTTTTAGTAGTAGGACTTAGTTGTTTTTGTAATAGTGATACTTGTAATAGTACTAACTTAGCTGTTTGCCAACTTGTCGATTTGAAACTTTTAGCGTTAAATTTAACGTTTTTTAAAAGGTATTTAGTAAGATTTTTTGGTGTTTTTAACAGCGATAACGTGACTACGTTTCAATTTTCCGTGAAAACTGATATAGCTTAAGGTGTATTTTCTACTTATTGCCGTAGAAACTAACGTAAGTCGTCAAAGCCCTTCGCAGAAAAATTTCCTTTACCTTCCTAATAACGTAAAACGTAATACCCGGAGAATAGCCTTTTCTTTTACTTAGTTTATTTGTGTTCAACCAAATAAGTATTGATTATTGTTGGTAGGGCTTTAGATATTATAACGTTGTCGATTCGATTGGTCGAAGTAACAGTTGTATTGTGTGGTCAAGTGGTGAATAAATTGTTCTAGGTTTTGCAGACAGCTAGCCGGTCTATATAGTAAATTATAAGGTTAATTTCTTAGCCTATTCCCTATGGTGAAGTATGGTGTACTATACTTTACTTACACTCAATACAGTAAGTCCACACAAATTAATACAATTAACTTGCAGTTAGAATGGTCAACTTTACTGTAAGTAAAGTTAACCTACTGTACTGTAGGTAGTATTATTCCAACAGGTCCTATTCGGTAAAATCAAAAAGTCGTTACTTGTAACAGTTGTTGTAAATATACGATTCAGACCGTTTAAGTTTTATGTAATAAATTATGAAACGTTATTTTTGTTATCGTAAACTAATATAAACAAGTTCGAAATCAAGGTTCGAAATACAACTAATTAACTGTTCCGCGTTTCGGATAGTATATCTATACCATTTCGATTTAAGTTTAAATACTTTTAGTTTTTCTCCCAAACACTTATAATTAAAGCTGTTTACCTATTGTAGCCGGAATTACGAATACTGTACCACCTATTCGGATACCTAGTTATGACACGTTTTTTTACAGCTGCTTTATACCATAAGCCACACAAATATAGGAAAAGGAGCGCTTAAGGTTATCGAAGAGTTTTTCCAAAAGTGTCAACTATACTTACAGGCCTTTCGACGATTTAAATTACGCTTTTAAAACGATATGGAATTTACCTACTAGGTAATTATAGATATAATATATCTTAACAGCCTACCACTACTATATGCCATCGATACAATAATAATATTCTAAACCGCGAAGTTTACGTAAAGTGTTTTCGTGACGGACTATTGAAATACTTTAGTAAATTACTGGTTAAATGTCTATTTAGGACCTTAATACTGAATTACCCACGATATAGATATAGCCTTCGACTCGAATAAACAACGTACCAAGTCTAGAATCGCCGGTAGTAAGTATGAACGAATACTAGTAAAAGTACCGTAAAAAATTGAAAATTGTAAACGATATATAAACTATTTCAAAAGCGTATATATTACTGTCAAAAAAACTGAAAAGTACCAGTTCTAAAAATTAATCTTCCAAATAGCAGTCAATTCTATAAACAACATATTTGGTTCAAATAGGCTTATTCACAAATTCCTTATTTTCAGTACTTACCCTATGGTACAAACAGATTTAATATCATTTCCAGCCAAAATATAAAGAAAAAGATCTATATCTAAGGCTATAACAACATTGAGTTTACTACGGGTTAAAATTAATATTTGGAAATTATTAGCTACAAGAAACGACCTGTATGAAACTAGTATTGAAAACTTATCACTGTAATTTAAAGTCCCAGTTTGGAAAACTAAAGATTGATAGATTGGACCTTAAAAGATTAATGGATTTAAAAGTCACGATATGCTTATAAATTTCTCATATAGTACAAGTTTATTCCGCTGAAAAATAGTGCGGAAATATAAAAGGGAAAGGGTAAATAGATACAGCCCAAAGCCGTAATCCAGCAAGTGGTACCGACGAAACCACTTTTCAAATAGCAAATTTAAACCGCCCCCGGATTTTATATACCCTCCGAATACCATGTCCAAACCTTTACCACTATACGAAACTGGCTTACCCAAATTGACGAAACCAGTACCGCGCTGCCATAGGCTCCCACTTAACTTTAAGAACAAAAGACATACCAAAACCTTCTCTATAGACTCCTTTATTACGTAAAAGGAAACTGAGGATCATAAGTTAAGCTTAAAGCGTCGACAAAAAAACATTATCACTACCTTGCTTACTCTTTTTAAACAGTTTACCCAAATAGAAATCACAGCTTTAATAGAATAAGGTTTTTTTCGTTTTAAAAGGTTCAAACTAACGATTTACAATATCTATGAAATATTTTCCACACGTTTGCTCCACGAAGTATAGGATAAAGCCGGCAAGTTATATAAAAAAGCAGCCTTATTATTAAGGGATACGAAAACGCCACTAAAAATATATTATAAACTAATTACCCACTTTACAAAAGGTAATCCATCGATTAATTTTGAAGCTCTCTACCTCTCTATGTACATCCTACTGCCTTAATATCAAGCTTCGTGATATTACACAAACTTATAAATAATAGGAAGAGCAGCTTAAACGCCGTATTTACGTCTATATACTTATAAAGCTCCGTAAATATCACCTACTCGAAACGATTTTACGTATCATAAAATCGTTTAATGGATTCTCTGAAGTTGGTGTATACTAGTATAACACTTATCAAAAGTATTATAAGAAATGGCTCGAAATAGTCAGCTCGACTTTCGACATGTATTTACTGGTTTTAACAACACGTTCTAAAGGCTTTATACTAATGGGTATGTAAACAGATAACATCCTAACGCTATGTAACGCGTTGTTTTTCGTATTTAAAGAGTAAAAATTTTGGAAGCCAGCCTAAAAGTAAAACCCAAGATATACTTAACGAAAAAACAGGATAATCGACTTTAACGGTTCCTTCGCTAATAATACCAACTATAGCTCGAAAATAAAATTGATTTTTATTTTCGATAATGAAATACTGGCCCGAAACGGATTTACGCTTTGTAAAAATATTATCTATTAAAACTCGACTAAGTATAAAAAGGTGATATAAAGTGTTCTAGACTAGAAAATTTATAATATAGTTGAAGACTTAGATTTAGGAATTACTGTAGTAATAACAATTCGAATAATCATTTCATACATTGGCTTAAAACCCCTTCCTCTTATCGTTTGCACTAATTCTTTTTATATTTATGAATATCTAATAAAACTCGGCACTACGAATAAATGAATAGTATAAACACCGCGAAATTGAAAAAAAAAAAAACAAGATGAATCGATAGGAAGTCCAACCCTATAGATATAATAATTAAGGGCGTCCCGAACGGAGCATTAGAGGCTTTCGTAATAACGAACACTCTCTTTATTGGTGTTAATGGAAAGATTTTACGAACCCTTTCTAATTAAACATTCTGCACCTTATATCCGTCCCTTTTGTTTTATACAATTTTACCGCTTTTAAATTTTTTTACGGTTCGGATTCGCTATTTGTACCGCTTTTATGAAATTTTCTCTATTCGCATCCGCCACTTACACAGCTTTTACGGAATTTTCTCTATTTAAATCTGTTATTTAAACCTCTCTTACAAAATTTTCTCGGTTTGAATTTACTATTCGCGCCGCTGTTAATATTTATTACTTGTTCTTTTACCATTTAATGCTTTACTGAGAACATTTTCACTGCTTATTTGTCACTTACGATACGAATTTTTTTTTAAAAAAAAACAATTTTATTACTGTGTAACGAACTTTACTATAGCTGAACACGCCGGCCTGCCATAAATAAGCCTCTATTCGCTACTAAAAGGAAAGGAAGAGGGCGGCGTTGCGTTCCCGCTATCCTCCTCCCTACCGCTTTCCCCTTTTGAGCTAGCGCTACCACTATTACCGCTATTGACGTCGCTATCGACGCCACCGAAGGGGTGGCCCCACGCCTTAGGTTGCATGCCCTTACTTAAAGGCGCGGGGGGGGTTTCACTCTCCTTACAACGATATTCGATAATGTTGTCGAACTCGTCTACATAATATATACGCAAGCCCCGTTTCTAGGCGAAAATAACTGCTACCATTTCTTTGGTCCGCCGGTTAGCGTTTATTAGAAATTAACATCAGTTTATTTTAATTAGTTACGAAAATAATTTCTTTTAAAAGCGCTCCGAATAATATATTTATATGAGTAAAAATTTCAATTTGTGGTTAGAATTATGAGTTTAAAGTAATCTTATTATAAAATCGGTGGACGCGTAATACTGTTTCGACTTACGGCCTTAAAACTATCAAAATAGGGGCGTATTCACTATGAGTCCGATTATAACGTTAATAACATGTTGATTGACCTCCTTTAAGGTAGTAATAGCTAATAAACTTATCCGCAGTCGCGAACGCGATACATAGCATATAAGGAGTGTTTATTAGCAGCCCGATGCTATGAATCTAGGTACGTTGTTTCAACGCTTTACGTGTTAAAAAGGCCTCACGACGTACCCTAGCGATACGTAGTTCGAGGTGGTGAAAAAGGTCTGCCTCAACTACCTCGTTTATAGGGATATTAGTATAACGAAATATGCGGAGAGGATTAGCGATACGTATTGCATTACAACTCCACTAGGTTGCGTTTGAGACGACCCGAGGGAGGGGGGGAGGAAGGGGGTTCCCTATGGATTATAAAGTCTTTACATATAGAGAAAGATAAGGTTTATAATTTTAGAAGCTCCCTGCTCTTCCCCTTATGGGATAATAGGAAAGTAGGGAAAAAATAAGGGAAAAGGGGTAACGGCTTTAGCAGCGGCAGCAGCGGGAGCGAAGATAAAGGTAAAAATTGATAATATCGTGCTAAAAAACGCGGGGTTAGGAATAGCAGTGGTAGCAACATTGACAGCGCAGCGGACTGCAGCGGCAACCGCCTTTTTACGCCTACGTTTACGCGCTGAATGGTGCCTAAAGAGCCTGTTTTTACGCGGAATTTATTTACGAGCGAAGTTTTTACATAGGAGTTAGTTAAGTGACTTACTTATTGGAACAGTTTGAAATAAGTGGTTGATATAGTAGGTTAAGTTTACATACGCTAATTGACTAGTTAAAACTTACGGTAATAATAGGCGCGCGTCGTTAATAGGGAAAATAGAAGACGTTTTTCCTAAATTCATAACAATATATCTTTTTATACTTACCCCAAAACATGTTTTACTGCAATTAACCCTATTTAATTACGCCCTTATAACACCTGCATAATCATACCCTCATAGGGATTAATAACGATTACTATTATTAACAATGCCATAAACGATTATCTACATAAACCAGGCCTTTATTACAATTACTACCGCGGCTAAAATATACTGATATAAACCTCTATAATCTAGCAACCACAGATGAAAACTACTAATCTAAACCTCTACAATATATACTTTAAACACTATTATTACTAAATTACAATACGGAGTGCGTTCAAAATAACACTATTATTATCAAATCACGGATACAAACTACGCTATAAACTACAATATGATTACTAAATAAGGAATACAAACTTTAATAGGGAAAAAGATTACCTATATGGATATTACCATATATTTCCATAGTTAGTAACCGGATACACTTCGGAATATACCTTTATAAAGTGAATAGTAACGTGCTACCTTGCAAGGTATATTCCTGTAAAGTTAATAATAGCGTATTACTGACTAGGAGTAACATTTGTAGAGTGCATGGTAAAGTGCCACTACCGAAAAAAGAGATTCCCAAAGTACATGGTAAAGTGCCACTGCTTTTGTGAGAGGTTATAAGCTCTCACCTGGGGCTTGCACACTCTGGGTACCTCTTCTCTTGAAAACTTATCTTTACTACTACAATATCACTCTTTCTAATTACTCTTCTACTAAGTTTATGTATAGAGACCTTATCGACAGTACAAGATTTCGTAAATTTAAAATGTGACTTTATGACCTTAAAAAAACTTCGTTACGTCACGTTAAATTTAAACCTAATAGCCGAATTACCCATCGGACAAAAATAAACCTTTTTTAATGAAGAGAGTTCCTCGTACGCATTTGAAATACCAATGCTTTAAACGGGAAAAATAGAGATTTCGATATTAAAATCCCGTATATCCGCTTTTTTTTTAAGCGATAATAATCTCGTTCGAAACGTAATTGGCGAGATATGAAGAACTAGAGTTATATAAAAATGGAAAATTAATACTAGGAGCCATGTGAACAAAAAATTTAAAAACGCGAGCGGAAAATATAGGTTGTACCGCGTCATTACTATTAAAGTATTAATGTATATTAATATAATCAAGTTGTGCCTTACGGCTTGTTTTTACTATTAAAATACACAGTTTGCTTGATTTTGCTATAATATTATTGTTTACTATGATTTCTATCATTATCATCATAATATAACTGATCTGGATAAAGGTTTTGATACGTTATGACCAATATTCTGAAATACGAATAAGCTTTTAACCTTGCAGTTTAAAAGTGGTGAAATAATCAATATAAAGCTAGGTGAATAATTTATAATGATTATGGCATTGAATAGTTTGTTTATACGGGTTTTAATGTAGTTCTTTCCCGAAACTGTAAAATTAAGGCATTTAATTAGATGTACATAACATGAATTAATATGCTATTGTAAGTATTTATTATCGTAAAATGAAAGTTGATATCTTTTTTTTCTTTTTTGGTCTTTTAATTATGCTATATTACGAAAGAAATGATAAAAACTAATATATTTGAAAACAAAATAATTCAAGTTGTTAAATCCTTATAAACGTCCTGCTCATATAATGAAATATGGTGTTATAACCCAGATAACGGTTGGGTCAGGAAACAGACTAGTATGCAGCTGAGCCACGGAGAGCCTGTAGTCCAACACATCAGGCAGGGAACATCTCCTATGAAAGAAAGGTAACTAAGTAAGTCACGTGATGGATTAGTATGGATCAGTTACTGATCCAAGGTGAGGCATCACTAGATCAGTGGGATCAGTGCGGTGATCCAAACGATCCAATACTGAAGATAGTATGAAAGCATGGATATATAAGGACACGATCAGCACCACATAGATAGTATTTCCTTCATAGCTCTTCAGTTGTCAATCTAAGTATTCAGTCTACACACCTAAATAGCCTAACGGCTAGTGATCATTCTATAGCACGAATAAACATCTTCTTGATATTGCATCTTTGTTACCTCTGCTACTTTACTGCTAACATATACCCCCCAACACCTTCTACTTACTCACAGGTATTTAGCGTGATCATTACATATGGGCATCGATCGCAACAGTTTTAAGTTATATTATAATGTCTTTATTCATGGCTTTCAAAACTATACTAAAACTAGTACAGTATAATGGAGGCCCCGCGGAATAAGTAAAGTAATATTGATATCTTCTCCTTAAAATGAAGTTCATTTCTAATAATATTATTGAAATAACGTATAGCGAACTTTTAAAAAGTTTCATTTGTCGATGTAATGATCAACGAGTCTAGTTATACGCGTTTAATAAGGGTATATTAGCGGGAAAATCCCTTAACCTTACGTTTTAGGCCCTTTGAAATTTTTATGAAAAAACCGTAAATTTACTATTTCCACCGCCTCTTAGAAAAAACTATGTTATACGAGGTAATATTTTAGGTAATCTTAAACGACACTTTGTTGTTTCTTAATAGTCGGAGGGTTGTTTTACAATGTTAAAATAATCAGCTTTCTGTTATGTTCTATTATAACGGTTTATGTAAGTTTTCGAGTCGGTGAGGTAAAAGGTTTCGTATTTGTATTAACTAAAGAGGTCGATGAAATCGGTATTGTGGACTAGTTAAAAACGGTAGGAGTAGGTATACGAAGATTTTTTTAAAGGGTTTCTTGGGCTTGGCCGATTTATGTAAGAAAAGGAGGAGTTATAGACTTGGGACCGGACCTATTTGTTTATAGTTCCAGCTTCTGTTTACGATGTAGTCGGTGGCGTGCGTTGCGATACGTAAAGTTAACATTCGGTGTTTAATTAAGTTTTATCCGTTGAAACGTATGACTAGTGCGTTAATAGTCTATTTTTAGGCACGGTATATGGACTTTCAAACCTTCAGGTTACGCTTTTATATGTTGAGAGCTATGTGGAGGGTCTTGATACTAAATCGTTGAAATCGGTAAGAAGCTACGTTTTTTTCCGCTGGAGTTGGTTTAATTACCTAGTGTTTCTGCTGTGGCTTTTAGTTTTTTTTTGTAAAGGTCGGATATTCTTTTCAAGTGCGCCGAGGGCGCGCGGAGTCGATTTAACCCCTTTGGTGTTAGCCATGGCGGAAGCTATCGAAAAGTTTTTCGGCGATATTAAGAAATCGTATATAATTCTATTGGTAGCACCAATAATTGTGGAGGCTACCTATATATTTATTGGAGAGGAGATGTATTATCTTGATATTATGTGACTTTTTTTGGTGTATCCTTATCGTTAATAGCTTTTTAGCCTTCACAATTTGAAATACAGTTTAAATGGTTTCACATGAAACTAGGATGGTACTAGATATAATATATTTCCTATAATTCATAACGCTCCGCCAGAGTGGGTGAGTTAACTAATGACTAGACTTGCTATAAATGTAACACCTTTTGTTAGTATTATAACGATAGTTTTTGCGATTAGCAGGTACGTTTAAGTTTTTCCTACGTTATTATCGTTGGTGTGGCTTCCTTTTTAGAGGATTTGGATCAGATCTTGAGAGTTGTGTCCTTTCGTATTTGCGATTGATATAATACTCTATTATAAGGTATTCGTTATCCTAGTCGTAGAAGTTATTCATTTATTGGTATATACTAATTAAATTTAGTGTGCGAACCACTACAGTTGTAAATGAGGAACGCAACTGCTTAAAAAACTTCTTACAGGTAGCATGTGAGTGTTATAAGGCATATTTAAACTCGTTAATACCCGTTATATCTATTCCTACCTATTCGCAAAGTGTAGCCTTATCAACGGATACTTTCTCTTTTACTTGCTAACATAATATCAACTCGTTATCATAAGCTGGTGCCTGAGCCAGTGGTAACTGGAGATCTAGCCCTGGCGGTTTCCATACTTCTACGATACTCTGGAGTCATTTGGACATATAATTTTGTACCTGTTACATAACTAGGCCACCCCTGTTTTGTAAACTATAACAACTCCTTAATAGGGGGTTCTCACTCCTTCTATTCATCGAGGATAATACAGTATCCGATCGTCTTAGAAGACAGATTTAGCTTGATCCTTTTACATATTATCCTCGGCTTTTCCCCCTAACAGTGTTTAAGCTGTTTATAAGTAGTTATGGATTAAGGCTATGTTTTTCGACCTTGCGAATTCGAACCCTCAAATTTTGAAACAGTTCTTCAACGAGCTTATTAGGAACCAACTCGAAGACTTTTCGATAACTTGACATGACCATTTAAATTCTTAATACAAATAATTTACCTAAATTTCACATATGAAGTTTATCGAGCAAAACTTAGCCGTTTTCAAGTAAGTTTTACGTATAAAATTACACGATACCAACGTATTAATTACATTAATACATATAATTAGATAGTTTAAAGTTGTTACTGGTGCTTCAACGTATTTAAAGTAACTTCCCTCCCTAAAAGGATCCCATTTTTTCGTTATTTATAAACTATATAATTACTATAAGGCCCCTTATGGGGAATAACATTAATATTTTGTTATGGTATTGGCCTGATTTTCTTCATCGTTAATTTAACTGGATTATTTGATTTCCCTACTTTTGTAGGCCTTATGGAGTGTTATTACGTTAATTAAAAACCTTTTTTGCTGGTTGTTCCTAGTAATGATAACGACTATCTGAACTTCTCTAATTCCAACTGTGATATTAATAATATACTTGATAACTTCCACTATTAACAAATTCAACCAACGCCCTTCGACTAATCGATTAATCATTTCGGCGTTAAGCTCCGCTTTTTTATATAAAAGGCTACAATATTACGTAAATTAAATGAGAACTAGAAATACATCAGTATAAAATGATTTTTATACTTTTTTCCAATAAATGGAAAACCTTATAAAACTCGTCATAAAAAGTTATTACGTTTTCGATAACGACGCTAATAATAACATCGAAAACATATTTATAACAATACTTTACAC
The DNA here is from genome assembly GCA_038502455.1 of Anisogramma anomala. NCBI lineage: Eukaryota > Fungi > Ascomycota > Sordariomycetes > Diaporthales > Gnomoniaceae > Anisogramma > Anisogramma anomala. The sequence continues at coordinate 9,059,770 of JASMMZ010000009.1, forward strand.
GTACTATTACGATCTGAATATGACGAAAGCCGTTATCACTTAATTTAAAAACTTAAAATGAAAAACTCGCGAACTTTTTTACTTCTTTTCCAATATTTAAAAAAAAAATTCATTTACGAAAACTGATGGTATAACCTAGAACTCCGCTGCTAAACTCAATATTTTAAAGGAAAAAACGATTCACGATATACTTATAAATAAATTTCTTCCCTTCTATATATACGCGAATTACAAAGAATAATTACCCGTATTCAAATTATTAATAAATAACTTTATAACTGTTAAATTCGATACAATAACGCCAATTACATCGGTAATATTAGTACTGGCAGTATTATTTGTAAAGGAAATAATAACAACGACGTATCCGTTCTCGATAATTTGGAAAATACCATTATAACTAACGTATAAACATTTTAAACTGATAATAAACGACATATTACCTAAATTAATCACTCGGAACTTTTCTGTTGTAAAGACTTAAACTTATACATAAAATATGACACGGAGAATTATCGTATTCTTACCAATCTATTAGATTCCGCGTAACTCCCGAACAAATTTAATATAAAAACTAATATCGACGTTTACCTGACTTTTAGGGACGATTTTATCGATTAATAAAAGAAAAAGACGTAACTTCTATATATAATTACGTATAAGAGTTGGAAGGATTTCAATTCGATCTGGTAATTTACCCCTAACTTCTAAACAGCTTCCCGTTTATAATAATCTCACTTTACAGTTTCACTTAATTGATTACCTTTTTAATTAAAATATAGGGTGAAATTTTGATAACGTTACAAATAATAAATTTACCCGCCGATTGAAATTATCTTCGTTCTTTATATTACCTCGATGACTCGGAAAAAAAACACCCGTTATACATTTAAACCCGACCTATAACTTATTTATTTTATAATTTCTTTAGACTTTATCTTCGATAGATACCAATATAGCATTTAAACTTTTATAATTCCTTATTTGTAATACAATATTATTTTAGGTAAAATTCTAATAAAATATGAATAAGTAATTTACGTCGCTTTTAAATACGTATCATTTCGGGATAAACAGGTAACCATCACTTATAGGAACGGTGTTTTACGTTGGTATAAAAGGAACTTAAGGGTATCGGTGCCATCATTTTCCATGTTATATACCGTAAGGTTCGAAGGAACTAGATTATATTAATATGGTTTACCACCGTTTTTTTAAAAAAAATTAATAAAGAATTCATTCCGAAACTACCTCTTTTCGTTGACGATAAAATACCCGATACCCTTGAAAATTTCGCGCATTTATTCGACAAGACGTTAAAATACAAATTAACTAATTACTGTTCCAAAACCGATTACAAAATTATCATTTATAATGATAATTAAGGTTAATATTTGAATATTTTTAAAGCCCATTATATGATATATAACGAAAGGAACTTTTAGTATTATGAAAAACAATAACCCAGTTGTTAAGTTAAGGTTATATTTACGTGAGAAACTTTTCAACGGACACACTCGTATTTTTTGTTAAGAAGCTCGGGAGCGACTTATGTTTGTATGTCGATTACTACAAACTTAACTTTGTTACAAAAACTAACTGCTATCCTTTTCCCCTAATTAAAAAAACCGTTCGAACATAATTCATAAGCTAAATGGTTTTCTAAATTCAATTTTAAAATCGCTTTTTACAAGTTGTATATTAAAAAAGGTGACTAATAAAAAAATTCTGTTCGTATACATTATGGACTTTTTAAATACCTGGTTACTACTTTCGGCTTTTTCTCTATATCAACTACCTTTTAAAAATATATCAATAACTCGTTACGCCTGTTTCTTTATATTTTTAATTTTGTTTCATTGAACAACGTTTTGGTATATTGGAATAATATATTTTACAATTATAAGGTTAATATTAAACAGGTACTCAACGCGTTGATCGCCTTAAATTTCAACCGCATTGTATTGAAATGTTAATCTCATGTTTAAACGATTAAGTATTTGGAATTCGTTATTGAAGCGGGAATTTGAATATGTATATAACAGGAAAATCTACGTATTATTTGTGAATAAACGGTTTCTATATTTGTATTAAGGATACGTGTTTTTTTTTTTTGGATTTGTGAACTTTTACCGGTAATTTATTCGAAATCACTTCACAATCGCCTGCCATTCAATTCGTTCAACCAAAAAGGTTGCTTTTTCTGTTTAGGGCACAAAGAAACCTATTTTCGAACAGCTTAAATTTTCCTTTCTTTTCAAACCAGTCTTCGTTCAATAATATCTTAACTAGGAAACCTTTTTGAAGGTTGACTGCTCTTATTAAACCTCAGGAGGTTACTTACTTTAACGGAACAATCACGATACCTTACACCAAATACCATATTATTTTCATTATTTATGATTTATTGAATACAAATACGAAATTTACGACATGTTATTGGGAATTATAAGTTATTTAAAAATATGAAACATAGAGTTTTGTTTTAAAACCCGTTTGTTTATTATCCTTACGAATTATAAAAACTTGGAATACGTTGTAACTACTCCACTATTTTTCGAATAATAGTTTTACCAATTGGAACAACGTTTATAATTTCATTTGAAAATGATTTATAAAAAAACGATGACAACAATTTCGTATTAAAGTTTTGAGTATAAATAATTATCAAAAGCTTCGACAAAGCTTTTCAAAAAATCGATAGGGTCGATATTAACTGCCTATTAATTTGAAAAGTTACATAATTCTTACCGAAAGCCAATTTTCACTTTTAAAATCTAAATATTACGATTTTGAAGTGGAGGATTATCTACGAGTTTAAGGGTAAAACTACGAGACGGCTGTACAAAAAATCACGTCTAATCGCTTAAAGATACGGCGATGAAGGTAAAACTAGATTTTTACGTAGGTATTAACGATTTGAAAGATTAGTTAAATTTGGTAGTTACCTTAGTAGAAAGTTTGCTAGCCAAGATTAAAGGGAAATTTATACTTAATGGACAACATATAATGTAAGTATATACGTAATTAGTAACCAACCTATAGCAAATCGTATTATTGTATTTGTTATAAGAATTACGTGCTATTAACCCTATACAGACGGTAATACAATATATTAAGCTTTTGTATGGATTGGTTGAAACAAGCGTCTATTAGTAACGAACTTACTAATTACGCTTTGAATCACAATTCGGTATATAGTTTTTAATATATGACCTGTACTTATTAGTAGTATAAAAAGAAAAATTTGGTCCAATTAGTATATAAATTAACGATGCCCTTTTTGTTGGTATGGTTAGCTTTATGTCATTGAAATAACATGTGATTAAGGACTTTAAGTTTTAGAATTTTAGGCTGGTTATAATATTAGCGAAAAGAAATTAGCTTAACTTTAACGGATTATTAATTTATATACTTGGTGTTGATATTGGTCTTAGCTTTCGTTAGAAAGGCTAAGGCACTAACTTGGCTACAATCGATAAGACTGATGTAAATAAGGCTTAATGGTACCTGAGTTAACATGTCAGTAGCATTTACATTGTCCCTTTATACTAATTGGAAGCCTTTTACGATTTATTTATCGCGGTATGAATATAAGACCTAACAGGTAATGACTTTAACCGGTTAAATAAGAGGCTTGAGTAATATATACAAAACCTAGACCGAGGGATCAATATGTTTTTAATCGATTCGTTAAGAGCTAATTTAATACTTTTGACAAACGGGTCCTTTATAAATAACATTAATTTTTCTTTATATATCAGCTTTCTGATTACCCTTGTTAATAAGGATAGGCGGGAGGATTAGTTCAATAGTATCGGTAGCGTAATCCATTAGGTCTTCGTCAAATGGAAAACTATTATATAAAATATACTAGCTTTAGAGGTTTACGATATAATGATAAGCTTTAATATAGGTATAATGCTGTGAAAATTTTTTAACGTAATTATTAGGTAGTTAAAGATTCTTTTTATCCTGATAGTAATTTGTACCGACTTAAAAATCATATTCGAATACTTTTCGAAGCTTGGAACTATTAGCAAAAAACGCCTAATAAGCGACGTGATAACACTTCGTGAAGCCTACGAAAAAATTGAGATTAAGGAGTTCCTGTAAATTAATGAAAAGAACAATTTTATTAATTCTATAACGAATGCGTTACAAAACAAAGCCTTAAAAAGGTTTATGAATAGTAATAGGCTTACTATACATATCGAAGGCTACGTTAATAAGCTGCCTAGTAAACCCAAATTACGTGGCGGCAGTTAGGGGTATGCTAGCGAATGAAAAGATTGCTAAGGGACTAATGATAGCGATTTATTTAATTGGTACGACTAAAGTGGAGGATTACATAGGTCTGTAGCAGAGAAACTTTTTATGGGAGTCGATAAAGTCGGACTTTAGAGCCGTAAGGAAATTAACGAGAATTAGGGTTAAGTTAAGTACAAATGAGTGTAATTCGATATGAAGGTTAATTAAAATTAACAGGGGTTTGGCTGATTAACGAGGTCGCAATTTAGAGTTTAGTGAAAAAAAATTGGTTAACCACAGTAGTATATACGTATAAACTAAAAAGCTGCTAGTGTTGAAATAGTAGTAATTATTGTGCAATATATCAACTTTACTTATAGTAAAGTTAACCATACTGACTGCAAGTTGAGTGTATTGTTTTGTAGGTTTACTGTATTAACTATAAGTCAAGTAGAATATATGTCCACTTCATATTAAGGTACGGGCCAAGTAATTGGCCATACAATTACTGTATAGACCGGCTAGCGGTCTGCCAAACTTAGAACAATACATCCACCACTTGATCACGCAATACTATTATCATTCCAACCAATCGAATCGATAACGTTGCAATGTCTAAAGCCCTACTAAGAGTTACTATTTTCATTCGATAGTTTTTATTATACGATTAATATTACTCACAACTAATCATTTTAAATAATGATATCAAATTTGAATCAAACCTTTAACAAAGTTTATAAAAAAAAATCGAAATACGTTTAATAATAACAATAACTTATTATGCACAAGTTAATGGGCAACTTAAAGAACAATTAATCGAGCTGATTTTAAATTATTACGTACCCAAATATCCTAAACAATATGAAATGAATATTATATCGACTAGCCAATGAAAACATAACAATATATAGTTCAATATCCTGCAAACTAATCTTTACAAATATATGTTTGGATTCAAACTTATAATACCAATGAATATTCTTACAATAATTTTACTATATAAGCAAGTAAAGATTCGGTTTATGCGAGAATTTCTACGACGCGATATATAATTAACGATAGATTTTATCACTGTTAAAGTAAAAAGCGATAGGAGTAAAACCATCGTTAATAAAATTTTAGTGTTAATAACAAAGTATAATTAAAGTTAGAAAAAGCCTACAAATCACGTCATAAATAGAGTAAGTTATCATCACCAAGTAAAAAGCTGTATACAATTATGGAAAAAAAATTGGCTTTTACCCTAGACTTTCTATCCAAATCGCGCATTTATCCGACTATCAACATTACTTGATTATTATCTCATCGCAACCTTACAAACGATTCGTTTAACAAAACTACACCACCGACCAATCTAGTTAAATACAAAAACAATATATTAGATATTGAGAATTAGGAAGTAAAACGTATACTAGTTCAACGAGTAAATTGCTGCAGCCGCAAAGAAGATTAAGTGCGATATCTTCTCAAATGGAAAAGCTTTACAACTTGCGGCGATAAATTGAAACTGGTATTAAAACTACATTGTCCTGATTTAATCAAGGCATTTAATAAGGACAATGCTAAGAAATTTATTGCTGGCAAAGATTGATCAAAGGGAAATGATTTACCTATCTGGTATGGTGAAGACATCATTTTTTTTCTTTTGGCCCCCGGCATTTGTTATACTAAGGGACGGTACTTGCCTACTTTTTTTGCTTTCTCATGAGACTGTCTACTCATTAGAGTGCGTACTCATGAGTTATCTTTTTTATAAGTACTTATTGTTATTATGATGATGGTCTGGTAGATTCCTATCTTATTTTTTATCTTCAAATACAGTCCGGAATACCACAATATATTCGCATGTATAAACAGCACAGCAGTAAGGGAAAGAGCTCAAAAAATATGAACCAGATTGAAAAAAAAAATTGTGAGTATAGAATCAGATCACAAGATTGCACTATCATTCTACATTTACCGCGCCATTGTTATCGAGTTATTTTTGACGGGGTAATATTAATGTTCCTAACAGAAGCCAAATTTACTATTTAGAGTAACAAAGAACTAATTAAATATACGACTGGTAACGCATTCTATCTACCATTACCACAGAATTAAGGGATAGTTAAATTGGTTAATTCTACTATTTTTTTGTTACTTTAGGGTAATTTATAGGCGTAAATCGCGTTATTTTTGATGTTCTAAATTCAGCGTCTTGTTATCCATTGTTTGGCGCACAAGTATATAAGCATGTTTTTTCAATACGAGTTACAACGTAAAATTAAACAAAGTATACGGAAAATACTTCATTGTAGGGAGGAAAGGGGGAAATAAAATTATACAAGTTTGAAGAAAATTGGATTCATTAGAATAAAATTGGTGGCTTCTAGGCAGAAATGTAGTGTAACATTTAACCCTAATTCAATGCGCGGCGAGTATAGACCTTTCCTGCAGGATTGAACAAGCCGATTAGTCAGGATGGTTGCTGTATTGACAATATCGCTGCCAGTTGTCATGAAGCCTCGCCACCAAATTGGGTAGTCTATACGGCGACCTTGTTGACTCATCGGGTGTGTAAACCAACCCGTCAGCGAAGGCACGAGTCTGCACTTTGAAGTAGTCAAATGCAGTGACACAGGTCGGCATACCTATGACGGTATTCTCTTGGCCCTCTTGCCCCCAGGCCAAGAGTTAGACGTAGAGATCACAACTACTATTGGGCTGGTCCCATTTCCAACACTACTCAAGTAATGACGACCTCACCCTCGATCCGCGCTTTCACATCTTCCGACTCGTGCACGCCCATTTACTTTGCCCATTGGTAAGGCCATGATACAGTCCCTTGTCTTCGTTGTACGGACATCTCTCTCAACGAATGTCACTTCCTTGGCGAAGATTTCCTCGGATGTCGTTGCATCGGGACTTGAGCCCCTTGGATAACCAGGTGCTATAACCGGTGAGTGCCAGCCCCGTGCCTCGACTGGAATCTGTGACGACAACGAGTTTATCTGGGAAAACGCGAGTTTTTCTCATAAAGCCGGTCTCCAAATATATGTTGCAGCTGTTTGCTGTATGCACGGCCGTTTCTTGATGTGAACCTGCTCACACAACCGCTCACCGGCTTTTGTAGAGGAGGAAGACACTGTCGAGGACTCGAGCAAGAGTTGTTACCCACAAATTTCAAGCGGCATGAATCATTGCAGATGATTCCTGGCAGAGGAAACTGGAGAGAAACAGTTTGAGAAACGCCCATGTCCAATGGTCGTCGGTAGAATTCCAATTGGAGTGTACACTGCTCGGAAATTCCGAGACTCTCCACCAGTGCCTCTGATGAGCATCTGGTCATCCACTCGCTGCCTCCACCTATCCGTCCGTAAAATACAAGTTTGAGTGTACCCTACTGGAATATGAGAACCAAGAATCCCCACCTGTGCTTCGACGAGCATCTGATCATCTACACGCTTCCACCGGCCATCTTGTTTTCGTCGGTCCGACTAGTGAGGTCCCCAGACTCCTCACTCTCGCCACCCTCCTCCTTACATCGAGATTGTCACCGAGCATCTCCCCCAGTGCGTTTGATGAGCAACTGGTAATGTGTATGCGTCCTCCACCGGCCATCTAGTCTTGGTCAGGGACGTAGTCGGAGTCCTGCGAGTCGTCACTGCTGTCAAGATCGTCCTCATCAAGGACCAAGAACTCGTTCCAGGCCACATCTTCACCCCGCATTTCGATGTACTTCCACATGGCGTCCAACAACTTGAGGATCATGTAGGCGTCGAAGTAGACCGTGTCTGATAAGTCGTCTCTGGTGCTGGTTGTCGCCATGATATAAGCCAGAACACTTGCAGCGGCTAGGTACTTCTCGTGGTCGTACCGTGGCAGATTGGCCATGATATTTGCAAACGCTTCGCTGTCGGTGCCGAGTCCGATCGCGATCTGGAGGAAGTCCTGTAACTCGTGCAGGTCGGGAATATCCCGCCGGATGTGGGCCCCAAACTGAGGACGGAAGTGCTCGTCGAAGATTTCGAAAATATGGAAGGCATTCAAGAAATCAAACAATTCCCTGATAGTAGCAACATCCAGGAGAAGTTTGGCCTCGAGCAGCAGCTCACGGATATAATAGGACATTTTTAGTAATCTGTAAAATTGAGACCAAGTAAGCTATTGTGAAAAGTCCAACGCGAGGATTTTTCAATTCTCACCTGTCTCTGGAGAATGGAAATTTTGCAACAGATGAGGAGTGTTATAAATTAGGCAGCCACGAGAGAGGGGAGGGGGGCAGCAAATTGCTGGTGCCTTTGATGCTGGGCTTGCGAGGTTGAGAAAGAAGCTCGAGGATGGGTTGAAAAAATCAAGAAGAGACCTGGGCCCAGCCAAAGAAGTTTACATACTGTACCTGCAGCAACGCGTCTTTATCAGCAGCAACGCGTCTTCATCAACAGCCCTGATTCAACCCTGCCTTCCCTACCTTTCACACCCCACATCCATTCACTGCTGTTTGCAAGGCCGTGATGTGACAGTAACATATTCTCCACCACCGCTAAACGAATATTGCAGGGCATTGAATACAAAGACAAACAAGAAATGCTACAAGCAAAGCCGAGACAGTTCCCTTCGCGGCACCATAGTACAGTTGGAAAGATTGTCTCACACCAAAACAATTATTCAATTCAAATGTAGAACGTATCCAAGCACCCCATGCAAGTACAGTAAGTCCCAGTACTGCCAATGTATTTGAGGAGAAAGTGCCCCTTTACTTCCTTCCTTCCACCATCCAGCTCCCCCATTTTGTCTCGTAATCGTCCGAGTCGTCAGTCTTATCAGCCTCGTCGCTAGGTCTTCCCAGCGAGCATCCTCGCCTTGAACAGCAGCGTACTTATAGACCCCATCGGTAAGCTTGAGAACAACATATTCCTTGAAGTAGTCCTCATTGTACAAGACCCTGTCGCTGCAGATGTGCCAGGACACCAAGGGTGGCGACGTACCGCCCCTGGTCGATCTGCGTGATGTTGGCAATGGCCAGAACAAAGGCCTTGCTTTGGATGCCGTCGGGGACCGTGATTGGTAGCAATTCCTGCCGCTCCTGAAGATCTGGCATATCCATGAAATGTCTGCTTGAAGGAAGAGGCCCAACATATGGTCGAACACATCAAACATGGTGGGAGACTCCATGAGATGGATGACTTCTGCAACAGAGCCATAGTTGAGTGGGAACTTTGCCCCCTTGCGCAGTCTCACGACTTGACCTTCCTGCCAACCTAAAGATAGCCTCGCCTAGGAAGATCATCAGATTGTGTGAAGTCGTGGCATTCAAACAATCCAGCGCGTCAATCAAGAACTTGGCGTCAATTACTCTGTTGAAAATGATAGGCATATCTGAGCAAATAGAACTAACATGTGAGTTGATGGGCACGATCAGCATCAACTAATAGTTTTAACAGAGGGATTGGTACCTGTATGTGACTATCAGCTGATTTGAACTGGTTATGACAATAAGTAATAGTGTTGTGACTATTGTGCACACACAATGCATTTGGCTAATTCAATGCCAACTGTCAACGTAAGTCACTTGTATTGGAAGTCGCAAGTGAACCGACCAGTCACACAAAGGGCACAGACCAATGCTGTTACATGGATATGTAGGTGGCAACTTCTTACTCTACAAACAACATGCAACCAATACAGGCCTATTGACCATATGGTAAACTCAAAACAACATTGATCAATGTTGTTTAAGTTTGCGATGCGTTTGTTGAGTGAGAAGGGAATGGATTGTTAGTTCTAAGTCGAGGGAACTGCTAACCAGTTCCCACCTATTTATCTATATAACAGCGTTGGTTTGTGCTCTTTAGGTAAATGATCAGTTCACTTGTGACTAGTAATACAAGTGACTTCCATTAACAGTTGGCATTGGGACCAGTGGTGGTTTGAACAAGGGGTCCCCTTTTTGTTTTGTGACTGAATGCACGGGCCACCACGCGTGCAGGGGTCCTCCTGCAACGCGTTTCAACAACAACAGGCCACGACCCGAGTGCACATGCAGGCGCATGCATGCATGCACATGCGCCTGCATGTGCACACGCGCACGGCTCTCAACGCGCACTTGCGCATTTTACTATTACTGTTGCCTTTCATCACACGGGCTTCTTTTTGGCTACTACAGCTTTACAAGGCCCTTTTCGAGGGCCCATGCAGTCATATTCCCGGCGTAATTAGATGCTGGGCGGGGACTGAAACGGTAATGTCACATTGCCAGACTAGGGCTGCATTTCACATGCCTACGGGTCTCTGGACTGCGGAGCACCCTAAGGTTTTAATTGAAGGGATGGCGTAGGGTCCCATGGGCCCGCACAGGCCTTAACGAAGCCCGCGTTACGATCTCTCCAGCCGGTATCTATAGGACTATTTTGTAGTAGCTAGTGCATCTTTGGAAGTCGGCACTGCCTGGTGATAGTAAATCCAAAACAAAACAAAAACAGTTGGTATTGAATTAGTCAACGGTATTACATGTGTAAAATCGTTACAATAAATAGGTTTTTTTGCATTTTACTCGTTTTAGTTATCATATCCATGTGTTGTGATAATTGACATATTATTAGTATAATTGTATCTATAATTCAAAACGATTAATTAATTTTACGAAAGTTCATTTGAGTTGATTTATTATTTTGATTATTCTATAATGGCTATTTAATCTAATAAGCTTTATGAAGCTTTTAAGAATCAACTTATATAGGGTATTCTAACATTAGTAGGCTGCTTCCGCTAACGTTTTAAATATCGATTGAGAAAGTTGATGCCGGTACCTTGAATCTTAAAGGTAAAATAATATTAGTTAAAAGCTTCAATCCATTACTCTTATTATCGTCATCGTTAGGGAAACACTTTTTACAATCAGAATAAAAGGTATTTAACCCAATAAGAATAGATCATAAAGTTTTGTTAACGGTAAAATATATGGTTGCTAGTGACACCCACTGGGTTAAAGTCGAGTGACGCTGAACTTAAGTTAAGTATAAGTTTTAGACTTTTTATGCCGCTTATTTGGTTGATTGAACGTTAAAAGCAAAGTTAACAATGCTTTTATTATAGGCTTAACTAACACTACACATTTTATATTATATAAACCACTAACTCTAACTATAGTATACTACTATACTAATATAAATCTTTACTATCATTATATTTGATTTTTTTTTACCTCATATGTAAACAAATCTAAGTACATCAACCTTGATATTTCAATCCATGATAGTTGAATTTATCTATCAAACAGCCGGCAATTATAATTATCATCATGATTAACTTATTAAAATTCTTTTGTTTCGATTCTATTGAAGTTTAAATTAATCAGCTTACACTACTCATCCAAAAGGCTAAAATATATAACATGAAATGAAAACAAAGAACAAAATCGTCTACTTTATCAACTGCTAACGTAAAACGAACGAAAAACCTATTCTTTAATTCAATCTTTACAATACAAGAAACATTATATCCAACACCCCTGACAATATTACATCCGATATAGACTCTACCCTAGTAGGTACATTTATTATTAAAGACGTACCCAAAACACATTTTGCTGTGATAGCTACGATCATTAAAAATAACAACTTAATATACATCATTTGAATTATCGAAACCTCCAATACTAATATCTAAAATCCCTCTATGTTACTTGTTTTTGCGTTGAATAACCGGACCCTAATAGACTTCATCAACTCCTTGAATAGCAATAATAGCAACCTAAACAAATGAATCCGCCAGCAAAAGTCCAAGCGCAACACTATGATTTAAAACATAAACACGCGTATAATTACAGCTTTTAAAAGCCGTAGCACTAATATTAATACACTTATCTTCAAGAGTTGTTAAGTAATAAACTTTAATAAATTTATAGGTAGATGAGAGGATATAGTTAAACGTTCATTCGTTTTTATTAAATTTTTGAGTTACTCAAAACGTTGTCAGGTCATCTATAAAGATTTATTTATACTGTTAGTATCTTACTTTACTAGATTTTATTTAAATCTTTTCAAATTTATTCATATCATATATTTTAGTTGGTAAGGTCATTGCATGTTTACTCAAGAAGAAGACAGTAGAGTATTCAGATAGTAAGGTAAGAGATAAGTTAGGTAAGAGATAAGTTAGGTAAGAGGGAGAAGAGGTATTTAGACAGTGCACGCCTCAAGTGAGCGCTTTTAAGCTCTCATCCGGAGCGTAATACTCTACCATACACTCTGCCAACATCTCTCCTGGAGTGTGATACGCTATCAACCACTTTGAAAAAGTTTTTCCTGCAACGTAACACACTATTATACACTTCGTAAACGTAGTTCCCTATATTTATTAACTACGGTGATATCTAGTAATATTCACACTAATAATCTTATCTTTATTAAAAAGCTCTGTATCTATAATCCAATGATAACAATATAATTTTATTAAACCCTTAATTAGTTGTTTTGTTAGTAGGTCTTTAGACGTTGCAACGTTATCGATTTGAATCGTAGTCAAAGTAACAGTAGTATTGCAGTAGTCAGATGCTGGATGTATTGTTCTAGGTTTAGAAGACCGCTAGCCAGTCTACATTGTAATTTATATGGCCAAGTGTTTGGCCCATACCCTAAAGTGAAGTGTAGCGTACTGCATTCGACTTATACCTAATGCAGTAAGTCCGTACAAAGCAATATACTTGTAGTACGGTTAACTTTATTGCAAGTAAAGTTGACTTATTGTACTACATGTAATACCATTGCAATACTATTCCAATACTGGCGGCTTTTTGTTTCTGTGCCTGTACACCAGCGTGGTTTGCTATCAATTAGTGATAACCTTTGAAATCCCTTTTCAATTCATAAGCCAACAACAGGCCAAACCCCTGTCAATTCCGATTAATCTGTACTGGAAACAACATTAATTACGTCCCCTTGTGGCTCTTTTAATTTACCCCTCCGAGGCTTTCGTTCCTCAAATCCCATGTACGGATCCTTTGCCACAAACCTACGTAAATCAAGTACGTTACCACTTGCGTACCTTTTGCCAGTAGTTCAAGCTACTGCTATCACCACTATTACTACTATTGCTCTGGTGGTCTTCTAATTTGCCAGGGCAACTCTGTTTTTCCATATTACGTGTTAGGCGGTCCACGTATCCCTCGATTTGTATGGTTAGCATATTGCTATCTACAAATCTTTTTAGGGCGTTATTAGGTGTAGCCTTAATTATAACATTGGTAGAGTAATCTTTGCCGTCAATCCATCGGAATTTATCGATTTCCTGGGCTTTATATACCTCCCTTAACGCTATTACGTTTATTATTAGGCGTTTTTTATTGGTCGTGTCTAATTCTAATAGGTATTCGTAAAGGCTTCAGAAGTCGGTATATATCACTATAGGTATCGGTGGTAAACCCAGATATTTAGTAATAATATTTAATATGTCGTTAGTTATCATACCGATGTTAAAGCCTGTTATTATGCTTTAAACTTTAAAGGCTAATACGTTCCGAGTTACACGTTTACATTTGATAAATATTTAGTATATAAGGTTTCCAGTAATCGTGAACTGCCCTTTAAACCTATCCTTATTAATAAACATTATTAGGAAGCCGATTTACAATGTAAAGTTAATATTATTAACAAATAATCCATATGTAAAGATTATTAGCTTTGATTTCGTTAAATTTACGAAAACCATATTAATTTCTTTTTTCACGTTATCTATTTGCTATTAAATACGCTTATTTAGCTTGTTGAAGTCTTCTTCTTACGCGTCCTATGCTTGTACCGTAATGAAAAAGTCGTACAATACCTCCGGTTAACACAACGTAGTAATATAAGCCGTATGAACCTTTTATTTTAGGTATTTTTGTACATTTACCTCGTTAGATTTTTCTATACTCTTCAGGCTCTTAGCTTACTCTTTTCAGTGTAAGCTAATATAAATTCTACAATTAGCGTTAATACTATATATATAAAGTAACGATCTGTTAAGGTTAAGTTGTATATCTTTAGCTAATATTTTAATTTGTTTATAGTTTGAAAAGCCTGATTTTTCGATGATATATTATTTCGCCGTTATAAATCTAACATTGCCGAGAAAAAAGGTATCGTTAGTTTATATATCCACGATACCAAAGTCTTTGTTTTTTATAATTAATAGGTATAGGTAAAATATTAACGTCTTTATGTCTAACCTATTTTTAAAATATACTTAATACGTTACAAATCAATGAACTCCAGCCTTAGCTAATCCGTATAAAGGATTAATATAATGTATTATAGTATTAGTCGAAAATTTGTCCCTTGGTTTTTATAGTAATTCTAATAATATAATCCGCTAAAGATTGGTGGCAGACTACGTGTACGCTTACATGATGTCCCGGCTATTAAGTGTATACTAACTTTTTTCGCCAATAGTCAAATTAGTAGTAATGATAACGATTAAATGTTAGCTGATTTTCTGGATTGTAGGCGATTAAGTGAGGATCTAGTTCTTACCTTTATTACTATATTCTTAGGCGATTAACCGTAACTTTTCGTATGGCCGGTCTCTAGTTCTGCTTTTAACCCCGTAAATTATCTTCGACTTAAAAATAATAATATTTTTCCCTTTAAATTACGTTAACAGCATAAATTTTATAACCCATCGTAATAAAAGACCGTTAATTTCCACTTAATTACTTTTTTTAAAAGACCTACCCGGTATATTAATAATACCTGACACGTAATTTAAAGGTAAGTTTTCCTTTAGACTCTTCCTTTTAAAATACCTTTACCATTATATATGCCTTATTAGTCCTATAGTCTTTATTTTCCTTCTTCTTAGTATGTATCCTCCTTTTAAGTGGTTTTCCGCACTGTTGGCGTTTTATCGACTTATTAATAATCGGCTCGAAAGGGTTATATTAACTAATACTTTCGGTTCAGAAGTCATCTATATCAAGATTTTTATTATATTTATAAGGTATTTTATACAGCTTAACTTGTATAACTCGAAAAGTTACGGTGCCGTTAATAGTTTTAACCATTACATTTAAGCTAATGATATTTAAGATTTTATATAGCCTATCTCATTTGCCTAGCTTACGCCTCATAAGTACTTTAATTTAAAGGTAAAGTAAAAGTACGTTTATTATTAAAGGTCCGTTTTTAGTATTAAGGGCATTATTAACTTGGCGGCGTATCGATTCCTTTCTTAATTTCTTTAGTACTTTGCTATATGCCATAACACGCTTTTAGATATTTGATGAAGGTAGCAACTTATCTATTATATATAGATAAGCTCCAAATACCAGTAAAGTTGGTATAAGTTCGTTAGGGCTAATATTATCGTAAAGACCTTTTACTATTATTTAAAGCCGTGCCTTTTAATTTATAAAGTTTTCGATTTCCAATAAAAAGATGTCGTAGGCTTTTTATAGGAATAAGTATACCTTTTTCACCTTATTAATACCCTAATAGGCTTTTATAAAAACTTATTTGTACTAAAGTCCCATTAATCTTACATTAACTTAAAACTTTATCGTAATAAAGTTAGTATAGAAATCGTAAATTAATACATTTAGTGGGTTAAGGTACGTTTTAATCTATAAAATACGTAATACCTTTTATGTTTCCTTTGCCGTAATGGTCTTAAGGAATTTGGCGTTATAAAAATCCGTAACGGAGTTTAAAGCGTTTAATACTAGTTTAACGTTTAAATAAAATACGTTTACGAAAATTTCCGAATTAAAGTTTTAATATTTTTAACATAAATTTAAACTTTTAAAGGGCTTGAAAATATGTTTAGTAATAATGGTAAAAACGTTTAACAACTTTTAGTGTTGGTAAATCCACATTTTCGTAACTAACTGTCTTTAAAACCTTGTAAAGCCTATTAGTTACCCGGTAGTTAAACTTACGATATAATTAACAAAGTTTTGCCTTAGTTAGATTTAACATTATAACCTTTAGTCCTTAAAGATAAAACCAGAGATGCCCTTATTTAAAGTTGAGTGGAAACCTTTTGTCGGCTTTAATATATATTAGCTTATTATTCTAAATTTTAACGTTAACATCGAGGTTTTTCATATATTTAAGGTAAAGGAAAAAGAGGGTAAGGGATTTTAAAATGTAGAAAACAATAGGGTTAAAAATCATTTTTACTATCGTCGATTTCGGGTAAAATATCATCTTCTTAAGACTAAAGTTAATTTTGACCTTACCAATATCCGCGTAGTTAAGTTTTTTAATAGTATCCGTATCCTTTTGTAACGCGATATATTACGAATAGCTTCCTATTAAGTGCTTCATTACCCCTATATCCGATATAATCCTTTAAAAGACTTATTTCGCGTACCGGTCTTAAATAATAAAGAGGTTTATAGGGTTAGAATTTTTATCGTTATAACAGCGATAAGGGTCTTTACTTATAAGGTGGTATAGGAATATATGATCGGTTAATCATTACGTGGCTTCCGGGCTAGTATCGGTGTTAACGTTGGTATCTTCGTGTCAGCCGATAACTTTCGGCTTATTTTCCTTCTCTTTAATATTACTTCCTTTAAATTGCGTAACATGTTCCATATAATTCTATTTTAAGGTAAAGAGGTATTACGTGTAGTATATTACCTATTCTACATTACGTTCGATGACAGTATAACGTGTCGACCAGTAACATTATTTGCCGTAAATCCAACATTTCTTAACGTTTGAGTTAAAATTATTTAGCCGACTTAAAGACTTTAAATGGGATAAATACCCTTTTCTGCAGGTAAAAGTCCGGACCCTTTATTAACTATACTTGCTGGGCCTTTTATACCATCGATCAATATAGTATAAGTTAAAAGAACCTTCTTTTTCGTTATTAAATTCTGGGGTTTAAAGGTATATACCGGTCGAGCCGGAGATTCGAGTAGTTACTGTCGCCAATGAGAAACGTAGTTGGCTAAAGAACCTTTCGCAAATGGCATCCGGGTATTACAAGGCGTATTCGAACTTTTTATAGCCTGTAACTGCTTGTTAGACCTGCTGGCGTAAGTTACCTTCGCCAGCTCCTAAGTTTTCTATTACCTGTTGGCAAAACATTAGCCTATTAAGCATTTTATTTAAAGGGTTTATTTTGTTTTCATACTCTTTTTTATAATTTAATATATAAAAACAATTAATGAAATTCCTATTCATATAATATTAGGCAAGGTTAATATCGTATTCTTAGTGTATTTTTAGGCCATCGTAAATTTCGCGAAAAGAGATACAGTTCGTTAGGTATTAGAGGCAGTAGTTCTTAGCTTAGCCGTTAAAGATACTGGGAAATAACGAGTAAAAACCTGACAACTTAACTTTTATTTGGCGGCGAATGTTGAAAAATGAACGTAACTTTACGTTGGGAAGGTTATGCGGCTAACCGTTATATTTCTTTTTTCCTCTTCAGATCCTAACGAATGTAGTGATTACCATATAGTCTGTATCCTTTACGGAAGTGCGTCAATGGAGAAAGGTAATATACTGGTCGTATAAACCTTTTTCACTTAGTCAAGGAAAGGATTAAGGTTGTTATTGATGTTGGTAGTAGGATAGTTACCTTTAACCGAATTTGGAGGGGAAAAGCTAGTAGTCGTACCTATAATTGGTTTACGTGTAAATCCGGTTTTTCCTTAACTTGGATATTGAAACTAGATGTGTTGAAAGGTTTAGGGGAAATAAGCTTGGGGGTTTCAATCGCAGAGGACTTGGAGATAATACTTTTGGTTTTAAGGGGTTCGATGTGGCTTTTAATTAATTAATTAGTGGATTTAAAGGCTTAAGGGGTATAGATTTATCGTTTTTTTTAGGTAGATCCTTACAAGTATGTGTATAGTTATTATGGGTTACTATTATTAGTAACTTTTTTACCTTTATCTAAGATCTATTAGGTGTTTTTATTCGTATTGTACTCGTAAAGTATGTCGACGATGTTATCATTTTTACTAATCTTTAAAAGTAGTGAAATCCCTCGTCGGCGTAAGTTAACCTTTAACTTGACTTTAACCGACTTTTCTGCTTTCTTCCATATATCCAAATTACAATTCCTAAAGAATTCAACATAGTCGTAAAAGGCTTTAATACTCGTGTCTTAATCGTTGTGAGCGACGTCGAGAATAAAGTAGCCGACTTAATTGGTGAGGTGCTTGGTGGTAGAGTTTTTAGTAGTTTCGGTAAACTAGAGTTCTTCGTCATAATATTTTTTGAAAATACTACCAATAATTCTAATTGCCACTTTCTTGGCAGAATTGAAAATAGCTTTAAACTAGGCGTTGGCCGAAGCCATTTTGGTGTTTTTATTGGTGTAGGTTGTGGTGGAGATGGACTTGCCGATCTTAGGGTATAGGGACTTGGCGATTTAACGTAGAGTCATACGACGTGTCTTTTTTTGGCGCGACTTAGTATTTTCACTTAGAGTAGCGAACTTGATGATTAACATGGCGTGGGGACTTCAGAGTAAAGTAGGGCAAAGGTTTAGTGTAGGAGGTAAGGTTGGAAGTCGTTGTTAGTGGTAGAGATCGAAGATTATTGTTTTAGCGCAGGGACTTAATCGTTTTTCTTGCGATAGTAGCACTTTTAGTAGTATTAAATTAGCCGTTTGCAAACTTTCCGAACTTTGAGACTTTTGACAGTTAATCTTAGCGTTTTCAAAAAAGATCTGTGAAGATTTCTTATTGTTTTCGATAATGGTAATACTGTTGCCACTTTCAAGTACCTATAAACAATTAACGCACTTGAAAGTTTTCCTTTTAGCTACTTGTAAACAGCAGACTTAGTCTTAGAGCCTTTCACAAGA
The DNA here is from genome assembly GCA_038502455.1 of Anisogramma anomala. Taxonomy (NCBI): domain Eukaryota; kingdom Fungi; phylum Ascomycota; class Sordariomycetes; order Diaporthales; family Gnomoniaceae; genus Anisogramma; species Anisogramma anomala. The sequence continues at coordinate 9,078,811 of JASMMZ010000009.1, forward strand.
ATCTTTCTTCTACCCTACGCAATTGTAAAGCGTAGCCTAAAAGTAGCTTCTTCTTCTACTTAGCCAATCTGCGCTTAACTTAATAAGTACTAATTAGTGTTGGTAGGCCTTTAGACGTTACAATATTGTCGATTCGAATCGTGGTCAAAGTAATAGCAGTATTACAATATTCAGATGGTGGATATATTGTTCTAGGTTTGGCAGATCGCTAGCCGGTCTACACTGTAATATGTATAGCCAAGTGCTTGGCCCGTACCCTAAAGTGTAGTGCAGCGTACTGCACTCAACTTACACCCAATGAGGTAAGTCCGCACAAAGCAATACACTTGCAGTACGGTCAACTTTACTATAAGTAAAGTTGACCTACTGAACTGCATGCAATACCATTGCAATACTGTTCTAACATGTTTGGTAATGATAGTGTAATTCGTTTAAACCTTCAATTGGGTATTGAATAATAATAATAAAAGTTTTAAAAGATTGGTAGTTTTTATAACAGTGTAATTATAGAGGTATAATTGTTCATATTACTATTTTGAAGTTAATATAAAAAATTATATCGTTAATGACTTAGGTGAACCTATTTTCTTCTTTGTTTAACGAGTCGCCTGCATCTCAAAAATAAATCCTTGATCAGCTATTCGACTCTCGTATACATAAACAACCAATTTCCAATTATATATTCAACATTTTTTTATAAATTAATTACTTTATTCATATTATATCCCAATCGTTTTGAACAAATCTTATATAAATATCGCTCGAAAAAGCACCGTTTAGCGCGTTATTAATTCTGCCTTAACGCTGCCGTAACCGTCCGCAGCTCTGCCAATACCAGCCCTAACAACAATAATATATCATCAAAACTTACTTTTATTTTTCGCTCGCCCGCCGCCGCTGTAACAGTTACCATTCCTTTTCTTCTTCTCCCCCCCTCCTCTTTTTTTGTCCACCCCTCAGAGTCAAAAACAAAAGTATTCTAAAGTTATATGCTTTACCCTTTCACCATGGGTAAAAACCCTACCTTTCTCTGTAATATTGCCCTAACGTTGTAGACGTAATATCCTTAAAAGATAGTGCAGTATATAATAATAATCACTTTAAATTATAATATATTAATATTTATTAAAGAGGGTCGGGATGGTGAAGCAAACCTGTCGCTGAACGATATAGCTCATAAAGTTATATCGTAAAACCTTTTTGACACATGAAGCGCTAGAGCGGTGTATCCGGGTACACGACTTCAGACTGTTAATAAATACGTTTTACGTATCATACGTTATATTCGCCGCCAAAGGTAAATCTATTAATGACTACCATTAAAGCAGTGGTGTATCGTCCATTTATTACCTTCACGAACGAAATGGTAATGTGTTCACCCCCGTTTTGATAGTGCTAAAGCCGTTCGTCAAAGCCTTATTGCGCGCCTGCCATTTTTACGATAAGTTACCTATTTTTCTAATATGTAATCTCGGGCTCAACTATTTTTTATCCACTCCTCCAATACCTTTTTGGAGCTTCCTGTAACTAAAAAATACTTTTCAATGCGTAAATAAAGTTAAAGTTAATATTTCGTTAAACATTTTCTAGCATCCGATGAAGATAGCAATCATTATCATTACCTAAAAGGCTAGCCTATGTATAGATTACATAAGTAAATTCGACGACACTATTACGCGTCGTTGTAAAAAAGGCAAATATATCCCTTATCCCTTACCTAAAGATATATAGCCTAAGGCTTCGAGGGTATAAAACCTTTCTCATAATAACAATGCCGGCGGAAATGAGGACGAGAACAATTATAACGATATAGCTACCCACTACTCCTTCCCCTTTGTCAGCAATTAGCTTACAGTCTTTATATTTGCCGGCTTAAACCGGCCTAATTACAAATAACTACACAAAAATAAAATTATATTCAAAAATTCGTAATGCAAATAACATATAGTAAATGTAAAAAGTGATAATATGTTGGTAAAACGGTGTATGGAAAATATAAAAATATTAGTTTGGCGGTAAAAAACAAATATAGGGAATGATAATATGTTAATGGAGCAGTAAAGAGCATATTTTTAAGGAAAATACATAAGTATAAGCCGTAAAATATATCATAAGCAAAAACTAATACGATTATTGGAAAACAGGTTGTAAACCCTTTTTTATTACGTTACCAAAAAGTGTACTTGTAAATAAAACCGTTTTAATATCCTTTTCGAGGCGCTTTGAGTTATTATATCCGTTGGGTTTCATGTCCCGTCAATTTATCTCGTTTTTCAATTTCTTGGCGTTTATATAATTCGTATAAGGTTATAATATCAATTAAAAGGTGTTTTTTTATTTGTAGTACCAAGTTTGATAGGGTATTCTTAAAGGGTAGAAAAGTTAGTGTAAATTGTGAAAAGAAGAGGTATTAAATCAAAGTTCTTAATAACTATTCAGACCGTTATTACTATAGTAATATCAAAGTCGAATCTTCTAATTATATTGTAAATTTCGAGGGCGGAAATACTTTATATGAACTGTTGGTATTAAGTCTAGATTTCATAAACAATATAATTACATAATATAAATCCATTTTGGTACAGTACTTTGTTACCTATAATACATAGAAATATTATCGACGAGTTTTAACCGTTGTTATTTGTAAAAAAGTTATTAGTAAAAATGAATAACTTTATATATATATATTAAGTAATATATAACGAAAGCTGCGTTTCGAATTGCGGATTTCCCACTCGAGGTATTTATTTAACCTTTTACATGTATTATCCAATGGGTTTATTTAACATTATATGATGATAAAAAGGTTAAATTCCGCTTTTGGTTATTCGTTTAATACAACCTAAGCCTTTTGTACATATTAGTATATATACTTTTCAACTCTCTCTGTACTAATGAGATTAATAAAGGAAGTTTTATTTAATTATCCTTTGCGTATAAGCTTTAGGATGTATTTCTAGAGTGTAATTATTATAACGTTAATGTTGGTTGAGCGGTTTTCCACCAAGCACACTTCCGGCATCACCTTTAAGTTGGTCTTTTAAAGCTTCCTTTCCTCTATCGCAAAAAACAGCGTATTATACAATATAAGTATATTATTTATCCATATTTCAATAAGCGTAAAGCCTTTTAAACGCGGTATCAAAACTAATACATAGGAGTTGAAGGTTAAATTAGCTATGTCAAGACATTTTTATTAGGTTTTTGTTAGTATTGAATTAATATATATTAGCCTTAGTAAGGCCGTCAAGTAGTTTTAGGATGTTTAGGATCGTTATAGATAAATGGTGGTTTCAGAGATTTATATTTATTTGGACATAAATGAGACGTTTAAAATACTTTTCTATCTGTATATAAGTTTACGTAATATCCAGAAATTTAAAATAAAGGTTGTAGAGAGTGTATAGGAAGATAATAAATACTGAAATTCAATAGTAGCTTGCTTATTGCAAAGTAGGTGATTAGGTTATAGTATCTTTTTTCCGGCTTCGTTATACCCCTTAACCACAAGGCGACTTTTCTTATAAGTCTTTTTAATTCTATCTTTCACCTTATGGATCAATTGTATAGGAAAGATTTTATAATAGCTATAAATTTCTAGATTAACCCTTTTAGAGAGAAAAACACCTTTTCGATTAATACAGAGGTTTTGTTTTAAGTAGACTCTTTCAAAGAGCTATCCGGGATTGTAATAACGTTTTTATAACGTATTGTTATATTTAACTTATGGTATGCCGTCTTCTTTTTAGTAATAAAGGAATCTGCAATAAAGGCTTCAAGGCGCCTTTTATTTTTCGAACCAAGTGAACGCCTTTGTCGGCGTTGTATTGGTTTGGTTGGTATCAGGTACTCGTTTGAATAAGATGGTGAAGGTTATAACAAGGTATCTGGAGGATATATAGGTTTCGGGAAAAAGTTTTTTGGGTAATTATGAAATTAGTGTGGTTATTGCTACTCGGCGTATCACATTTTTAGGACTTTATCGTTTACCCTTACCTTTTTATACTCTCGTACAATCGTTTAGCGAAATAAATTCGTACTTTTTTGCAAGTTTATAAGTATATCGTGTTCCCTAATACTGTCAATCTTTCAAAGGCTAGTTCATCCCTCTCTCATTCTCCAAACTAAAACCTCAAACTATAACAATAGCTTTCAAACGCCTGCTTCCCGCGGGCCGTTTCTTACTAACAATGCTCTAGAATTTTGTTTTTATCCCTTAAGGAATGCAAAGCCACCATAACTTTCGCTATAATTTTAATATTTAAACCATAGATTATAATAATTCGAAATATATATAAACATTAAGGTAAAAACCGAAAACAAGGATCATAGGGACAGATTCACTCGGAACAAACGTATTTTTAATAAATTTTATAGATATTTATATAATTAATTATTTTATGTTTATTCCTTTTAATATTTTTAACAAAACCATAGAAAATTTTAAATCAGTCCGTAATATTATTCGTATTTACCGATATGCTAAAGCGCCTTTATCGGTATATATTTACACTCGTCTCCAGCTATTTTAACCTCAAATAGGTTTTTTTTTTTTTTTTTTTCATAGAAAACGGTACCTACGTCGAAAGTAATCTAATTAGAAAACTTCCAATAAAAGTTAATTCAAAAATCTACAAAAGTATCCCAATAATCCGCTACGAAAACGCTTCGCGTAAATTTCACGGCCTAAAATAATATTACAATGTTAATGGTGTAGAAGACGAGGTACTCATCAAAATATATTATATTTACAATAACCTTGTAATTAAAGTTAAAATAGTTTTGAAGGCGGAATTCAAACCATTGTAGAGTTTATAAGTATAATTATCATTTATAGCAACACTTCTTAATAACCTTCAAAGCTTCTTTTCCCAAATTAATATGGCTAACTATATAGAGAATCTGTAAAAGGTGTTTTACATTTGGGTATCTGAACTATCGATAAAACATATGTAGTTTCAGTTATATAAAGTAAACAGCTTCCATTATACGTACTTCTGGGAGAAGCTAAAGTTATTCAAACTTTGAACAAATTAATATAAATATGTTATTCAAAATACAAACAAATTAATAAATAATATTTCATATCTTAATTTGAATCTTATTTATATTAAGTAATGAGAGTAGAAATCTTATTTTAAAATCCAATATATAAAACTTAACTGTTTCGAATTGTATAATTATTACCATTATATCGAGTAACGACGCCTTATTTTTGCTGAACAAAACTTCGTGCTATTTCCCTGTCTAATCGAGATGGAATTTAAGAAATTTCGCTACAAAAACGTCGAATTGACGTTTTCTGGTGGTCTAGATTTCTGTTGCGCTGGTATCTGGTATAATACCTTGAAATCGGTAATTTTACTTATTAGATAATATGAAATACAACGCTATGTAAGCGTTTAATAAGTTGCTTCTACCATCTAGATCTATATTATATAAAAATAAGATATTTTGTAAGAATTTAAATACTAGTTAATACATTTTTTGTTTTAGGTTATTATATAAGTCTTGTCCGCTTCAGAATAGTCCTTCCTAAAGGCATATTTGTATGGATAAGCGTTGAAGTTCTCTTTAGCGTTTTCGTAATCGACTGTACACGTTACAAAATTATTTTCTGTCTGATATTTAAGCTGGTAATCGGCTTAGAATTTTCGTTAAACGCGAATCTGCTCTTATACCGAATATGTAGTCGATTAATAACCGACCTTATTATATATTAAACATCGGTTTTCTGGATTTGTAAAGTTTTATATACTTTTGCGTGGGTATAGTAGTATACGTAATAAGTTTAGGCCTTTTTTGTAAAAGCGCCTACATTCATACCCGCTCCATCTACGATTTCCGGAGCTTTTCCCTTAGTATTTATCGCTCCTATATCTGTATTTAGGGTTATTGAGGTCTTGATTCCTTGGATATACTTTGAATCGCCGATTTAAAACGTAGTGAATTGTATCGGCAAGGCTCGTCTTTATAATTTACGGGCTTTTGTCCTTAAACTTCCTAGTTACAAACATTAATCCAAAACTTATTTATCGGTGTATCTAAGTTTTAAATAACGTTTTAAATTATACGAAAAACTTCCATATTATTTTCCGGTTTAAATAACGTAAAATCAAGGTCCAGATTTTCACTATAAGTCTTCGTAACTACTTGAATGAATAGTTTGTCACCCTTATACTTTGGTCCAGACGCCATCTAATACTTTCTAAACTTTGCTTATAAGGCAATTAATACTCGTTACAACAAATTATCACCATTATTACAGTGGTTTTGAATAAACTTTTATATAATATCTATGTAATCCCTATCATATAGATAGTAATTAATCTTTGTGTTAAAATACATGTTTAAGTGACTGTAATACATTACAAATATATTCACCTACGTTAAATGGTATATATTTTATTCTTTAGCTTACTTAGTTAGTATATCGAATAAAGTTGTATAAAACTGGGAAGACTTAATGTCCAGTTTTTCACAGGTGTTTAGAATCGTACGAATCTTGTTATTAAGTATATCGTAAAACTCGATACTGTAGTTTTTGCTCCTATCTCACAGTTGTACAAAATTCATAAAGCTTATAGGGTTATTATTATTATTGGGGAACTGGTGAGGTGGGGGTTCTTGGTATAGGTCTTAATTCGTAGGTATCGAGCCATAAGGTTCGTATAATCATTTGTCACCTTTTATATTTTCTCTGGAAACGCCATTTTTTTTGTTTAAGGTGTTTTCGCTACTTTCGAAAGGAATGTTAAGTCTAGTTAAAAAGTATCCTTACCTTTACACCTTTTCCAAGGTATTTGTCAAAGCGGGTGTATGTTAAAGCCTAGTGGAGGATAATCTTTGCAGCTTTTACTTCTATTCTATTAATTCCTTAAACTATATATATCCCTTACGAGTCGTGTCTAGCCTCGCTAAACTTCTTACACCTTATGTTAGTAAAGTCATTCTCGTTGCTTATTATTTAATAAAAGCTTTATAGACAGTTTCTTACGTTTCTCCAGATAATAGACTTTCATAAATTTCACGTTTAGTATTCTATTAGCGGTTCATATTAGCTTTTACCCGAGTTAAGCCATTATAAATAACGTTTATACTATACGACTGTTTTTTTCCACAGGTTGTATTAATTTCTCTACTCTATAGCTTCGTTCATAATATTCCAGAAAATATACTATTTACTATAAATTACATTTCTAATGTTCGATCTCAAAATTCCTTTCGAGAACTATCAAATAAATAGATTTCTTTAATTTTTCCGTCATAATAACGAAATATTATACTTACAACGTATATATTGGCCGTATAAAAGTCTAACTGTTGTAATAATAGTCAAATTAAGTGCAGCTAAGTCAACTTTACTTATAGTAAAGTTGATTGTATGTACTGAAAATTGACTATAGTTTGTGGAACTATACTGCAAGTGTGTTGCAGTAGATTCCCACTTCTAATTGGGGTATATGCCAAAGCGTTTGACTATACGAATTAGTGTGTAAACCGACTAACGGTCTGCTAAACTTAGAATCAACACATCTTAATTAATAATATCAATTCAGCACCGGTTACTTTGATCCTAGTAATTTGAATCGACTACATCGTAATGATAAAGGCCTATCAATACTAATTAGTGTTTATTAGGTTAAACACAAATTGGCTAAGTAGAAGAAGAAGTTGCTTTCCTATTGTTACGCTTTATTTTAGTAAGGTAGATGAAAAGTTTTTGCGAATCTCTCCTATAGTACTGTGTTAGTTTTCGCGTAATAACATGGAGAAGGCTTTTAGATTTAGTCAGTTTTCACTGCAATTTAGGAGCAGGCATCTGTATCGCTATTCAAAACACTAAAAAATCTTTATTGGTTCTTTTTGAAGGCGTTGAGATTGACCGCCTAAAATTCTTAAAGATTATTAATCCGGTAAATTCACAAACGTCTAATTTAGTATTACTGCAGCTCTTACTATTGCAGGTATTATCACTGTAAATTTTCAATAGTAATAATGACTAAGTCCCATGACTTTTAATTTACACTAATTTTGACGGCAAATCTACGACCTACCACCTAATACTATTCTTTTTCTTCTTATACCTTTTAATCTTTGTCACTATGGTTTTAAAACGTACTGGAATTAAAATCGTTATCGATCTTGCTAGGAAAAAAACAATCACGGCCCTTGGCATTATATTCGTTAAGTATTACAATAATAACTTATAGTTTACGAAACCTATTAAAAACTTAACCCTCGAGTATTTCACTAACTTTATTAGTTATTACATACTCGATTTAGACTCTACCATACATACTATAGGTCCCATAACTTTTAATGACTTTTATGTATAGTTCAAGAAATGAACTTTACATATGTGGAAGGTAACAGATAAGTAAGTTAAGACTAGTATACAAAGTGAACTGGCCAATAAAGTGGTCGACCTCCCAATTAGGAAAGGGAAAATTGTGCTCTTGCCAAATTGTTGTATAAATTCGTAATAGATGAAGACCCTAAATGAGTCCTAGTAAAAGGTAAAGGTATTGTTGCCAACAGCAATTCTTAATGTCCTTATATACGCTCGCAATGACCTACTTAAGCTTAGAAAAGTTTTTCGGACCCTATCGTACGAGGTTTTAAATGTGTTAGTATTATGGGACATAAATAATAAATTAACCTACACGTTGCAAGCCCTTGAGCTTAATGGTCAATTGAATAGAAATTTCGATGTACTTCTTCACACCAAGAGGATTATTAACAAGCCCCTCGCGGCGGAAACCCCTAAGTATTTTCCACTAAACTATTTAATATATCGAGTTTTAGTATCCAAATTAAGGAAGGACTGGTTTTTTATGCGATCCTATTATAAAAACAACTACATTCTTTTTCCCTCCAAATTTGGTTAGAGGTAACTATCCTGCCTACCAGCACTAATCCTAATACTAATCGAGAGATTTGAAAGGTTCTTACGACCAGTATATTCCCTTAGATGGGTTTTTATAGTAGATACGGATTATATAACAATTACTACATTAGTTAAGATTTGAAGAGGAAAAGAGAAGTATAATGGTAAGCTGTATATACTTTTCGATGTTAAGTTACGCCTATTTTTTAACATCTTCCACCAAATAAAAGTTGAATTGCCAGGTTTTTACTCGTTATTTCCTAATATTCTTACCGGTTAAGCCGAGGATTATTACCTTCAATACCTGATGAATTTCCTCTCTTTTTGCGAAATCTACGATAGCCTAAAATGTTACTTTGAGTATAATATCAATCTTGCCCAACATTACATCGATTGGAATATTATTAATTGGTTTTATATGTTGGATTATAAGAAAAAGTCGGAAAGTAAGATGGAACTCTTTAAGTAGATACTTAAAAGGTTAATATTTTACTAATAAGTAATGAGAAACCTGGGAGTTAGCGAAGGTACTTTACGCCAGTATGTTTGGCAGGCCGTTACGGGTTATAAGGAATTCGAATACGCTCTGTAATTCCCAGATTATACCTGCGAAGGTTTTTTTTTTAGCTAATTGTATTCCTTGTTGGCAACCTTAATAGCTAGAGTTTTCGGCTTGTTTGGTATATACCTTTAAGCTCTATAATCAAGTAATAATAAAAGCGACCCTTTCCATACGTATTACATTAATCGGAAGTACAGAAGGCCCAGCTAGTACGGCTAATAGAAGGCTCAGACTTGGGGAAAGGATTATGGGGGGGGATTATTCCTTTTTCCATAGGACTCTTGGTTAGTTAAACAAGTCTAATTTAAATACTAAGAAATATTGGATTTACGGTAAATGAGGCTGCTAGTTTACATTTTATAATGCAGTTAAGCGTAAGGATAAGTGGGTGAGGTATTACATCTAATTTCCTTCTACTCCTGCTAATAATTATCTTAATACTATCGAAAACCGTAAAGGTATTGAGGTTAAGAAGGAGGAAAATAAGCCCAAGATTATTATTTAGCATAAAGAAACTGGCACCGGTCTAAAATCAATATAATAACTCGTCGACCACATCTTTTTATACTGCCTAATAGGTAAAGACCCTTACCGTCGACATAACAATAAAAATACTAGCCTTACATACCTTTTTACTATTTAATACCGTTACGTAGAGCAGGTCTTTTAAAGTATTATGTAATATATAAGATTATCACGGTACTTAATAGGAGGCTATTTATAATATGTCGTATTAAAAAGGGATATTAATATTGTTATGGAACTCGACTACACGAATGCTGACCAAGTTAAGGTTATATTTAACCCTAGAAAAAAGCTATTATTACTGGGATCGACGACGGTTAATATGATTATTAACCTACATTTTTTCCATATTTTAAAACTACCTACCCCCTTCCTCTTTAGCTTTCAAGATATAAAAAACCTTAGTATTAACGTTGATGTTTGAACTAAGGAGCTAATACAAGTTAGAGCCGGTAAGAGGTTTCTAATTAACTTTAAATAAATACACCTCTAGTTTTATCTTTGAAGATCAAAGACAATAGTGTTAAACCTAACGGAGGAGGAACTTCATTGATTATATTATAGGCTTACTTATCCTGGAATTAATATGATTTATCAGGTTTTAAAAGCAAAAGGTTACAAAAATGTGGACTTATCAACGTTGAAGTCAATTGAACGACTTTGTTACTGTTATTAAATAAATTTTCAGGCTTCCTCAAAATGGTTCTGAAATATTAAAACTTTTATTCGAACATCTTCGTAAGCGTGTTTTACCTGAATGCTAAGCTAATGCTGTACGTTATAAACTTCGACATAGCTTTCCAAAACATGAAATTACTTAAAACTATTACAGCAAAGGAAAATTAAAAGATACTACGCATTTTATAAATTAATATGTATCTTAGGCTATCAAACGTGCTAATTCATGACGCTAACACCAATTTTATTACGATAAAGTTTTAAGCTAACGTTAAATTGATGGGGATTTAGTGTAAATAGGTCATTGTTAAGGTTTACTAGGGTATTAGTAAAGTCGAAAGGATGTATACCCTTTTACAAAGGGCATACGATATCCTAATATTAAAAATCAAAAGCTTTATAAATTAATAAATACGGCTTTAAAAAGCGGTAAAAGGCCTCAATGATACTATTGGCTTTAACGGACTTGTATCAACTTTGCTAGTATTTGTGACCTAACTATGTATCATAACTGAATTTTCACTTTGGTTAAGCATTTAAAAACGCGTTATAATATATAACGAAGTCTTGAAGAACCTGGGGAAGGAATCAGTACATTGTTAGGTTAACGATACACTTAATATTAGTAACGGATTATTAATAATAAAATATTATATTTCCCCCTTTAAAGTAAAGTCTTTACGTAACGTGAGCCAAGTAAATGTGATAGGCTATATAAAATTTTATGTATTACTCATTAAAACGTGGTAATTAAAACTACGAACGGCCTTATGACTTTCCGAGCTACACAAGTTAAGTCATATAAATAACCCCTTAAGTTTAATGAAAATCCTAACGTTAATAACCTCTGATTCAAACGAATGAGCTAATATAACCCTTCTAAGCTAATTGTTAATAAGCTAATGAAATTTCGACGGTGTAGAAGATTACTTAAAAGGAGAATACATATTGAAAAAGAGGATAGCGATGGGGAATACAAGCCTGGTAAGGTATATATAACGTCGTAAGTGTTTTAAAAGGATAATTCTAACGGAAAACTTGCCTTTAAGCTACGTGACGAAGGTATTATTAACATACCGGATAAGCTATTTAAGGAAAACCATCAGGTAAATATTAAAGGCTTTTTTTACGAAGCGTTATATAATTTATACCGTTAACGCAGTTTAAAGGCGAAGACGTCATCATTTTCAAGTCGATAATGATTTACGAGGTTACAGGTAAAACCACGGATGAACTATATAAAAAGTTATGATTAATCTTTTAAAAATACCGTAATAAAGGTAAAAACTAAATTTTTATTTAATTTCTTATAATTTAAAAGATTAGGTAATATTTAATCGTCGTAATTAATGCCAGTTTTACTGTTAGTATAAAAGGTTAGTTTATATTTAATAGCCGGTATATTACGTAAGCGTACATGTAGTTTATTACTGATTTTCAGAGTATTAAACTGTTGGATTTTCCAAAGTAAAAACTAAAGGATAAGTTTTCGGACGGTAAAATAATACGTTGTATTAAGCTTTTGTACAAATTGACCGAAGTAGGCATACACCGGTTTCTAACGTATCAGATGTACTTTAAAAATAGACTAGGTATAAAGACTATAACATTTAACCTGTAATTGTTAATTACGAAGGGTAAAGACTTTGATATCGTAGGTGTGTAAATTAACAATACTCTTTTCCTCAGAAATACTAAGTTTATAATGGCAAAATAACGTGCTATCGAGAAGTTAGGCATTTGAAAGTGTAAGCCGATGAAAACGTTGTCTAAGAGTATATAACTTAGCTTTAATAAATCGTTAATCCGTATTTATAATATTAAGGTTGAAAACGATAATGATATTGGCTCATAATGAAAAGAGTAAATTATAAACCTAATAATTATCAATGAGACTCACTGGGTAAGATTATAAATATACTTAAAGTAAAAGGTACGTTTGACCTATAACAATACATTATATTGACCGAAAGTATCGTACAATTTTTCTATTACAGTATAAATATAAGATTTATAAAACGAAGATATTAACAAATTAAATAAACGGATTTAGTGGTAAATGAATTACGTGGAAAAATGAATTAACATAGTTTTTGTAAATTTAGCGAAAACGAAGTTAATAATCTTTACAGACTGGTTATTTACTAATAATACAAACTTTATATTGCAGATCGACTTTTTAATAATACTCGTCATCGATGAAAGGTTTAAAAATCAATTTATAATTACCGTAAACCTTATACAATGGATATCCGTTAAGTATAAGCGTATAACTTGGAGCGTATTGACTTTAAAAGTTTACAGTATAATAGTAGGCTTTAATATCAGTATAGTAATTATCGATATACTAAGGAGTGTTACCAAATAGCTAAAACTTTCTCCAATACCTGTGGTAGTATATATTAACTTCCGAAGTTCTTACGAATATCTATTAGACCTAAGCAAAACCAATGAAACACGCCGAATAATAAACGTAATAGCTTTAAGGGAAGTATACAAAACCCAAGAAATCGATAAATTACGGCTAATTGACGGTAAAGATAACTTTACTAATGCTATAACTAAAGCTATACCTAATAGCGCTCTAAAAAAGGTTGTAGATAATAATACGCTAACTATATAAATCGAGGGCTATATAGACCGCCCGGAACGTAACGAGAAGGAACAGGTTTGTCCTAGTAAACTTAAAGATTATCAGGGCAGTAATTTTAATGAAAAAGATGGTAATATCAGTAGTTTAAATTACTGGCAAAAGGTATGTAATTGGTGGTGTACCTAATTTGTATACGTCTGTGGCGAAAAACCTATATATGGGAATTAAGGAACGAAGGTCTTGGAGGGCTGGAGTAAAAGGGCTACGAAGGGCCGTAGTTGAGGTTGATTTTAGTATAGATCAATCGGAATTAATAGGGATCTGGCTTGTTGTTAGCTTGTATATTAATTAGGGGTTTCAGAGGTTGCCACCAATTGATAGCAAGCTACGCTGGTGTGCAGACACGAAACAAAAACCCGCCAGTACTGGAATAGCAGTTAAATGTAGTATAATTAAGTCAACTTTACTTGTAGTAAAGTTGATTGTACGTACTGAAAATTGACTGCAGTTTGTGGGACTGCACAGCAAGTGCAGTGCAGTAAGTGCCCACTTCAAAGTGAGATACAAGCCAAAGCGTTTGACCATACAAATTAGTGTGCAGACCGGCTAGCGGTCTCCTAAACTTAGAACCTACAACATCAGACTTTCAACCATGCAGTAACAGTTACTTCAACTACAGTAATTCGAATCGACTACGTTTCAACGAAAAGCTTTCATCTATAGGCAAGTTTACCAAAAGATGTTATATATTAAATTATAAAAAAGAAACGAAATCTAAGATAAACCTCTTTAACCAAAAGCTAAATAGGTAAGTACTTTGCCAATAGGCAATAGCGAATGTAAGAGCTGTCAAAAGCACATTAGATAAATAGGTTTGACAAGACGTTACGAGCTACAAAAAGTTTAAATACACTCTACAATACCCTAACACTACCTGTGAAAGGTTTTTAACCAGTTGCATTCCTTGATAACGACTGTGACAACTCGAGTCTCAGGCTCTATTGATATATACCCACAAGCTTTAAAATTCAGCGACGACGAAGAAAACCCCTCCCACACGTATTATATCGACCGTAAGTATGGTAGGCCTAACCATTAAGGTTAACACAAGGTCTAGAACTGAGGCTGCAATTAATACGCCACATAAAGAAGAAAATCTACAAATTAGTTAGCCAAATTTACTTTAAACATCAGGGAATACTAAATTTACAGTAAATAAATTTACTAATGAATACGTAACATTGCTACCGAAATCAAATCAAAAAAAATAATGTATCACATACGTTTCCTCTTTATCTTCAATTGGTATTACATCTTACGTATTATAAACTTAAAAAGTAAAAAGATTTCAAATAAATAAAACAAACTTAAGTATTGGTAGGGCTTTAGATTGTTGCAACGTTGTCGATTCGAATCGTGGTCGAAGTAATAGTAGTATTGTATTGGTCAAGTGATAGATGTATTGCTCTAGGTTTGGCAGACCGCTAGCCGGTCTACACTGTAATTTGTATGGCCAATTACTTGGCTTGTGCCCTAGGGTGAAGTGCAGCGTACTGCACTCAACTTACACTCAATGCAGTAAATCCACACAAACAATACGCTCAACTTGCAGTACATTTAACTTTACTTATAGTAAAGTTGATCTAAAGCACTATATGTAGTATTATTCCAACACTGGTGGCTTTTCATTTTGTTCATACACGTTAGTATGGTTGACCAATTATTTCTGGTTAGCGCTAAACAGCGACCTCGTAAACTTGCTAACTTCTTGTTAACTCCAATTAACCTCCATACTGAATTGCACCCAATTACATGCAAATTAACCTTATTTAACCTCAATTACTTCGTCTCTCCGAAGTCCGAATTTATTAACTCCCACAAAAAGTTCTTCCGCTACAGGTCTTTATAAGCTTTTTGTTATGACCCAACATCTGCAGGGCGCACTAGCGGCGGCTCCGCAGCAGATAACGAAGGAAATCGGTTGGACACAGCCTCTCGGCAGGCACCAGGGATCCACAACAGACACACCGTACACAAGGGTTAGGGTCAGCATGGTGTGAGACTCGATGGACTCGGTATCGAGCCAGTCGAGCTGCACACCGGGACTCGATGGACTCGACGTCGAGCCAGTCGAGCCTACACTGAAGACGTATGAAGGCGCGGATATATAAGGACACTTTCATTGCMAAGATAGATAGTATTTCCTTCATAGCTCTTCAGTTGTCAATCTAAGTATTCAGTCTACCCTGAATAGCCTCACAGCTTCTGATCATCACTCGCACGAATACAATCTTGATATTGCATCTTTTGTTACCTCTGCTACCTTACTGCTAACATAAACCCTCTGAACACCTTCTACATACTCACGGGTATTTAGTGTGATCATTACACTTTTATTTCAACCGTATAAGGCTTCAACTTAACTGTGTCAATCAAATAGGTCCATATCGTTAATTTTCTAGTAGTCTTCCAGTCTAATACCATATCCTTGACCGTCATTACGTGATTTAGGCTTTTCAAGCGGCCTATCAACGTAGTGCTCAATTCGTATAGTCATCCTATTACTATCCGCAAACCTTTTTAGAGCCTTGTTTAGCACTGCTTTTGTTATGGAATTTGCGGGACTATCTTTGCCGTGAATCCACCGGAATTTCTCAATCTCCTTCCCTTTGTAGGCTTTATGGAATGCTATTACGTCAATTATTAGGCGTTTTTCGCTAATGGTTCCGATTTTCGAAAGGTATTCGAAAATTCTTTTCGAGTCGGTACAGATTACTACCAGGATAGGAGGAATCTTTAGCTTTCTGGTAATAATTTTAAGGGTTTTCTATGATATTATGCCTACGTTAAAGTTCGCCATTATATCGTAAACCTCCAAAGCTAATACGTTTCGTATAATCCTTTTACACTTGATGGACGTTTAGTGGATTAAGTTACCGATAATTCTAAATTGGTTTTCCCACCTGTCTTCGTTAACAAAGGTTATTAGGATGCTGATCTTTAAAGACAAGTCGGTGTTATTTACAAAGAACCCGTCCGTAAAATTCATTAACTTAGCCTTCGATAGGTCGATTGAAACCATATTAATCCCTCGGTTCAAGTTCCGCATTTACCACTCGAGCCTTTTATTTAGCCGGTTAAAGTCTTCGTGTACTAGATCTTATACTTATACCGTAATAAAAAGGTGGTAAAAGGCCACCGGTTAACATAAGGTAACAATATAGCTACCTCGATCACGTTACTCCAAGTACCGTTAAGCTTTAGCTATATTAGTTTTGTTGATTATAATTAAAACAGTGCCTTAATCCTTTTAGCTAAATTTAAGGCCGGTATTAATACCAAGTATACATATTAACGATCTATTAAAGTCAAATTGACTACCTTTCATTAATGTCGTTATTAGTTTACAATTTTAAAACTTAAAGTCTTTAATTGCCCATTGTTTTAGTGTTATAAAGCTGGCCGTTCCAACGAAAAAAGTATCGTTAATTTACATACCCATTATATCGAAGTCCTTTTTTTACGTTAGCAGTAGGTATAGATTGTACGTTGAATACTTGATCGTTAGCCGTAATTTAAAATACAATTGGTAAGTAAGGAACTAATAGACACCTGTTTGAAATAATCTGTATAGTAACTTAATAAATCGCATTACCGTGCATGAAGAGTAAATAACACGGAGCTCCTATAGAAATTTTAACAGTACGATCCGTTGTAAATCCGTTGCTAACTGCGTGTAAGCCTTCGTTATATTACAGCTATTAAACGTAAATTTACTTTTAATTTGAGCTATTAAACCTATTACTAAAGCAATTACTAAACGCTAACTCATTTTTTAAATCATTGATGACTATATAAAGATTCAGTCCTTGCTTTCATCACTGTATCCTTAAACGATTAAACGTAACTTTTCGTATGGCCACCCCGTAGTCTTACCTTTAACTTCGTAAATAATCATCGACTTAAAAATCGTATAGTTTAGGTTTTGAAGATTAAAGTCGGTCTTCGATACGAATTATATAACCCCTCGAATTAATAAACTATTAATCTCGACCTTATCTCTTTTCTCAAAAGGTTTACTGGAGGTTTTAATTATCTTTTATACTCGAAGCTTCAATATTAAGTTTTTGTTATCCTTTATACTCGAAGCTTTAATATTAAGTTTTCGTTATCCTTTTTTTTACTTATCTAAATGAAATTGTAAATACGTCCCGTTATATATTCTTCCTCCTTCATATTCCTTTCTTTAGGAGATCGTCCGCGCTGGAAGCGTTTCATTAACTTATGGATAACAGATAAAGAAGATTCGTATTAACTCGGTCGTTTAGCTTAAGAGTTTTTATCGTTAGTAGCCCTAATAAAAGGCTTAAACTAAGTGATTTGATAAAATACAGGACTATTAGTAATTTTAACAATTATTTAGGAGTTCGCTATACTTAATATCCTATACAGGCCCTCCTATTTACCCGGCTCCCGCTATACGAAAACTTTATTTTATAGTGGCAAAATTAATACATCTATTTTTATAAGGCCGTTTTTAGTATTAAAGGCCTTATTAATTCGTAAAGTTTCCAATTTCTAACGTAAAAACATTATAAATTCGACGAAATAGGGACTATGCCCTTTTAATCTTTCTAATACTTTAGTAGGCTTTTACAGGTATTTATTTGTACTAAATACCTATTATTTTAGCATTTTATGAAAAATCCACCGCTTTAAATTTAGTACCGGCATCGTATACAATGACGTTAGGTAGGCTTAGCTACGTATTAATCCACAACATCCTTAGCGTTTCCTACGTATCTTTTACCTAAAGAGACTTTAAAAACTTGGCCTCGTGAAAAAAAATTTATGAAATTAACAACGTAAAACACATGCTTATTATCTTAGTAAAACACAGGCTTATTATTCAAGTAAAACACATTGATGAAGATCACGTAATGAAAATCCTTATCGTTCTTTAATATAAACTTAAATTTTGGGGGAGCTCAAACATGTATTCAGTAATAGTAAGAAAGCTTTTTAATGGCTTTTAGGGTACAATAGTCCACATCTTTATACCTTTCATACTTTAAGATTTAATATAGCTTGTTAACGGTTAGATAGCGAAAATGCCGGCGTAATTAATGTATTTCCGGCTTCGTTAAGTTTAACACTACTGCTTTCGCACCTTAAAAATAAAACCATAACTCCCTCCACTTAAAGGCAAAAGGAAACCTTTAGACGTTTTTAACTAATTCGTTTACATTAACGTCGACGTTGATACCGAGGGTATTTATATTCTTTAAGTAAAGTAAAAAAGGGGTAGGGAACTTAAGTATGTAAAAGATAATTACTTCTATAATAATTTGAATTTCCGTTATCCCCAGTAACAATAGTTATTCGCCTAGTTTAAAGTCAACTTTAGTTTTACTAATATCGTGACAATTAATTTCAGTAGCTATAGTACTTTACCTCCGCAATACCATGTATTACGAATAGCCTCCTATTAGGTACTTTATTACCACTATATCTGACATAATACCTTAAAATATATAATTCGTATAACAACCGTGGAGATTAAAGATGTATAAAGAGTTGGTAGATTAGCCAAAGCAAAGTTAAGGGTTTTAACCACCTAAATGGTATAGGAAGGTATAGTGGGTTAGTTACTAGACTATTTTTAAACAATTTGTAATTAATTTTGATCATCTTAAAAGGTCTTAGTAGTAAATCTAGATGGTTATCCCACTTTTAATTGGTATTTCCTGGTAATTCCGGTCTTATAACCTTAGAGACCTGTTGCTAAGGTTAGTTAATAGTCGTTTGGCGCGAGGGATAAAGTTCTATAATAGGACTTGGGGTAGGTTTTCGCGTATAGGTAAACCCAAAAGAAAAAGGTTTTTAAGGAGCCTATCGATTAAATTACTAGTGAACGATAGGTATTTAAGGGGTTTAGAAAGTTTAACGATTTTGCTTAATTAACTGGTATAAAGCATCGACGTCGATACTTCTGACCGCGTTAGCGGTCCTTATTTTACGTACTTTGCCACCGCTAAAAGCGTATTCCACGCTATTACATAAAGGTATTAGGTTTCCGAACAGGTTAATATATTCTTTATCGCCACCACATAAAGAGGTTTGACTTAGTCAAGGGTAAAATAAGGGTCTTTTAAAACGTATATATAGGCGTTTAAATCCTTTAACGTTTTTCTCTTTTCTTTAAAGGTTTTAAGAATTAAGGTTGTAAGGGTAGTCTTTTTATGAAGCCAATTTGAAAAAGATTTCTACCTGTCCTAATAAAGTCTTTTCCGGGATATAAATTCTATGGAGAGTAACCTCCTTTTTTAACCTAATCTTAACCATACATTGGATTATCTTTTACATATTGGAAGTCCAGTGTTTAAAGAACTTGCAAAAGTCTTGAAAAACGTGGACGCCGCAGCCGAACTCTTTACTGGCATTAAACTCAAAGATATACTAGCTGATGTAATTGGTTAGATAGGATTTAGTCGAGGTTTTATCAATATTCGTAATCTAGAGTTGTTCGTTGTAGTAATTGACGAAAACTATTACGAGGTTTTTAATTACTTTCTTCCAGAAGGGGTTGGTAATAGCCTAAAAGTAAGTACTTGCAGTAGCTATTTTTATGTTTTTTCTTATATAGAACATATATAACGCATAGGGCGAGAGGCTTAGTGATTTTGGGCGTGGGAAACTTGATATTTTAGCATGAAATTGTATGGGAACTTGGCAACTTGGCGTTGGGTCGCGTGACGTGGCTTTTTTTAGCGTAACTTAGTGTTTTCGTTCAACATAGCAATCTTAACGATTAAATTAGAGTAGGGGAAGTGAAAAGAATGAAGTAGCGGCAAATATTTGGTGTAAAGAGTAAGTTTGAAGGTCGTTTATTATTGTAGGTTGTTTGGCGTAGGGACTTAGTCGTTTTTCTTACAGTAAAGCATCCGCAGTAATACTAACTTAGCCGTTTGCTAACTTGCCGAACTTTGAGACTTCTAACAATCAATTTTAACGTCTTCAAGAAAGGTTAATGAAGATTTCTTGGTGCTTTCGATAGCGATAGCGTCGCTACCTCTAAACTGCCATGAAAATTGGTGCAACTTAAAAGTCTTTTCTACTTACTACCGTGAAAACTAGCGCAGCAGTAAAGGCTCTTTACAAGAATATTTCCTCTACCTTAGTCTTTTAAAAAGCGTAAACAGAAAGTAGCTTCTTCTTCTACTTAGCTAATTTGTACTTCATCCAATAAACACTAATCAGTATTGGTAGAGTCTTAGATCGTTACAACGTTGTCGATTCGAATCGTGGTCAAAGTAACAATAGTATTACATTGATCAAGTAGTGGATGTATTATTTTAGGTTGGGTAGACCGCTAGCCGATCTGCACTGTAATTTGTTTAGCTAATTGCTTGGCCATTACCCTAGAGTGAAGTGTAGTATACTGCACTCGACTTACATATAATACAGTAAGTCCACACAAATAATACGCTCAACTTGCATTATAGTCAACTTTACTTACAGTAAAGTTGACCTACTACACTACATGTAGTATTATTCCAACACTAAGTTCATTAATTAACACGAAGATACTAACACTGGCCCGAAAATAACGTAATAATACAACGACTACGATTTCCTATACCACTTAACAATTAAAGACTCCTATCGCTATTATAAAAACAAAACTTATAGTCTTATACACCTATTCATCATTCACGACCATTACATAAAATGAATATTTTAAAGTATTATAAGAAACACTAGGGAAATATGGCACTCAACAAAAAGTTATTCGTAATACGTCGTGTTACAAAAATATATTAACACTATTTCAAAACTTAACTATACAGATACCAATAAAGTTAAAAATAACTTCAATTTTAGAAAAAAGATTTTTTTCACTAGAGTCTACAACTGTTAATATCATTTGTTTACCCTATTATTTTCTACATTTTAAAATCCCCTACCCTCTTCCTCTTTTAGTTTAAAAACATGAAAAACTTCGGTATAAATATTGATAATCAAATTAATAAACTGGTTTAAACTGAGAGCGGTAGAAGGTTTTTACTGAACATTAAGTAAAGGCACCTTTAGTTATGGTTTTCAATGCTAAAAACATAATATTGAACCTAACGAAATCGGAACTTCTTCAACTATATCGTAAATTCAATCACCCGGTGATTAATAAACTTAATGAGATTGTAAAGGCGACTGATTACCAAAATATATACTTACTAGCGCTAAAGGAAATAGAACGACTTTTCCATTGCTACTAAATACACTCTTGAACCCTTTTAAGGTTTAAATTAACGCTAAAAACTAAGACTTTAGCTCTCAAGTCTTCATAAACGTATTTTACCTGGATAACAAGCCGATGCTTTATGTTATTACCTCTACTATGGTTTTTCATAACGTCAAGTTCCCTAAAGCCATTGCGACAAGAGAAATATGAAAGACATTACATACTTTATGAATTAATATGTACCTGGAGCCACCAAACATATTAATTTACAACACTGAAATAAACTTTATTATGATGAAATTTTAAACTAATACCAACGTAATAAGGGTTTAGTATTAATAAATTCCCGTTAAAACCCACTAGAGTATTGATAAGGTCGAAAAAGTTATGTTTTCTCACGAAAGGCTTACGATATTCTTACCTTGAAAATTAAAATCTTTGTAAATTAAAAAAATACCTTTAAATAAAGGAAAAAAGCTCTAACAATATTATTAACTCTAACCACTTTATATTAACTTTATTGATATTTGGTACTCACATACAATGAACGCATAAATTACTACTATCATTAAACACTCACAAACGTATTGTAACATATAATAAAACCATAAATTTTTTAAAAAGAAATTAGTACACCGCTAAATCAACAACGCTTTTAACACCAGAAACAAACCATTAATAATAGATGTATTATTATTACCTCTTTAAAGTAAAGTCATTACGTAACGAAAACTAGTTAAATATGATAGACCATATAAATATTCAATATTAAAAATCTAAACGTAGTAGTTAAAACCGTTAATAGCTTCATTACCTTTCAAATTATACAAGTTAAACTATATAGAAAACCCTTTAATTCTAATAAAAATACCTACGTCAAAAACCGTTGAATATAACTAATTAGCCAACACAATCCTTCCGAATCGATCGTTAATAAGCCTATAAAACGATCACGTCGTGAAAACCTACCAAAAAAAGGATATATACTAAAATAGAGAATGGTAACGAGGATTATAAGCTTGTGAGAACATATTTAACAGCGTATGTATCTTGAAAAGACAATTTTAATAGGAAATTTACCCGTGAATTATATATTAAAAACATCATTAATACGTTGTACAAGCCTTTTTTAAAAAAGCGACCAATTGGAGATGAACGGCCTTTTTACACAAGGGGTCGTTTAACTCGTTCTATTAACGTAATTTAAAGGTTAAAATATCACTATTTTCATGTCAAGGATAGTTTACAACATTAATAGTAAAACCATAGATCGGCCGTATAAAATTCACGGCTTATTATTTAAGGATACGGTAATGAAGGTAAGTATTAAGTCATTATTTAATCGCTCAAAATTCAAAGAACTAATTAATATTTAATCGTAGTAATTACTACTAATTTAACTGCTAGCGAAAACGGTGAGTTCATACTAAATGAACGGGATATAACGTAAACGTATACATAATTTCCCACCAATCTTCAACGTATTATATTATTATAACTGCCAAAAAAAAACAAAGAGATTAATTTTTGATCGATATATTAATACGTTATATAAAAATTATATACAAAATAGCTGAAATGGGTGTTTATTGGTATTTAATGCAACAAGAACACTTCATAAATAGGCTAAATATAAAGACTTTGAAGTTTAACCTATGTTTATTAATTACGCAAGGTAAAAACTTTAACATTATAAGTATATTAACTAACAATACCTTTTCCCTCAAAAACACTTGGTTTATAACGGTGAAATAACGTGACATCGAAAAGTTAGGCTTTTAAAAGTGTAAACTAATCGAAACGTTAGCTAAAGGTATACAACTTGATTTTAATATATCGTCAATCCATATCCATAGTATTAAGACAAAAAACACCAACGGTACGTATATCAACTTACGCTAAAAAGGGAAAGTCACGAGCTTAATAACCACCGATAAAAACGATAAAGTAAAACCACAGCAATACTTGGAGTAAAAAGTTCATACGGTTTACATGATCACGTTATATGAACCGAATATATTATATGACCTATCTATTGCAATATAAATAAGGATGTATAAAACAAAAACCTAACCAAATTGGATAAAAAAATATACTTAATTTAGAAAAGTATTAATACAGTTTCGGTAAATTTAACGAGGATGAAATTAATAATCTTTATAAATGGCTCATTAACAAATAATACTAACGTTATATCATATATTAAGTTGCTTATGATATTCGTTAACAAAAAAAAGTCCAAAGAACAATTAACAATCATCAGAAACCTCATATACTAAATATCCGTTAAATATAAACGAAGACCGCGAAACATATTAATATCGAAGGTATATAATATAATATTAAGCTTTAACATCGCTATATTAACCAACGACACGTTAAAAATTATTACTAAATAACCGAGACTGCTTTCAACATCTATAATAGTATATACAAACTTCCGAAACCTCGATGAATACCTATCAAAACTAGGTAAAACTAATTAAAAACGTTTAATAATAAAAGTAATAGCTCCATAAGAGGTATATAAAGCCCACGAAATCGATAAATTCCGGTGGGTTAATGGTAAAAACAACTCTACTAACGTTATAACCAAGCTACACCTAATAATATCCTAGAACGCTTTATAAATAGTAATACGTTGACCGTACGAATCCAAGGTTACGTGGACCGCCCGGCACGTAATGTGGAGGAATAGAGATGCCCTGGCAAACTCGAAGACTGTTAGGGTAATGTTGTTAATGGTAATGGTGGTAAAGGTGGCGGTGGCAATGCTAGTAGCTTAAACTATTGGCAACAGGTATACAAATGGTGGAATATGTAATGCGTACAGACCTGTGGCGAAAAACTTGTACACGGGAATTGAGGAAAGGAGGGCTCGGAGATGTGGAATAAAAAGGCCGGAAAGGGCCGTAATTAATGTCAGTTTCAGTACAAATTGACTGGAATTAACAGGGGTTTGGAATGCAGATTGAGGAGGGATTTCAGAGGTTACCACCAATTGGTGACAAGCCACGCTGGCGTGTAGGCACAAAAAAAAACCGCCAGTGTTGGAATAACATTTAAATACAATACAATCAAGTCAACTAAACTGTCAGTTAAGTTGATTATACTGACTTCAAATTGACTGCAGTTTGTGGGACTGACTGCAAGTGCAGTGCAGTAGGTGCCCACTTCAAAGTGGGGCACGGGCTAAAGTGTTTGGCCATACAAATTAGTGTGCAGACCGGCTAGCGGTCTGCCAAACTTAGAACTTAAAACGTACAGAACCAATTTCAATGCAGCACCAGTTACTTCGACCACAGTGATTCGAATCGACTACGTTGCAACGATGAAGGCCTACCAACAATAGGGATATATAATCATATCCACAGTAAACAATACGGATTAACCCTAACCCTGGTCTACTATTATACTAGTTAATGCTTTTGTAACCCACTGTTCAAACCTTCCTCTTTCCTCTTTTACAGATAAATCTACATACATCTACCTCATACTTTGACCCGTGATATAACCCTTCTAACGAACTATAGAATTTAACATTTTTCTGTTGGGTAAGTGTTTCGGCCCTGTGTCCGAATAACTTTTAGCTTGTCGAAAGAAAGAAAATAGTGAGATTCCCTCCTTTTAGGTGGCTCGCTATTTTATCGATCTTGTATGAAACATTGTGGCTCCGTGTAGTTGCCATAGAGACTACCGCGGCTTTCGTCTGGGTCAGTTCTGACGAGCAAGTCCACCCCATGCATATAGACCAGGCAATTTGTGCACGCCCATGGATTTACTGGTCTTTGGTATATTTGGTCTACGTTTCACAAGTCAGTACTCGCAAGGATACTGCAGGGCGGAAAACATGAAGGGGCAGGATACTTACCGTCTTTCCATGCGCCATCGCCGTCCAAGTTTACGTCAGATGGGCAGAGACCCGCGCCGATGCTGCCGATCAAGCTTTTGTAGCTTGAAACCCCGGAGCCCTTCCGAGGACTTGCTTATCGGGCTTCAAGTCCTCCTGCTCCTGCCCGCCATCCTGCACCAGCCTCACCCCT
>JASMMZ010000009.1:9104468-9146616 GCA_038502455.1 Anisogramma anomala
GTCCTCGGTCGAGACACTGCCGCGCTCGATGCACGCGCCACATTCGCACTCGAAGCCGTAGTACTTCTTCAGGTGGCCCCTGCCATGGCCATAGTCGACCGTGACCTCCTCGCCGGCGCGCAGTGCGGCGCACGCGATGAACGCCATGCGGCCGGCGGGCGCGTCCCAGGCGAAACGCGCGTTGGGCGCGCACGAGTGGTTGATGCGCGACGCGAGCGCGAAGACTGCGGTGGTGGTGGGCCCGGTCGCGAAGCCGTTGCTGTAGAGCACGCGGCGGTTGAGGGACTCGCGGCGCGGGGGTGCGTGGTGGTGGTGGTGGTGGTGGTGCTGCTGCTGCTGCTGGCGGCAGGAGGAGGGGGTTGGTGCTGTTGCGGCGGTGGGGGCGGCGGCAATGACGACCTCTTGCTGGTAGCCATGCAGCGAGCGGTAGGCCGTCTTCTGCGGCGGGGGCAGGGCGCTGACAAGCGCGTCGAGGGGGTCGGCGCGCGCGCCGTCGTCGGCGAGGACGACGAGCGGGCGCTCGCTGAGGAGCAGGGTGCCGGCGGGAAGGGAACGGAGGGCGAACAGGCCGAGGCCTTTGCCGAGGGAGGGCTGCACGGCGATGAGGGTGCCGAGGGTGTCGGGGGAGCGGTAGATGAGGCCATCTACGGTGTAGTCGGCGGCCATGGGGGCGGTAGGGTTTTGGAGGAGGGTGTGTGGGGATGGGGGTGGGGATTGCAGGTGGTCGGAGGAAGGTGTGGTGTAGGGGGGGAAGGGGCAGGTCAATTTGGGAGTGTTTGAGGCTGAGGCTGGGTGAGTGAGGCACGATTAGGTGTGAGGGAGGATATCAGCCATTCGGCAATCAACTAGTAATGGACTGACTTCAAACGGCATGCCTGCTGTTGTTGCACCGGTGGCTGTCTGCATCAGGCACCTGCTCTTCTCTTCCGTGGATGAGCGCGCCTGCAGTCAGCGGCACCGGTACCGAGAATTCGGCATGAAGCTCCGCGGCAGACGGCAGGGTGGCCTTGTGTTGATGTACTGTAACGAAGTAGGAGGGGACTTGGGCTGTGGCACTGCACACACTGTGGGTGTTCACAGCCAACGGTGAGGGTGAACACCTTGCGAGTACTTCAAGTCCTCCTCCAAGCCGGGCTCTAGGCTGGGCTTGACGGAATTAGGCCCGGATCCGGATCCGGATCCGGCATCGCATTGCCGAGATGCCGGCCCGAACTGTCGGGATTAATTCCGGACAGTACCGTGGACGGCCTGTACCCCTGTTGCCTGCGATCCCTGATCCCTAACCCTGTCTCGACGACATGTACATGTACATGTCAAAAGTCACATGCATCCTATTACTGTACAACGTAATTCCGATTTTTTTATTTTCGTTCTTACCTACTTTGTCAAACTCGCATTAGCAATATTCACCACCAACCCACCTCCTATCTCACCATACTCTTCTATCCCAACCTCCCACACCCCCGCCAGTCCAAGCATGGACATCGGCACCCTTACCGCCTCGGTGTCCTCCTCCATCATCTCGCGCGCCATCTGCTACCCCCTCGACACCATTGCCATCCAGCACACCTCCTCCACCCGCCGTCCGCTCCTCTCCGTGCCCCTGCGCGCCTACTACCGCGGCCTGCCCATCTCCGTCGCCATCGTCACACCCGCCTTCGCCCTCTACCTCTGCACCTACCGCCAGGCCAAGGCCTCGCTGCACCCCCACCTCGGCGACACCACCGCCGCCTACGCCGCGGCCGGCGCCATCGCCGAGCTCGTCTCCTCGCTGCTCTGGACCCCCTTCGAGGTCATCAAGGCGCGCCTGCAGATCAGCACCACCCCGCGCGACGCCGCCCTGCTGCACAACCTGCGCGTCATCGCCCGCGACGAGGGCCTGCGCGGCTTCTACCGCGGCTACCTCATGGGCCTGGCCATCTTCATCCCCTACAACGCCGTCTGGTGGGGCGTGTACGAGAACGCCAAGAAGACCGCGCTCGTGCGCGACGCCCTGCCGCCCGGCGCGCAGGCCGCCGTGTGCAGCAGCGCCGCCGTCGTCGCGAGCTCGGGGCTGCTGCATCCGCTGGAGCTGGTCAAGACGCGCTACCAGGTTGCGACAAGCGGGACCGTCGGCGCCCTGGCGGCGGCCAGTGGCGACGCTGCGGGCCGCCGGAGTGATCGGAAGGGCATCCAGCAGGTTGTCGGGAATGTGTTGCGGGAGAGCAACGGGAGCTTCTTGCGGGGGTTTTATCGTGGCTATGGGCCGCGCTTGGCGTGCAGCATCCCGAGCTCGCTGATTATGATGACTGTTTTTGAGCATATGAAGCCGGAGGTGGCTGAGGAGGTCTCAGAGTTGAAGATGCAATAGAGGAATACCCACACAAAATGTCCGCTATATAGAATCAAACAGTAGCCGTCACAGTGTACTACTAAACTTTGGGATTTACAATGGGGCTACAAAGCCAAGGCTGGCATTTGGGTGGTTGTGGTTAGAATTGATCGGGTCGACGGGATATTAAACAAAAATGTGGAATTAGACCAAGCATTACCAAGCATTACCAAGCATTGAAAAGCCGTTCCTCCTTACTCTTTTCATCATCAACCACTTTCACACATGACAATGGGACCCTTCCAGAAAAAAAGAAAAGGAAATATGTGAAGGGTAGTCTCCCTCTCCAGGGAAAATTTTTCTAGGGATTTGAATTGGATCAAGTGAGCACAAATTTAGCCTGAGTGAATTGAATTTTGGATTCTTGAGTCTTTCATCGAAGGGATCATAAACTGCCAAGATTTATGCCTTATCCACTCTTATTATTTCTCGTCAACAAGAATGATGTTGCTTCTTCTTGCTTGCCATAACGTTTGAAGTAGCAAGCAAGGGTGTACGAGGGACAGGTGTACGGGGGACAGGTGCACTGTGCATCATCATAGCTTTGATACTTCATAGCATTCGATTGATTGATTGATTGATTTAACGCTTTCCAAGCTGCGTAGCGACACCTAGACATGCACAGCAATCCTAGTCAAGGACAGATATTCTTGTGGCAGTCCTGTCCCCGTTTCTACCAGTCCGTGCAACCGCAATTACACGGCTGGAGGACCAGTACGCCGCGCGTAAACATGCATAAGCTGTGAAGTTCAGTTCATACCACTGCCACCGAACTCTGCAGTTCTAGCTCAGGGTGGACAGTGTTACTGGGGATATATTTTTTTTACAATTTCATAAAGGTTTGTTCATCAACGTTTTAATCGATGTTATGGACTCAGGCCAGTGGCCATTGAGTCTAAAGGTTGCGTGACTGTGCACGTAACGGGATATGCAGTATCCGGCCCAGGCCCGGTCCGGGCGCGGTCCACATACAGCACGTGCGAGGGCACGTGACGGGTTATGTACTAACTATATCCATAAGTCCTACATAAAGAACCATTATAGCCTTTTTTTAGTTTTTTGCCTATACCTTAATAATGAACTCCATTTAATACTTACTTAGTTTATTATCATAAATTGAATTATAGCACATTATTAAAGTTTTTTTTCTTATTTTTCGAATAAGTATTACTAATAATAGACGAATCGATAACAAATATTCCTAATTTTACGTTATACTTTAATATTATTGAAAAGGATAAGCTGTCGGTAAATACCTAGTTTTCTATCTTTTCAAATATATTTCTAACCCTTTTAAGGCCGACTTAAGCAAATATGTCTCGTTTACAATATATTATAGGTTTATCGTGTTTATTATAAAGTAAATATAATAACCTAATTAATTCACTTTCGCTTTTAATATAATATCCGATTTCGTCTGAGTTATTATTAAAATTTAATAACTTAAAATCGACTGGACAGCGATTCATGTTTTTTTCAACGTTTAAGGGTAATGTAATGATTATACTAAATACACGTGAGTATATAGAAAGTGTCAGAGGGTTTATGTTATCAAGAAGGTAGCAGAGGTACTAAGTGAACGATATCGCAACTGTGCAAGTAATGATCAAAAGCCATGAGGCTATTCAGAATATACTGAGACTGAATACTTAGATTGACAACTAAAGAGCTATGAAGGAAATACTATCTATATAGTACTGACCGTGTCCTTATATATCCGTGCCTTCATACTGTCTTCAGTACTAGATCTCTTAGATCAGTGCTGAGTCTGCTGATTCTGGATCACTTGGATCAGTACTAATCCCACTGATTCTAATCATATGATTGGCTTGGTCATTTCCCTGCTAATAAAAGAGAGGTATTCCCCGCCTAATGTGTTGGACTTCAGGCTCTAAGTAGCTCAGCTGCACACTGGCTTGCTTCCTGACCTACCATTATACTTGGGTCATAATAGGTAATTGAAAACGACATAACTAATCGTAATTCGACGAATTTACCTTTACGTAGGTGGTGAGGCGTTAAATGATCGAATTTATATTAAAAGCGAATAAAATATAAACCGGGGAACATCGGTATATATTTCTTTACGTATAGGGTTATTATACGGTAATGGTAAAGTAAGTTGTTACAACATATTATGAAGCTGGTGGATATAAGGGTATATACGATATAGATATGTTTTTCTACTATATGAAAATTGCTTTCAACGACCCTTATCACACGGATAAATCTTTGGTCAAGTTGGAAGGATTTCTTATAAACGATAAAAACCTATGAGTACTGTTTACTACTAAGTTCGAATTATTATTAATTTAAACGGGTGGATTGAATTAACCTTCTGTTGGTAGGCCTTAGATGTTGCAACATTGTCGATTCGATTGGTCGAAGTAATAGGTATATTGTAGTAGTCAGATGACGGATGTATTATTCTAGGTTTGGCAGAGCGCTAGCTGGTTTTCAGTGTAATTTGTATGGCTAATTACTTGGCCTGTGCCCTAAAGTGAAGTGTAGCGTACTGTACTTGACTTACACCTAATGCGGTAAGTCCGTACAAATCAGTACACTTGTAGTATGGTTAACTTTACTACAAATAAAGTTGACTTATTGCACTGTATACAATACCATTGCAATACTGTTCCAACACTAGCGGCTTTTTGTTTTGTGCCTGTACGTCAACATGACTTGCCCTCAATTGGTAGCAACCTCTGAAATCTCTCCTTAATCCACAAGTTAACAACAGGCCAAACCCCTATCAATTCCGATTAATCTGTACTGGAAACAACCTCAATTACGGCCCCTTATAGCCCTTTTTCTCCATCCTTCCGAGGCCTTCATTCTTCAAATCCCGTGTACAGATCCTTTGTCATAAACCTACGCAAATCAAGTACGTTACCACTTACGTACCCTTTATCAGTAGTTCAAACTACTACCATCACCACCATTACTATCGCCACCGCCTTAGCATTCTTCTAATTTTCCAGGGCAACCTTGTTTCTTTACGTTATGTACTAAGCAATCCATGTATCTCTCGATTTGTATAGTTAGTGTATTGCTATCCACAAATATTTCCAGGGCGCTATTAGGTGTAGCCTTAGTTATAGTATCGGCAGGATTATCTTTGCCGTTAATTTACCGGAACTTATCCATTTCCCGGGCTTCGTATGCCTTTTTTAACGTTATTACGTTTATTATTGGGCCTTTTTTTATTAACGGTGCCTAGTTTCAATAAATATTCATAAAGGCTTTAGAAATTGGTATATATCACTATAGGTATCTGTAGTAAACTTAGCTATTTAATAACAATCTTTAATATATTATTAGTTACTATACCGATGTTAAAGCTCGTTATTATACCGTAAACTTTAAAGGCTTATACGTTTTGAGTTATATATTTATATTTGATAAATGTTTAGTATATAAGGTTTCCGGTAATCATAAATTGCTTCTTAGATCTATCCTCGTTAACGAACATTATTCAAAAGCCGATTTACGATATAAGGTTAGTATTATCAATAAATGACCCATCCGTAAAGATTATTAACTTCGCTTTCGTTAAATTTATAAAAACTATATTAATTTCCTTTTTACGTAATTTATTTATTACCAAATTCGTTTATTTTACTTGTTAAAGTTTTTATTTTGCGGGTTTTATATTTGTGCTGTAATGGAAAGGTTATATAATACCTCCGGTCAATATTACGTGGCAATATAACTCGTACGGGCTTTTTACTTCAGGTATCTTTGTACCTTTACCTCATTAACCTTGTCGATAATTTTTAAATCGTAACTTGCCCTTTTTGGTATAGG
Source organism: Anisogramma anomala (assembly GCA_038502455.1). Taxonomy (NCBI): domain Eukaryota; kingdom Fungi; phylum Ascomycota; class Sordariomycetes; order Diaporthales; family Gnomoniaceae; genus Anisogramma; species Anisogramma anomala. Next base: position 9,110,647 of record JASMMZ010000009.1, read on the forward strand.
TTAATGTAAGTGTCGCTTTTAGCTTCAATATTATAAATATAAAGTAACAACTCGTTAAAGTTAAGTTATATATCCTTAACTAACGTTTTTACAAGTTCATACTTTTAAAGGCCTAAATTATTAATAACACGTTATTTTACCGTTATAAATCTAGTATCTTCAGGAGAAAATATATCGTTAATTTGTATATTTACGATATTAAATTTTTTACCCTTTATAATTAATAAATAAGAGTTAAATATTAAAGTTTTTATATATAGTTTATTTTTAAAATGTACCTAGTACGTTAAAAACTAGTGAACGTCAACTTTAGCTAATCGGTATAAAGGATTAAGATAATGTATTATCGTGTTAGTCGGAAACTTATCTTCTAATTTTTATAATAGTTTTAACAATATAATTCGCTAAAGATCAGTAGCAAATTATATATACGTTTACGTAATATCCAGGTTATTAAATGTAAACTAACCCTTTATATTAATAGTTAAACTAATAGTAATAGCAACGATTAAATGTTAATTGATTTTTTAAATTATAAGCGATTAAATAAGGATTTAATCTTTACCTTCATTACCGTATCCTTAGGTAATTAGCCGTGACTTTTCATACAGTAGATTCGTAGTCTTAACCTTAACCTTGTAAATTATTATTAATTTAAAGATAGTTATATTTTGACTTTTAAATTGCGTTAACGGTATAAACTATATAACCCTTGTAATAAAAGGCCTTTAATTTTTACTTAATTACTGTCTTTAAAAAGCTTTCTTGGTATATTAATAATATCTTCAACACGTACTTCAAAGGCAAGTTCTCCGTTAGATTTCTTCTTTCAAAACACCCATACCGTTATATATATCTTATCAGACCTGTAATCTCCATCTCCTTCCTTTTTAATATACATCATTCTTTTAGGTACTCTTTTATGCAGTCGATATTTTATCGGCTTATTAATAGTCGGATTGAAAAGGGTATATTAACTAATTCGCTCGGTTCGGAGGTTATAAATGTCGGGATTTTTATCAAATTTAATAGGTTTTTTATACGGTTTAACTTATATAATTTGAAAAGTTACGAAGCTGTTAGTAATTTTAACCATTACGTTTAAGTTAGTAATACTTAAGATTTTATACGGCCTATTTTATTTACCTAGCTTACGTTATGTAAGGACTTTACTTTAAAAGGGGAGTAAAAGTATGTTTGTTGTTAAAGGTTCGTTTTTGGTATTAAGGGTATCGTTAACCTAGCGGCGTGTTTCTTTAGTATTTTACTGTATATTATAATACATTTTAGGTACTTAACGAGGGTAACGACTTAATTGTTATACATGGGTAAGCTTTAAATACTAGTAAAGTTAATATAAGTCCGTTAAGGCTAATAATATTGTCAAGACATTTAACTGTTATCTAAAGCCGTAAATTTTAACTTATAAAGCTTTCGATTTCTGATATAAAGATATCGTGGGCTTATCGTAAGAGTATATATATTCTTTTTACCTTACTAAAACTCTAGTACAGTTTTATAGAGACTTGTTCATGTTAAATCCTTATTAATTTCATATTAATTTCAAACTTTATCATAGTAAAGTTTTTATCAGTATCGTAAACTAATACATTTGTTAAATTAAGGTACGCATTAATCTATGAATTACGTAATACTTTTTATATTTCCTTCGCCGTAATGATTTTAAAAAACTCAACGCTGTAAAAAGCCGTGAAGAATTTTACGACGTATAATACTAGTTTACCGTTTAGAAAAAATACGTTTACGAAAATTTCCAAGTTAAAATTTTAATTTTTCAACATAAATTGAAACCCTAAAGGGGCTTAGAAATGTATTTGGTAATAGGGGTAAAGTTTAATGATCACACTAAATACCCGCGAGTATATAGAAGGTGTCAGAGGGTTTATGTTATCAAGAAAGTAGTAGAGGTGCTGAGTGAACAATATCGCAACCGTGTAATTAATGATCAAAAGCCGTGATGCTATTCAGAATACATTGAGACTGAATACTTAGATTGACAACTGAAGAGCTATGAAGGAAATACTATCTATTTAGTGATGGCCGTGTCTTTATATCCTATGGCCTTCATATCATCTTCAGTACTGAGGCTCACCGGTGCTCACTGAGGCTCACCGGTACTCACTGAGGCTCACCGAGAGATGTTCCCCGCCTGATGTGTTAGACTTCAGGCTTTCGGTAGTTCAGCTACATGCTGGTTTGTTTCCTGACTTACCAACATTCTTGGGTCAAAACATAAAGGCGTTAAACTATCTTTAGTGTTAGAAAATCTACATTTTCGCAACTAATTTCCTTCAAAACCTTATAAAACCTGTTAGTTACCAGGTAATTAAATTTACGATATAATTAAGGAAGTTTCACCTTTATTAAGTTTAAAAGCACTACCTTTAATCTTTAAAGATAAAACCAGAAATGACCCTACTTAAAACTAAATAAAAACCTTTGACCGGTTTTAATATATATTAACTTATTAGTTTAAATATTAACGTTAACACCAAGGTTTCTTATATCTTTAAAGTAAATGAAGAAAGGGGTAGGGGACTTTAAAATGTAAAAAATAATAGGGTTAATAATAGTCTTTACTGTTGTTAATCCTAATAAATATATTTTGTTTCTAAAGTTAAATCCAACTTTAGCCTTATTAGTATTCGCGTAGTTAATTTTTGTAGTAATATCTGTATCCCTTTATAACGCGATGTATTACAAATAACCTCCTGTTAAGTACTATGTTACCCTTGTATCCGATATAATCCCTTAGAAGACTTGTTTCGTGTACCGGTTTTAAATAATAAAAGGGTGTGTAGGGCTAAGGTCTTTATCGTTATAATGGCGGTAGGGGTTTTTATCTATAAGGCAGTATAGAAATACGTAATCAGCTAGTTATTACGTGGCTTCTGGGTTAGTATTGATATTAATATTAGTATTTTTGTATTAGCCGATAGCTTTTGGCTTATTTTACTTCTCCTTAACTTTACTTTTTTCAAATTACGTAATACGTTTTATATAGTTTTATTTTGAAGTAAAGGATTACTACGTATTATATATTACATATTTTACATTACGTTTGGTGGTAATGTAACGTGTTAACCAATAACCTTATTTACCGTGAATTCAATATATTTTGGCATTTAAATTAAAGTTATTCGGTCGATTTAAAGATTTTGAAAAGGATAAATACCTTTTTCTGTAGGTAAAGATCCGGAATTTTTATTAACAATATTTACCGGGTCATCCATACCGTCGATTAATATAATACGAATTGGAAAAATCTTTTTCGTTACTAAATTTCGAAATTTATAGGTATATACCAGTCGATTCGAGAACTTAAATCGTTACGGTTGTAAATGAGGAATGTAATTAGCTAAAAAAAACCCTTTGTAGGTAGTATTAAGGTATTATAAAGTGTATTCGAACTTTTTGTAACCCGTAACTATTTGCCAGACCTATTAGCGTAAGGTGTTTTCGCTAGATCCTACGTTCCTTATGATCTATTGGTAAAGTATTAACCTGTTAAACATTTAATTTAAAAGATTCATCTTACTTTTTGACTTTTTTTATAATTTAATATATAAAACCATTTAATAATATTTCAATCCGTATAGTACTGAGTAAGGTTGATATTGTATTCGAAGTGGCCTTTTATATCATCGTAAATTTTGCGGGAAAATGTATAATTTGTAAGGTATTGGAGGTAATAGTCCTTAACCTAACCGGCAAGAATACCTTGAAATAACGAGTAAAAATCCAGTAACTTAACTTTTATTTAACGGCAGATATTGAAAAATGGGCGTAACTTGATGTCGAGGAGGTTGTACAGCTTATCGTTATATTTTTTGGTTTATCTAAATCTTAATAAACGTATTAATTACCGTATAATCCGTATCCTTTATATGGACGCGCCGAGGTAAAAGTGTAATGTACTAGTCATAAGAACCTTTTTTACTTGGCTGGGGAAAAAACCAAGGTTATTATTGGTGTTAGTAGGTAAAATAATTACATTTGGCTGAGTTTAAAGGGAAAAAGCCAATAGTCGTACCTATAGTCCGCTTACATGTAAATCTGATCCTTTTTTGACTTGGCTGTTGAAATTAAACGTGTTAAGGAATTTGGGGGAAATATACTTAGTATTATCTGCCATAGAAAGGTTAGCGATAATCATTTTGGTACTAAGGGGTTCAGCGAAGTTTTTATTTAATGAACTGGTGGATTTGGGGGCTTAAGGGGTGTAAATCCACTAATTTCTCTTGAATAAGTCTTTACGAGTGTGTGTATAGTTATTGTAGGTTACTATTACTAGCAACTTCTTTACCTTTAACTAATGTCTATTAAGGGTTTTCATCCATAACGTACTTGTAAAATACGTCGGCGAGGTTGCAGTTTTTACCGATCTTTAAAGGAAATGAAATCCCTCGTTGGCGTAAGTCAGTCTTTAACTTAACTTTAACCGATTTCTTTGTCTTTCTCCATATATCTAAACTCTAGTTCCCAAAAAACTCAATATATTCGTAAAATGCTTTAATGCTTATGTTTTGATCATCGTGGGCGACGTCGAGGATAAAGTGTCCGACATAATTGGTAAGGTACTCGGAGGTAAAGTCTTCGTCCGCTTCCTTAATCTATAGATCTTTATTATAATGCTTTTCGAAGATATTACCAAGGGTAATAATTGCCTTCTTTCTAATATGATTGGTAACAACATTAATTTTAGTGCGTTTGAAAGCTATTGTGACGATCTGGCTAGTATAAGACTTAGTGGTAGTGGATTTGGCAATTTGGGGGCGTAGGAACTTAGCGTTTCAACGTAAAGTCACACGACGTAGCTTTTTTGGAGCGACTTGATGTTTTTGCTCGGGGAAACGAACTTGACGATTAACGTAGCGTAGGAACTTAAAAAAAGTAAATTAGAGTAAAGGTTTAGTGTAGGAGGTAAGGTCAGAGGTCGTTATTAGTAGTGGAGAGCGAAGGTTGTTTGTTGTAGTTGTTTGACGTAGGGACTTAATCGTTTTTCTTGTAGTAGTAGCACCTGCAGTAGTATTAACTTAGTCGTTTGCTAACTTGCCATATATTAAAACTTCTGACAGTTAATCTTAACGTTTTTAAAAAAGATTTGTAAAGATTTCTTAGTATTTTCGAGTAACAATACCGTTGCTTACTTATAAACTGCCGTAAAAAACCGATGCAGCTTAGCAATTTTCTCTACTAACTGCCATAAAAAACCGACGCAGCAGTAAAGACCCTTCGTAAGAATCTTCCCTCTACCTTGCGCAATTGCAAAGCATAATCAGAAAGTAGCTTCTTCTTCTACTTAGCTAATCTGTATTTAACCTAATAAGCACTTATTAGTGTTGGTAGGCCTTAGATGTTGTTACGTTGTCGATTCGATTGATCGAAGCAACTGGTGTTTTGCAGTAGTCAGATGGTGGATGTATTATTCTAGGTTTGGCAGACTGCTAGCTGGTCTGCACTATAATTTATATGGATAATTGCTTGGCCCGTGACTTAGAGTGAAGTGCAGTGTACTGCACTCGACTTACACCCAATGCGGTAAGTCCGCATAAAGCAGTACACTTGCAGTACAGTCAACTTTACTGCAAGTAAAGTTGATCTACTGCACTTCATGTAATACCATTGAAATACTGTTCCAACACCTTCAGCTATTAAATGTAATTATCTACGTTTTCGCATATCCTTATGTATTCGCAACAAATCTATTACAGTAAAAATTAACCGTATTGACTATATAGCGGTTTTAGAGAAATAATGCAAACTCATCGACGAATCAAAGTTTTAAAATTTGAAACGACGCTTGGGTCAATAATTATCGAAACTCGTATAAGTATAACGGTCGAATAGAAATATAATTATAACTGCAATTTATAATTTTTAGGTATTTTCGTTGAAAGGTTGCGATAATTACGGGGAATCATTTTAATAAATTCGTTCGGTATACGTTTAAATTGAAGGACGTAAAGCGACGTGAATAACGGCGAAAAAACGTCGGATTAAATAATTTACGAGGCGTTACCTAAGTTATAAATCGACGGATTATTACTAACATGATTAGGGACTTCGCCTAACTCTACCTCCAACGCAAATATATACGGTCCAAATCGAAAAGGTAAATCAATGTTTTCTACTAAAGATAACGAGGAAAGTTTAATTTTTACACATAATTTCGTTTAGGAGTTACATAACCTGAATGATATAATTGTAAAATCGAGTAGAAAGGAGTTTGATTTAATGAAAATACGTATAAACGAGTATTTATTACTTATACTTATACTTTTTAATGATATTTACTTTTTAAGCGTTTAAATCGATTTTAAATATGATTATTATTATATTATAAACAAAGTTTTAACATAACAATTAAGGTTAAAGTGAATTCTATTATTATATCCTTAAAATTCGTACATTATATTAAATTTATAACGAAATATACATATTACTTAACTGGCTAACTTTCGTATAAATATTAATAAATAGTCGAACCTAATATTTATATATATTATTCCCGAAATAGCGCAGGATATAATTTTTTAAATACCTTCAATATAACATTAATAAGTAATATAGAACGTTAGCGATAATTACTTAATAGTTTATGATTAAAAAGAAATAGTTATCGATATAATAATAATAAGCCTCAAATTAGAGGATATACTAGGTTTTATAGAATCTGTTTTCATTATTTCATTACTCGATTTTAATAGATAACATAATATACAAGTGATTAATAGTAATTCTACTTTATTATAAGTTTTCGTAAAATAACGCGGATCTTATAATGGATGGCATCGATTATCATAAAAAAAGAGAAAGATGAGTTACGTTTTTTACCCGAATTATTAAAGTTCCGCAACCTATTCAATAAGTAAAAGGTAATAGATTTATCTTCATATAAAGAAAAACTCGACCACTATATTTATATTGAACCGAACGAAAATGAAACTTTACCTGAAAAGTTTTAAGGATTATTATATTAGATATTATGGGACTCGTTTTTCAAATTTAAACATTAAGTTACAAATTTAATAAATATAGCTGAAATTCTCGTAAATTCATTATTGGCCGCGATATCAGTATTACTAATTTCTAAACCGAAAGCGGAATAACTGTTTTATATCGATTACCGCTTATTAAATAGAATTACTAAATAAAACCGTTTTTCTTTATCTTTAATTAAAAAAGCTATACGTATTATCGAAGTCGATATAACTTACTGAATTAGATATTTAAAAAGTTTTTTACTGTAGTAGAGTTATATACGAATAAACAAAGCTAACAGCTTTTCGTATACGTTTCGGATTATTTTAATAATTCATTACACTTTTTAGGCTAGCAAAAACATTAGCGACGTTCTAGCCATATATTAAGTATGCAATGGCGAATGTTTTAAATCATTTCGTTATGAATTATTTAAATATCCTTCTTTTCACCTGTATTCAATAGGATTATATAGAGATAGTTCGTGTGGTTTTAAAGCGCCTTTACGATACCGAGTTAAATTTAAATCGAAAAAAGTGTAATTTCGTAGTTAAAAAAGAAAAACACTTTAGTTTTATTGTAACAATTAACGTAAATATTCGAACCGACTACGAAGAAGTCCAGGTAATATACGAATAGAAGTTTCCACGTATTATTCGAAAAGTACGAAGTTTTTTAGGTTTTACTAACTTTTATTGGAACTTGAGTAGTAATTTTTCAGATTTAACCAATTATCTCGTTCTACTTATGAAGTAGTAAATTCGTTAAACATAAATAAATCGAGAGAAATATGTATTTTAAACGTTAATGATACTTTCATTATAGCTTCGATTTTAATATATTGGGATTAAAATCTGTTAACGATAGTGGAAACCAATTATTAGGAGATAACGTTAAAAGGTTATTTATGGTAAAAAAACGAGGATAATATCCTAAAGCTAATAGCTTATTATTTTGTACCATTAATAGACGCGAAGCGTAATTACATTATTTATATAATGAGTTTACGACCCAAAGTACCCACCTAAATATATTAACCCGTAAATTATAACAATATTCCGAGGTTAAAAAACGTAGCACGCTAGTCTTTTAAAATATTTCTAGTAGTATATTGAACATAATAATAATAAACTTCTATATCATAAAAACGTATATTACGGTGAGATACACTCATAAATTCATTGAAACGGAAGCTTATCTATCAGATGACAATAATATATACTACGAGGGAAAGTCGGAGAATCTCAAGGTATTAACGTTAGCGGGATCGCCTCGGGCCCAGTCCGTGTTCGCGTCACCGACTATAATAACGTTGGGTGATATCAGATCGTTAACGGTTATGATATCGTAATGGGCTCGACTCGCGTTAAACCCGTTCATTTCGTTAATGCCGAACGATTTTTTTATTTTCGAACCGAGTACCCTTACGAAGTCATAAAATTGAAAAGTAACGCATAACCTGTTATACAAAGTTCGCCTATTGGCGGTTATCGAAGTTGTTAAACGCTTTTCGATTAATATAAAATATTCGTTATAAATTATGGATTGTAAAATGAACTGGAAAGATACGTTGTCTTACTGTAACCGATTATAACTAACGAACTAGGAATTTTTAACGACGAAGATATAATAATAAAACTACGATTCGCCTATCACAAGTTATCCAGGTAAAAAGTTTTTATTTCGAATTTTTTAACGAGACTACTATTAAATGGTGATAATCGTAAATATTCGACGTTGATATTAAATATATACGTTATATACTAGTAATAAACCTTGTTGTACCCTACGATAAATCATTTTTATTACCTCCCTATTTCAAATCGGTATTAATCCTATATCTATATCGACTTTATAGTCGATTTGCCAGTTACCAACAGCGACTTTTGGTATTTACTGGTTTTTACAAACCGCTTATTTAAATTTGTTGTTGGCAGACCTTAGATCGTTGCAACGTTGTCGATTCGATTGGTCGAAGTTACTGTAATATTGCATTGGTTAAGTGATGGATGTATTATTTTAGGTTTGGCAGAACGCTAGCTAGTCTGCATTGTAATTTGTATGGTTAATTGCTTAGCCCATGCCATAAAGTGAAGTGTAGCATACTGTACTCGACTTACACTCAATACGAGAAATTTATATAAAGCAATACACTCAACTTTCAATTCAATATAGTCAACTTTACTGTAAGTAAAGTTGATTCACTGCACTGCATATAATACTATTCCAATACTAGCAGCTTTTTAATTTGTATGTATACGCTAATGTGGCTAACCAATCTTTTCTGTTTACTTCTAAATTGTCATCTCGTCAATTTGCCAAACCCATATTAATCACAGCTGACTTTTATACTGAATTACACACAATTATATATAAATTAACCCTATTTAACCTCAATTTCTCCATTGCTCCGAGGTCCGAGTTTATCAACTATTATACAAATTCTTTCGCTATAAACCTTTTCAGGCCACCACTTTAACTATACTATTTAAATAGGTCCATATCATTAATTCCCAGACAGTATTCCAGTCTACCAGCACATCTCTATCCGCTGTCACGTAATCCGAGCTTTCCGGAAGACCTATTAACGTAGCTTTCGATACGTATGGTTAGCCTATTACTATTTAAAAACCTTTCCGGAACCTTATTTAGCATTACCTTCTTTATAGCATTTGCGGTATTATCTTTTCCATTAATTTATCGGAATTCCTTAATCTTTCTCTATTTATAGGTTTTATTGAATGCTGTTTCATTAATTATCAGGCGTTTTTCGCTGGTAGTTCCCAGCTTTAAAACGCATTCGAAAAGGCTTTTCAAGTCGATACAAATTACCACCGAAATAAGAGAAATTTTCAATTGCCTGGTAATAAGATTAGGAGATTTTCACAATATTATGTTTACGTTAAAACCCATTATTATACTGTAAACCCCCGAAGTTAATACGTTTCGTATAATTCTTTTAAACTTAATGGAGGTTTAGTAAATTAGGTTATAGATAATACTTAATTGATTTTCCCGCTGATTTTTGTTAATGAAGGTTATAAGGAAGTTCATTTGTAAAGATAAGTCGATTTTATTTGTAAAAGACCCGTTCGTAAAGATTATTAACTTAGATTTTAACAGGTCGATTGGAATTATATTGATCCCGCGGTCCAGATTTCGTATTTATTACTTAAGCTCTTTGTTTAGTCGGTTAAAGTCCTTATCTATTAGCCTTTATGATTACGTCGCGATGGATAAGTTTTATAACAAATCACGTTGGTTTAAGGTGGTAATATAGCTGTTACAAGAACGTCATTTAAAATACCATTAGGCTCTAGCCGTGTTAGCTTTATTAATTGTGGTTAAAATAGTATCCTAACCCTTTTAGTAAAAGTTAAGGCCAGCGTTAACATTAAGTATACGGATTAACGATTTATTAAAGTTAAGTTAACTGTTATTCGTTAACGTTGTTACCAGATTGTAATTTCAGAACTTAAAGTTTTTAATCGTTTGTTATTCTAATACTATGAAGCTAGCCGTTCCGACGAAAAGTGTATCGTTAAAAACTTTATCGTAAGCCGAGATTTAAAGTGCAACTAATAAGTTAAAAACTAATAAACGCCTGTTTTAGCTAATCCTTATAGTAGCTTAATATACTACATTACCGTATTTGAAGGGTAAATGATACAGAGTTCCTGTGGTAGTTTTAGTAATATGATCCATTGTAAATCCGTTACTAATTACGTGTTAGTTTGTGTTATATTACAGCTATTAAACGTAAATTTGCCTTTAGTTTTGGTTAGCAAATTTGTTTTCAAAGCGATTATTAAGCGTTGGTCGATTTTTTGAGTTGTTGACGACTGTATAAGGATTGAGGTTTTGCCTTTATTACCATATCCTTAAGTGATTAAACGTAATTTTTCGTATATCTACCCCGTAGTTTTAACTTTAACCTTGTAAACAATCCTCGATTTAAATATCGTAACGTTTTGGTTTTAAAGGTTAAAATCGGTTTTCTATACGAATTGAACAACCTTTCGTATTAGTAAGCCGTTAACCTCGACCTTATAACTTTCCTTAAAAAATTTGCTGAAGGTTTTGATAATTCTTTACGATCGGAACTTTAGTATTAAGTTTTTGTTATCTTTTTTTTTATTTACCTAAATAGTATTGTAAATGCAGTCTGGTGTATATTTTTCCTTTTTAGCGTTTTTATTCTTCAGAAGTTATCTGCGCCAAGAACGTTTTATCAGATTATTTATAATGGGTAAAAGAGATTCATATTAACTAGATTGCTTACTTTAAGTATTTTTATTATTAGTAACCTTAATATAAGGCTTAAAATAGGTAATTCAAAAGGATATAAATCCGTCACCAGTTTTAATTACTACTGCTAAATTCGTGATACTTAATATTTTATACTGGCTCTTCCATTTGCTCTGATTTAGTTATACGAAAACTTTAATTTATAACGGTAAAACAAGTACTTCGATTATTATAGGGTTGTTTTTGGTGTTAAGGATATTATTAATTTGGCGGCGTGCCGATTTTTTTCGTAGCTTCCTTAAAGTTTTGCTATAGATCGTAGTACGTTTCGAAGTAATTTTTGTGGACAGAGATTTATTCGTTAGGCGTGTATACGCTTTGAAGAATAGTAGCGTTAACAATAAGTCGTCAGAGCTCACAGTATTATTTAGGCCTTTCATTACCATTTATAAACGTGTTTCCAAATCTGTAGAACTTTCAATTTCTACAGTAAAGATATTATATATTCGGCGAAGTATGAGGTATACTCTTTCCACCTTTCCAATGTTTTAATAAACCTTTATAGATACCTATTTATACTAAATACCTATTATCTTAGCATTTTTTTAAAACTCTGTTACCGTAAAGTCGGTACCAGTATCGTAGACAATGACGATAGGTAAGCTCATATACCTGTTAATTTATAGCATCTTTAACGTTTCTCACGTATCTTTTACCGGAAAGTACTTTAGAAATTTAGCTACGTAAAAAAAGGTTGCGAGATTAACGACATGAAAAACAAGTTTATTGTCTAAATAAAATATGTCGACGAAGATGTTATAATTAAAATCCTTATAGTTTTTTAATTTAAACTTAAATCTCTGAAGGGCTTAAGTATATATTGAGCAGTAGCGGAAATTATTTTCAGTAGATTTTAAACCAAAATTTTCCATATTTTTATACCCCATGGACTTTAGGACTTCATATAGCTTGTTAACGGGTAGATACTTAAAACGCATGTATAATTAACGTATTTTCCAGATTCGTCAGGTTTAACACTACTACTCCCCATCCTTAAAGATAAAACCATAGGTTTCTTTACTTAAAAACGAGGGAGATTCTTTAGCCGTTTTTAATTAGCTTATTTACGTTGATGGCGAAGTTGATGCCGAGAGTTTTTATATTCTTTAAGTAAAGTAAAAAAAGGATAAGAAACCTAAGGATATAAAACGTAATTATTTTTATAATAATTCAAATTACCGTTATCCTTAATAACTATAATTATTTGCTTAGACTAAAGCCAACTTTAGCTTTATTAGTATCGTGGCGATTAATTTTAGTAGTTGTAATGCTTTCCCTTCGCAATGCCACTTATTGTAAATAGTCTCTTATTAAGTACCTTATTGCCCATATATCTGGTATAATACCTTAAAACGTGTGGTCCGTGTAATTATTACGAAAATTGAAGGTATATAAGAGGTTAGAGGTTTGGTTAAGGTAAGGGTCTTTACCACCTAAACGGTACAAAAAGGCGTATTCGACTGGTTAATAGACCGCGTAAAATTAGTATCTTTGTACTACTTAATTTTCTTAGGGTTATTAACACTGTTAATTAGCTCATCGCCTTCGAATTTTACGATTTAATTTAAGTAATCCTATTTAAAAGCAGTTAGGTATTGAGCGTAGTATATTAACTTCTTGTTATTACGTTCGCCAAAGGGGTACCGAGTTAATTAGCAGCCGGAATTACTACAAATACAATATCTTTTACTACTATTACGACGATAGTATTTACGGTTAACAAGTCTGTCTAAATCTTAGCCTTATTAAAGTCAAAGTGGCTACTGCTTTTGGTTTGTAGCTGGTAAGCGAAACCTTAGGCGTTATAGGTGCCCTTAACTATACTTACGGTTGACGTAATTAACTACCATAAGGTCTTCTTCCTTTATGTCAGGGAAATTGCCGACTTAGGGGTATATATTAAGAAAGTTTGGTATACGCGCCATTATATTGGTAAACGAGAAACGCAACTTTTTTAAAAAGCTTTCGTAGGTAGTATTTAGTCGTTATAAGGCGTATTTGAACTCGTTAACGCCTGTAACTGTTACCTGTACCTATTTGCGAAGTGTAAATTCGCCAACGTAAGCTTTTCGCATTACTTTTTAATACAATATTAACTTGATAATAATCTAGTTAAATATATCTATTAGTGTTTCTACCTTTTCCTTTTTGACTATTATTGTTATCCACCTTATAATAGCCTAATTTGTATAGTATTATATAAGGTGGATATCGTATTTAAAGTAGCTCTTTATATCATTATAAATTTTGCAAAACATAATTACTTGAGTTAGAAAAGTTAGGTAATAATTATTAACGTACTTTATAAGGATTCCGGAAAATAGTAAGTAAAAATCAGAAAGGGGAACCTTTATCTATTTAGAAATGTTCAAAAACGGTATTATTTTGGTATCAAAGAGATTATAAATCTTTTCGTCATATTTTCCTATGTCGTTCAATATTTTGGAGAAGTTTGTAAGGAATTTGTGATTCATATTAACTATTCTAATAGGTTTTATAGAAAGGTCGCGATAATTATCCCAACTTTAAATAATACTTCCTGGTAATTTAAGCTTTAAAACTTTTAAGTCACGATATTAAAGGTAATTACCAATCGCCTAATCCGAAAGGTAAAGTCTCAAAATGGGACCTGTAGTAGGCTCTCACGCATTGTCAAACCTGAAAGGGAAAGGTTTTTAAAGGGCTTGACAATTGAATTACTAAGAGGCAATAGGTATTTTAGGGTTCTGGAAAGCTTAAAGATCTTACTTAATTAATTGATATAAGGTGCCGACGTTAATGTCTTTTACTGCGTTAGTAGCCTTTACTTTATACGTTTTGCCTCCTCTAAGGGCGTACTCCACGCTGTTACGTGAAAGTATCAAACTATCGAATAGGTTAATAAGTTCCTTATTTTCAACGCGTAAAGAGGTTTAACTTAGCTAAAAGTAAAGGAGAAATCCCCTAAATCTCGTATAAGAACGTTAAAGTTATTAGGATCCCTTAACACCTTTATTTTTTGTTCGAAAATTTTAAAGATTAGGGTTTTAAAGTCGTTTTTTAAGTTAAGTCAATTCGAAAAGTATTTCTACCAACTTATTAAAGCTTCCTTTTAACAAGTAAATACCTTAACGTTTAAGTTTAACTTTTAGTTTAGAATTAATAGTCTTTTAAGTTACCTTTTACATATTAATAGTCTAGTCGTCTAAAAACTCGCAATATTTGTAAAAAGCGCAGTTAAGGATTTCACTGCCGTTATATTCCAAGATAAAACAGCCGACGAAATTGGTCAGGTATTCTTCGGTCAATTTTTCATCAACGTCGTATTCCCAAAAGTCGTGGTTGTAAAACTTAGCGAAAACCATTCCGAGATTTTTAATTGCATTTTTCTAGGCGAAGTCGGTAATAGTCTAAAATTGAGGACTTACGATAGCTATCTTGACTTTTTGGTTTATGTAAGACTTGTAGAGCGCATAAGGCGAGTAACTTGGTGATCCTTGAGCGTAGAGACTTGGTGTTTTGACGTAAAGTTGCGTAGAAACTTGATGACTTAGCGTTTTCGCTCAAAGGAACGAACTTAACGATTAAAATGGCGTAAGGAGTTTAAAAAAGAAAGTGAATTAATGGCAAAAGCTTGTTGTAAAAGGTAAAGTCGAAGGTAGTTTATTGGTAGTAGAGGGTGAGGGTTGTTTATTGTGGTTATTTAGCTGTAAAACTTAGTCGTTTTTGCAGTAGTAGTACCCGCAGTAGTATTGACTTAGAAGTTTACCAACTTGCCAAACTTTAAGACTTCTAATAGTTAATCTCAACGTTTTCTAAAAGGATCATGGTATTGTAAAAAACCATTAATATTATTACTAGGTAGCAAAAAAATTCTCCTATCCTGGTGGTAATTTATACCAACTCGAAAAGCTTATTTGAATACCTTTGAAAGCTTGGAATCAATAACAAAAAACGCCTCATAATTGACGTAATGACATTTCGAGAAGCTTAAGAATACCAAAAAATTAAAGAGTTCTTGTGAATTGACGGGAAATATAATCCTACTAACACCATGACGAATGCATCACCAAATAAGGCTCTTAAAAGGTTTATAAATAATAATAGGCTGTTTATATAGAATGAAAACTACGTTAATAGGCCGCCCGGTAAGGCTAAATCACGTAGCGGTGGTCAGAGATATGTTAGGAAACCGGAAGACTGTCAGGGAATTGATAAAGCGACTTATTTAATTAACACAGTTGAAAAGTTTTACATAGACCTGTGGAGTAAGAACTTTTTGTAAGAATACATAAGGTTAAGCCTCGTAGCCATGAAGCAATCGACAGCAATTGAATTTAATTTAAGTATAGATAGGTGTAATTCGCTGTAGAAGTTACTTTTAATTAATAGGGGTTTGTCCAGTTAACGAGGTCGTAGGTCAGCGCTTACTGGAAAGAATGATTTAAATATACTGGCGTACACATACAAACTAAAAAGCCGCCAGTGTTAGAATGGTAGTAATTACAGTATAATAAACCAACTTTACTTACGTTAAAGTTAGCTATACTGACTGCAAGTTAAGTGTATTTATTTGTGTGTGCTTACTATATTAGCTGCAAGTCAAGTACAGTATACACCTACTTCACACTATGGTACAGGCTAAGCAATTGACTATATAAATTACTGCGAAGATCGGCTAGCAGTCTGCCAAACTTAGAACAATACATCCTCCACTTAACCACGCAATAATACTATTATTTCGATTAATTGAATCTATAACGTTGCAACGTTTAAAGCCCTACCAACATTATCCTTAGGCGATTAGACGTGATTTTTCGTACGGATGTCCTGTAGTCTTACCCTTAATATTATAGATAATCCTCGATTTAAAGATTATACTATTTAGGTTTTAAAGGTTAAAATCGTCTTTCGACACGAATTATACAACTCTTTGAGTTAATAGACCATTAATCTGGACCCTGTCGCTTTTTTTAAAGGTTTTGCTAAAGGTCTTAATAATACCTTATACTCTAAACTTTAATATCGAGTCTTCGTTTTCCTTTTTTCATTATTAATTTAAGTAGTATTGTGAATACAGCCCAGTATATATTTCTTCTCTTTAATATTCCTTTTTTCGAGGGTTATTCGCGTCGGCGGCGTTTTATAAGCTTGCTTATAACGTGTATATGAGATTCGTATTAGTTCATTCACTTAGCTTAAGGGTTTTTATCGTCAGTTACCTTAATATAAAGATTAATCTAGTTAGTACGAAAAGTTATAGGACCGTTAGAAATTTTAATAACTACTTTAGAGTTAGCGATACTTAAGGTTTTGTATTGGCCTTCCCATTTACCCAATTCCTTCTACATGAGAACTTTACTTTGTAACAACAAAATAAGTACGTCGATAATCGTAACGCTGTATCTGGTATTGAAGAATTTATTAACTTGGCAGCGTACAATTCCTTCCGTAGTTTCTTTAGTGCTTTGCCGTAAACTACAGTTTGTTTTTAGGTACTTGCTAATGGTAGAGATTTACTCGTTAGGAGTGAGTACGCTTTCAAAAACAACAGTGTTAGTATTAGGCTGTCAGGTCTCTTAATATAGTTTTAGCCCTTTACCGCTATATAAAGGCGTGTTTCTGAATATGTAAAGTTTTTAATTTCTAATGTAAGGATATTATACCTTCAGAGAACTAGTATGTATGCCTTTTGAACCTTTCTAATGCTCTAATGGGACTTTATAGGCACCTTTTTACATTGTATTCCTATCAATTTGGCATTTTTTAAAAACTCCGTCGCCACAAAGTTGATGCTAGCATCATAAACGACAATGTTAGGTAGGCTTAAGTACGTGTTAATCCATAGTATCCTTAGCGTTTCTTACGTATCTTTTGCTGAAAGAAACTTTAAAAACTCAGTTTTATAAAAAAGGTTGCAGAGTTAATGAAATAAAAAATAGGCTTATTATCTAGGTAGAATACATTAATAAAAACATCTTAATCAAAGACCTTATAATCTTTCAATGTAAATTGAAATATTTAAAAAGCTTAGGCATATGTTTGGGCATAGTAATACAACTTTTCAATAACTTTAAGGATAACCTATTTCATATCTTTATGCCCTATGAACTTTAGAACTTTATATAGCCTATTAAAGGCCTATTAATTAAAACACTGGTATAATTAACATATCTTTAACTTTGTTCAGTTCAATACGATTACCTTTAGGCTTTAAAGATAAAATTATAAGTGTCTTCACTTAAAAGCGAAAGAAAACTTTTGGCCGTTTTTAATTAGCTCGTCAGCGTTAACGTCAACATTAATATTGAGGGTCTTCATATCCTCCAAACAAAGAAGGAAAGGGTAGAGAATTTGAGTATGTGAAATATGATTAGTCCCAAAACAGTTTGAATTACCGTTGTTCCCAGTAACGATAGTTATTTGCCTGGTCTAAAGTCAACTTTGGCCTTGCTAACATGTTATAACCCAAGGACTAACTGCAGACTATGGAACAGGCCAGCGGCCAGCTACGCCATCAGAAGCTTGATGTCCAACATATCAAGCAGGGATATCTCTTATGTAAGGACCCAGGGTTAGGGTTGGGACCGCAAGGACTGAAGAGCGGTCCAGTCGATACTATATAGAACCGCAGGAAGCGACCAGCGACTTCGACGGTCCAGTACTGAAAATAGTACGAAGGCCATAGGATATAAGGACACAGTCATTACCACATAGATAGTATTTCCTTCATAGCTCTTCAGTTGTTAATCTAAGTATTCAGTCTACACATCTGAATAGCCTCACGCCTTTTGATTATTATTTACACGGTTGCGATATTGTTTACTCAGCACCTCTGCTACCTTTTTGATAACATAAACCCTCTAACACCTTCTATATACTCATGGGTATTTAGTATGATCATTACAACACCATAATATAAAAAAAAACGAGAAAAGAAACAACAAAAGTGTTTTTAGAGGTAATGTTATAGGCTAGTACTTGGCTAGTATTACTAAGAATCCAACCTTGGTAGTTTTACACGCTCCTACGATGCTTTAAAGTAGAGAAGAGCCATTTAAAGACACGTCACATGATTAGGAAGAGAGCTGTACCATCTTAGCTCCATAGCTGCTCCCTAGCAGAGACTTCTTCTTCTTCATCGAGGTTTATAGATAGAATCCAACTACCTTAAGCGATAGCTCTGGCCACAGTCCCATTACAGGTGTATGAAACCAACTATTCCAAATTGATTATAAAACTTTTTCCTTTTTAATACATCAACTTTTTAATTATAATATATTAAATTATAAACGTTTACGCTTAAACCAACCAACAGTTTTTTAACATCTGATTAATCAATGTAAAGTATTACTATAAACAGTTAATTATGGTTATAAAGGTTTCTATCAAAGATAGATAGTGATTTTCGAATTAAAAATAAATAGAAACCAAGTTCATATATAAAGTAAATGAATATATTGCTTCGTAACTTGAATAATATACGAAACAAGGTTATTCAGTAGTTAAAACTATAAATACCAAAGATTTATGCTACGATGTAATGTGCTCCCATATGCAACTTGTGTATGTAGTATATCCATATACGGATATACAGCCCTACATCGGTAATGAGTACTTACATCGAGAGAATCGTGGAAAAGCACATCTGAGCTAATTTCCAAGGCGCGCACATCACTTCTCCCTCCAAAACCCTCCCATCACCCCATCTCCTGATCCACGCCAACATCGCCGGTGACAATGGCAACGGCCCATAAATCACCCCTCCCCCCCCTCCCTAAGGGCTCTGACTTGACGCCGCCCTGATTATGGGCCCCACACTCCGCGCCCCCTACACCGTTGCCGCCGCTGGCACCAACCACTGCGCTCGCAGCGCTCGCAGCAGGCCCTGTGGCTGGAAGTGGCGGTACGCGCGCGCGCGAGGCAAGTGGTCAAGACGAGGCTGTTGACGGCGTGGCGCAGGCAGGACAACGGGTACTGCACGCGGCCGTGCCTAGCTTGCGCCTGGTCGGCGGCGTGGGCGCGCCGGTGGGAGGTCTCGTGCGGGGAGAGGCCGCCGGGCGGGTGTTGGGGGGCTTCTTGACGCGGGAGAGGGAGGGGGAGCTCAGCAATGTTGAGGTGGGCAGGTGCGGCGGTCGTGGAGGAGGGCGTGGTACCCCGCGTCGATGGCCTGGTCGGTGATGGGGGGCCTGGCCTTGGGATCCTCGGGTGTTGGCTGGAGGGTTTGGAAACATATCGTGGACAGGGATGATGTTGTGGTGGTTAGTACTGTCCTGTAGTCGAGGCCTGTCTCACTTGGATCGTCGAGCTGGCACAGGGTGGTGGGTCCGTCGGCTTTCACATTCTCCTTGGGTGACCTTCATCATAAACCCAACATCGGCTTTTTATGACAGTTGATTGTTGAGCGTCCATAGCGTGTACCTTCAGCGGCGGTTACACAGAAAATATTTCTCGTATTAGCATGGCAAAACGAAACATGCTCATTATCGCAGCACCTATGCGTCTGTCTCCACTCAATTTTAATACATACAGGAACGGGTGTACGGATTGTGATGTGATTGTGGGCTTGAGTGTGGCGATGCTTCTCCACAGCTATCAGTGATATCAATCGCTGACGTCTGGCAGCCTGCAAGAACAAAGCCCCAATTCCTCGCCTCAGCCAGAAGCCTCTTTGCTCTACTTCTGCTCCGCAAGGATCTGGCGCTCAATCTCGTCCCTCACCACGTGTTGGCCATGCTTTCTCCACTCTGTCCACTCTTCCCTGTGCGCCTGTTTCGCCTCTTCGGCATTGACCTCCGGCTTCGCGATCAGCTCCGCCAAGCGGCGTTCGCGCTCTTCGATAAAGCTAGTCTGCCGCACGGTGAAACGGCGATTGGCCTCCCTGCTGACCTTGTACCAGTCCTCGCCCAGCCTCTCCCTCAAGTGACTCTCGGCCTTGCGGCGTAAGGCGGCTTTCCTGCGTGCCATGCGTCGGTCATCCTTGTTGAGATATGGGAGGTAGTCGGCGCCGTGTTCTGCGTAGGCCTCTTGCTCTACTTTTGTCAGATCCTTTCATCTTGGGAGTTAGTAGTCGCGCTGGTGTGGTGATAAGCAAGAGTCCCGAAACAGGAGGCGTAAGTTATGGGCTTAGTACTCCCGGGGCCGCGAGCTCGTGTCCCAGGAAAGCGAAGGTACCTACCGAGATCTGCCACGGAGGCCATATGGTTGTCTCCGGTGTGCTGTCGATGTCGTCTGAGCCAGAGGATGAGTAGTGGCGCGCGTCGATGGCGGTTGTGATCCAGACGGGGCTTGGGCTTGTGTATGTGCATTTGACCTTGAGCAATCGCGTCGTTGCTGTGGTGGCAGCGAGTGGCCTCATAGGTGCGTGTGCGTGTGCAGCACGGAGAGCAGTGGTGCCTGCGCGGGCGGCGAAACGAAACAGCATGGTTTTTGCGTTGAAATGAGACTGATGAAGTGGATGTGTCTGCCCACAATCGCCAACAAGAAGAATTGGCAGACGGAGGAGTTTTTCAAAAAGGGCTTATCGATAAAACGACATGGATGTGGATGTGTACAGAAGCCACCAGGGGAGGTGCCATCATTTCAGGGTTAGGGCTACGGGTTGCTAAGTAATCTTTTGGTTTGTTGGGGCTGGCATGCTGAGTCAGCCTGATTATGGACCCCACGGTCCTGATCCGCGGCAAGACGCTCACTACAAGTACAGTCGTCATTAGTACAGGAAAAAGGCACCATGTCTCCTACGCCCACATCCACGCCCACACCCACGCCCATCCTTCTTGATTGAAGTCTTTCCGGTGCCCAGCATGGTGTTCTGGATGAAATCGCTAGTAAAAGTGTTAACCGTCGCAGAGGTAAGCGCCGAGCGCCCTCGACCCCGAACCGAAACCGAGCACAACGCGCTCGCTAACCGCCACACCCATACTGCTCACTGCTCACAGGGCTATCTCGTCAGCCAAGTCTGTCCCTCTCCCCTCCAGCACCTGTCCTCGATCGGTCTTGGTCCTGATCCTGGTCTAACACAGCCCCTCGTTCCAGATCCTCCGCAGCCCCGGCTTCCATAACGTAGTCCGCCGCATCCACCGCCGAGTCGAGGACCACCGCTACGGCCGCGATCCCAACGAGCCCTTGCGCCCGGGCGAGGCTACAGGTACGCTCTCCGGATGCGACACAGGGGAAGAGGGGAAGAGGGGCACGCTGCGGAAACACACTGACGGGTATGTGCGCCTCCTAGAACTTGATGACGGCCAGGCCAACAAGCCCGGCTTCATGAAGCACTTCATCGACGAGCTCCGGAACCAGGCCTACGGCACGCCCAGCAGCCCACCCCCGCCGCCGCAGCAATTTAAGGGCTCGCAGCCACCACGCCGTCAGTAATGTGGAGGGCTGTAGGGTACTTCGCGCAGATGGCCGAGTCTATACGCCCTAGTGTCCTTCACGCTGAACACGTGTCGGAATTGACCATGTCAATGCGCCACCCGCAGGATCACTGCGCTTCTTCGCGCGCTCCTCCCGGCGACGCACACGTGCAAGAAACAATGTGAAGGTGAATGTGGATGATTGAGACAGGTAGGTTCAGTCAGCCGATTGTTTTCCCTCGCCGCCGGAGCCCATGCTGGCTACGAGGCTTGGTCACTCTGTCCTCCACTGATGCTAAGGAAAGCAGGCTAAGATGCTGGATTCCACCTGCAAGGAGCAGGTCTCTGATATTCCATGATCGGTGGCAGAACGACCTCTGGAGTGATGGATGAATGAACAATAAGCGTCAGTCGTCGGATTCCGCATGTGACAGGCAAAAGCTACAACAATGGCCACTATTCCACCTAATGTCAAATCATTCCCCTCACTGCTTGCCACCGTCAAGTGAGCCACTCGGCCGCTTCTTCCAAATCTCGCCCACAGGATCCCCCAAATTTTTGACACAGTCCCACTCCCCCATCCCGTACGACTCCGGCGTCACCCGACATCCCCTCCCGCCGCCACCAATGATCAAGTTCCCAGGCCGGTACGACCTGTCGTGCATCATGCGGCGGATCACACTCCCGTGGACCCTCACGTTGGGTGGCACATCGCGGACTTCACCACCCGGCAGCGGCCAACGTATCGGCTTCCATGATCCATCGGCCTGGAGGTCCATCCGGCGGAAGGGCATGTACTCCATGATCCTCCAGCTGAACACCGACATGAAGCTCATCCCGCAGTCGAAGCTAAGCGAGTCGTGGATGCGAGCCACGTGCGCCTTGTGCATCATCTCGTGGAAGTGAGAGCGCCGAGCGTGGTCTGCGGTCTCGGCCGGACTGGACCCGTTGCCTGGTTCCCTGCTAGCACCCTCATCTGCCAAGGGTGATGTGGGTGGACTGGCCGCGTCGATGTGGATGTCTGGCACTGCCAACCGCGCTTCATTTTCGCGCTCTTTCTTCTTGGAGGGGCCGGCACCCAACGCCTCGGAGCAGCCCATTGCCACGACTTTCTCGGTGTCGAATATGAGGCCAGCTTGGATTGCCTGGCGCACCATCCACACCAAGGGAACATGGCTGGCGCTCTTGGTCCCATGGTCCACTGGCCACCCGCCACCAACATCTCCATGACCACCAGCAAACCAGACCTCATCGATGTCTTGCTTGGCTTCGTCTTCTTCCGACTCGAAGTTGTCCGAATCGCCATCATCATAGGGTGCGATTTCCGAGTAGTCTGACGCGCAGTCGGCTGTCTTGCTCGTCTTGTGGGTAGCGCGCGACTTGGAGCGGGAGTGTGGGCGGTATGGTGCCGGCCCCTCTGCCTGCTCAGCATCGGGCACAACGAGAGCATCAATCTGTGAAGGGCGGCGTCCGCGGTTCTCGGCCCGCGGCATCTCCGCCTTGTCACTGGGAGCCTCCTCCCCAGTAGCCACAGAAGGCCGATGCCGGTACTTCTCATGCATGTCGTGCATCATCTGGCTCACCTGCATCGGATCATGGTGGTTGCCATGGTGATGATGCTGGTGGTGCGAGTGCTTCCTCCTCTCGCTCTGATATATGAGGTCCTGGCGGAATTTTGCGCGCCGCTCGTCGATGCTCACCGCATGCCGAATACACTTGGCCGAGCTCCGTGCCGTATACGGGAACTTGCTTCGCTCCATCCACGCCGTTTCAAACCGCGGCACGCTATTGACCGTATCAAACAGTCCCAAGAACCGAATCCGCCTCACTGGGCGGCTGAACGTCTCGCGGAACCCCTTCAAAAACTCATACATCTCGCGCTTCTTGCGCATGGCGTCGACGTCCGCCGCGTTCGCGGTTCGCCGGCACTGCCACTGGCTGAAGGCTTTCCACGCGAAGACGACCATCTCCTCGTTGCCGTGTGACAGCAGGCCGACGTAGTCGAGCATCTCGGCCAGGAAGCGCGCGATGTACGCGCCGCGCGAGAAGCCGAAGATGAAGATGGCGTCGCCCGGGCTGTAGAAGCGCATCAGGAAGCGGTAGCCGCCGACGACGTGCTGGTCGAAGGACGAGCCCACGGCGCTGTCCTTGGCTTTGGAGTACCAGGAGTTGAAGCGCGAGCGGAGGGAGGTGTGGGTGAGGGAGCTAGAGACTACGTAGGTACCTATGCCGGCTGTGAGGTGGCAGGGGATGTTAGTCTCATTGATGGAGTTGGTAAGATGTGGACTTCTCTCACGCTGGTAGTAGTGGTCTACCATGAAAGTCAGCATCAAGCTTCAATCTCGAGGTCGCGACAGTCGCTTACATTGGTCTTTCGCAGTACGATCCAGCATCCTAAAGATTTTGAGGATGTTGGAGTCGCTATCATCGCCGTGGAATTTGTTCCCCGTGCCGTCAAAGCACAACACCAACTTCCGGTGCGCGGGCCTCTTCCACTGAGGCCCGCCCGACTGCGCGTTGTCGCCCATCAGGGACTGTTGGCCCGGCGCTCTACTGGGCCTGCGGACGGACAGCAAGTCGTGGTCCGAGACGCCGAACTGCGATGATTTCTTACTGGACGCTCTGCTGGATGCTCTCGCGGAGAGGAGAAACTCGTGCTTAGCGGGCCGCTCCGCAGGGTGGTGGCCGCTGGGGGGCTGTCCGTGAGAGTGAGACGATATAAGAGTGGGATGATGGAGGGATCCATGGGCCGGGGGCAAGTGAAGCGTTGGTCCCTCCATGCCGCGGTCGTTCACAGCCAGCGCCCGACTATGCTGTGTGCTTGCATTGGAATGGCGAAGTGCATGTGCTGACGCCCAGCATGCTTCTTTTTGGTCGACTCGCAGGCCCCGCTGTCCGGCTAGTGCCTCGCGCCTTTTTCAGCCCACGGAACGCGAACGCCTCCTCAAGTTCATGGTGCTGCGCGGCACACCTGTGCCACTGATGTGGCCGCCATTTGCCTTGGCTCTGTCAGCTCCCATCGGATTCTTTTCCCCGAGCGTCGCGGCTTCACCCTTCACCCGCCCACACTCATGGCGACCACCTCTTTTGGCGGCGGATGAAGTGTCACAGATCTGACTCGCAAAGGGAATCTTCCGAGACATGGCGCTGTGAAATGGGGAGAATCTGCATGTGTCGGTCAAATAGATTGCCGCCACAAGCTCGACCAAATCTGATTACTCGCTTGCCATCACATCCGGTGCTAACATGGGAAAACCCCTAATTGGCTTGTGTCGCGAACCAATGTCCACAATTGGCTTGTGCTGTACACTGAACGATCACCCGGTGAAAGACGGATCGTAAGTATTGGGTGTCACAGCGTTCTGGTGGAAACTTGTACTAACAGGCGATGGAGAGGGCGCACACGCCCAGCCATTGGTCGCGTTACAGAGCTGTGGGGGGCCGAATGGGGACGACTTCACCTTTCAATGTATACGTAATGAATACGTAACAGTTCTTTCGAGCTGATGGCTTGCGTTTAGAGATTCTCCAGCTGTGACGGCGGTGTGCTTCCGTCTTACCCCGGAGTCGCTGATCCAGCGCCATGTCGCTGCGTTAGCCCGTTGTGGTAAGGTTGGCGATAACTTCATATTGCCCCCGTCAACTTCTCGCCAGCCGCCGGCAGCCTCATCATAAGTCATTGGCGCCTTGTACGCCCGCAGCATATGTTGGCGTCAGCGGCACCAAGTGAAACATGGATCAACCGCAGGCGGCCACACGCGCAACGCAACGACCATGAAGGCAGGCCATAGCCCTGGCCTACACCGAGCGTGGTCGTTCATTTCCGGCGATGTGTCGTGTTCCTATTGCTTTTCTATCTGCGCCTCTTTCGGAAACAGGATGTGAGATAGTTCAGGGAGTACGCGTCGGTATGTTCCTTTACCGCTCGTGCGAACGGTTGATCATTGCATGTGCTGCTGCTGCTGCTGCTGCTGCTGCTGCTGCTGCTGCTGCTGCTGCTGCCAACCGTCGGAGTGTTGTGCCACACAGCAGATTTGTGCCTTCTGAAAGCTCTGACCCAGGTGTCGGACGTTGTTGCATATGTTGACCTGTTTCCTTGACTCACGGCCTCTTCTTGTCTTCTGGCACGTCCAAGGTCCAAGTAGTATTCGTGATAGCTTCAAGTAGCCATGACAACCAACGGGACCAACGGAACCAACGGCCTGCACACCAACGGAACCAACGGAACCAATGGCTCCTACCCCGTCACACACAGCAGCTCCTCGAACTCCCATCTCAAGCACCCGGACAAGGCCGCCGCCGCTGCGTCCGTGTCATGGTCGACACCGCTGACAACAGCAGACCCTCAGCCGCAGCCCAAGGCTAACCGCGAGGGAATCACCGCGGCGTTGACACAGTTTGGCCAGCTCGTTCATGCCCCGCGTAGGCCTCTGCCGACGCAGAATGGCAGTGGCACGGCGAGCGTGAAGAGGACGCAGACCGGGTTGAGGGCGGACTGGAGGTATATTGGGTGGAAAGGTGGGTCGGGCCCAAGAACGAGTCTCTCCCACATGATTCTTGCTTGGCCGTATTGCCCGGACACTTGCTGACATGGCACGCAGATGTCAAAACCGTCATCGACCTGATCAAGAGCAAGCTCAGGGGCGTCGAGCCGATGGACGACCACGTCATGCTCATGGAGCGTATCATCAGCCTCGTAGCAGGCCTGCCGACCAAGTCGCGGAACCGGGTGCTGCTGACGGACCAGTTTATCAACGAGCTGTGGTACAGCCTTGACCACCCGGTGCTCAACTACATCGGCGAGAAGTATACGTACCGCAGCGCCGACGGCTCCAACAACAACCCTCTGCACCCGCAGATAGGTGCAGCGGGGACCACCTACGCGCGCTCTGTCCGGCCTACCATCATGGCTCCCGGAGCGCTCCCGGACCCCGGCCTTATCTTCGACACGGTCATGAAGAGGCCCAGCAGCGGGTACCGGAAGCACCCCAACAACGTCTCCAGCATCCTGTGGTACTGGGCCACCATCATCATCCACGACCTGTTCTGGACCGACTACCGCGACATGAACAAGTCCAAGACGTCCTCGTACCTGGACCTGTCGCCTCTGTACGGCAGCAACCAGGAGATGCAGAACTCGATCCGCACGTTCCGGGACGGCAAGCTGAAGCCGGACGCGTACGCCGACAAGCGGCTGAACGGCATGCCGCCGGGCGTGTCGGTGCTGCTCGTCATGTTCAACCGCTTTCACAACCACGTGGCCGAGCATATGGCTGCAATCAATGAGGGTGGCCGGTTCACTCCGCCGCCGGGTCCGCCGCCGGGGCTGTCGAATCCTCAGCCGTCTGGGGATGACAAGGGCCAGGACGAGGCCGAGAGGATGAGTGAGGCTGCTTGGAAGAAGTATGACGAAGATCTCTTTCAGACGGCGAGACTGGTCACCTCGGGCCTGTATATCAACATCACTCTTGGTAAGCCCATGTTGCGTTGAGGACCTTGTCTTCACATCACCTCCTACACCGTCCTGCATCTGCTAACCCAACATCAGTCGACTATGTGCGGAACATCGTCAACCTCAACCGTTGCGACACCACCTGGACGCTCGACCCGCGACAAGAAATGGGCCGCGACGCAGGCACCGCCAAAGGCGCCGAGGCTGGCACCGGCAACGTGGTCTCGGCCGAGTTCAACCTCTGCTACCGCTGGCACAGCTGCATCTCGGAGAAGGACGACAAGTGGATCCAGGAGTTCTACATGGACCTCTTCGGGAAGTCCGCGACCGAAGTCGGTGTGCAGGACATGGTCATGGGCTTTGCCAAGTTCGAGAAGTCCATCCCCGACGATCCCGCCGCCAGGACCTTCGGCGGCTTCCACCGCGACGCCGAGACGGGCAAGTTCAGCGACGACGACCTGGCCGAGTGCATCACGTCGTGCATCGAGGACACCGCCGGCGCCTTTGGAGCCCGCAACGTCCCGATCGCGATGCGGCCCGTGGAGATTCTCGGCATCCTCCAGGGCCGGAAGTGGCATGTTGCCGGCCTCAACGAGTTCCGTAAGCATTTTGGCCTCAAGCCATACGATACGTTCGAAGAGCTCAACTCGGACCCGGAGGTCGCCGGCTGTCTTCGCCACCTGTACGAGCACCCTGATTTCGTCGAGCTGTACCCCGGCCTCGTGACCGAGCAGGCGA
The DNA here is from genome assembly GCA_038502455.1 of Anisogramma anomala. Classification (NCBI taxonomy): domain Eukaryota; kingdom Fungi; phylum Ascomycota; class Sordariomycetes; order Diaporthales; family Gnomoniaceae; genus Anisogramma; species Anisogramma anomala. The sequence goes on from JASMMZ010000009.1 coordinate 9,138,484, forward strand.
AAACCCCTATGGTCCCCGGCGTCGGCATCGCGCCGACCTACACCATCTCCCGCGTGGTGCTGAGCGACGCCGTCTGCCTCGTCCGCGGCGACCGGTACTACACCACCGACTACTCGCCGCGTGCGCTCACCAACTGGGGCTACAACGAGGTCCAGTACGACCTGAACCTCAACCACGGCTGCATCTTCTACAAGCTCTTCCTGCGCGCGTTGCCGCACCACTTCAGGGACAACTCGGTGTACGCCCACTACCCCATGGTGGTCCCCGCCGAGAACCACCGCATCTTGACGGCGCTGAACCGCGCCGACATGTTCACGTGGGAGCGGCCCGCGTTCGCGCCGCGGTTTGTGGCGGTCACGACCCTCGGTGGCGCGAAGCACGTGCTTGACAGTGCGGACCAATATAAGGATGTGTGGGAGAAGTCCTTCAGCTCGCTGACGGGCAGGAAGGCCGAACGAGTCTCCCACGGTGACGTGACATTGTCTGGGAACGGTTGGGAGGGCGCTGTCAAGACCTACTACGTGCATGTCATGGAGCAGCTGTTCCGGGAGAAGAGCTACGTGCTGGGCGAGTCCCGTCATATTGATGTGATCAGGGACGTTGGCAACCTGGCGAGCGTGAGTGGTTTTCTTTCGCCCTCTCTCGGATTATTGGCTGACCCTGGGTCGCCCAGACACACTTCGTCTCCCACCTCTTCAACCTCCCCTTGAAGACCGCCGCCAACAGCAAGGGCATCTACACCGAGGACGAGCTGCACGCCGTGCTCACGCTCATCTACACCACCGTGTTCCTCGACATCGACGCCGTCAAGTCCTTCCCGCTCAAGCAGGCGACCAAGACGGTGGCCGAGCAGCTCGGCAAGCTGATCGAGACAAGCGTCGGCGCAGCGAACAGCTGGTTCTCGGGCGGCGGCGCCCAGAGCGACTTAGTCTCGGCCCACGGCACCACTGCGCTCAAGAGCCTGTCCAAGGGCGGCCTGAGCGCCTCCGACATCGCGTGGCACCAGATCCTGCCGACCGCCGTGGCGGCAGTGCCTACACAGGGCGCAGCTGTAAGCCAAGCCATCCATCTGCCTTGGCCGAAGACAACCGCCTCGCTCTTCTGACTCCGCTGTGTAGCTGGCGCAAGCCGTCGACTTCTACCTGTCCCCCGCGGGCAGGGAGCACCTCCCGCGGGTGCGACACCTCGCGCAGCAGCCCTCGTCGGCGGAGACGGACGCGCAGCTCCTCGGCTACGCGCTGGAGGCCGTGCGCCTCTCCGGCTTCCGTGCGGCGCGCGAGGCGGCCGTGGCGGACACGGTCCCGGAGGACGGCGGCCGCGCGCGCGTCGCGGTCCGTGCCGGGGATCGCGTGCTCATCACCTCTGTGCGTTCTCTCTCTCTTCTCACACCACCCGCCCACCCATCGTCCCGTCCCCGCGCTCTGAATGTCCATGCTACGAAAAAAGAATAAAAAAAAAAAAAAAAAAAAAAAAAGGGGGGGGGGGGGAACCAGCTGACGCGTGTTGTGCAGGCGCCTCCGGCCACCGGCGACGACGCGCAGGTCGACCCCGGCCGTCCGCTCGACGGCTACCTGTACCCCGGCCTCGGGGCCCCGCGCCTCCTCGGCCGTGAGGTCTTCCGGATCGCGCTGGCGGAGATGTTCCGCGCCGTGTTCCGCAGGGCTGGCCTGCGGCGGGCGCCGGGGCCGCAGGGCGAGTTGAAGACGATCGCGACGAGTGGCGGTGCGGGGGGCATGTACTTGAGCGAGGACTGGAGCAATGTGTCGCCGTTGCCGACGTCGATGAGGGTGTGTTGGGATGAGTAGGCTGGATGGGCTGGCTGGTGGGAGATGTGTGGCTGGCAACGAATTGGTGGCATGCTTGTTGTTCCATTTTGTCATATATCCTGGATGAAGATTGGTGTGGACGACATGAGCCTGTGTTGCTTCCGATGATCCTCTCGAGGCTGGATCCGATGTGATAACACCTTCACTTTAAAAGTCGATAAATCAATCGAGTTTGTTGTTCCATGAGCCTGTGAATATGGGAGCAGACTTCTGCAGAACATCTCCCCCCGACGTTAACCTGGGCCACGGCGTCATGTGTATAGATAGTCAGCTTCAACCAAAAACTAGTGGCACACAAGCCACCCTGATTCGATTAAAGGACGTACCCTGTGACTAGAAATGTGGCTTGAAACGGAACACGAGCCTGGGATCTGGAGGATGGTGGGTGGATGAGCATGGTGAGCTGTGTTTTTTATGCTACTGTAACACAGCAATAATAACAGTCCAGGTTGGTCTCAAAAACCTTGAAACAGTCAAACAGGAGGACGGGCAATCGCCACAAATTAGCCAGCAAAGACGTTGGAGATAAGGACATAAACTGGGACCATAGGTAGCCTTTCGCACAAGGCTGGCTGTAGCCTTTCGCACAAGGCTGGCTGCTAACCCTGTCTCACTTAAAGAGGCAGGCGGTGGCAGTAGACGCCGCCTGTCCCTTTCGAGCTGTCGAAATTCTGCCAGACAATGCGAAATTTGGCACGTCCAACTCGTTTCTTTTTTCTCTCCTTGGTGAGGCGACTTCGCAACGCCGAGATGACCGTCTATTCTCACCAGCCCACCCCTCGACGATTTTCTGCCGTCCGCGTAGCCTTCACCGTCTCTCCATGTTGCAGTTCTCGCCGCGCAGCCATGGACGAGCTCTCTTCTTCCTGGCGCGGCCTCAGGCCTGCCTGCCTGCCAGCGCGAACCCAAGTCCGAGCGTCGGCGCGGCCGCAGACGCGAGGCCCAGGCCCCGCGACCGCTATCCGCGCCTGCACTGCCGGTGTCTGACCAAGATCCCAAGGGTCAGCGCCAAGGCCGGCAAGCCCAAGTACGCCGCCTCGACCAAGCTCGAGACGCCCAACGCGCTCTCCGAGCGGCTCCTTGCCACCGGCTTGTGGGACATGCCCTGGATGAAGACGCGCCTCAAGGCAAGAGGGCTCGCGCCTGGCGAACCAGCACCCAAAAGGAAAGTGGGGAGGCCTAGGAAGGCCGTGGGCAAGGACGCGGTCGCAGGTCAAGAGGAGGGTACCGTGCAGAAGCCTGTGGGAACAAGGAGGCGTAGGAGTCCAACGCAGAAGGCGACCGAGGAGACATCTACAGCTGAGGAGAAGAACGAGGAGATTGTGCAAGAGGCTGTCCAAACAGGAAAGCGTGTGAGGTCTAAGAAGGGCGCGGTCAAGGACGCGACCGAGGCCGAGGGGAAGGACGAAGATGCCAGTCAGCAGGCCGTCAAACGAAAGAGGGGGAGACCAAGAAAAGAGCCGGCCAAGGACACACCTGACCCAGGAGGCAGACCGGAAACGGAGGCCGGCCCGGCAGTCAATCCAAGCCCCAAAGCCGACAAGCGCCGCGTGCACATCATCAACGAAGAACTCGTCGACGACACGATCAAATACATCATGCCCACCCTCCAGCGTCACAAAGGCTGCGATCTGGTCTCGGTCTACCCGGGCGTTGGCCTGTGGACCAAGGCATTGCACGATGCTGTCCAGCCACGATCCCACCTCCTTCTCGAGCCCGACGAGACCGCCTACCGTCCATTCCTGCAGCCTCTGCTCGACCAAGAAGGCGTTCGCGTGGTTCGCAAATCAGGCATCGTCTGGGAAGAGCTCGATGAGATTCTGACTCCGGAATATTTGCCCAACCAGGTGGAATACAACAAGAGCGACCCCAACGGCCCTCCTCGCAATGACAGCCTCCTCGTTAACATGAACCTCGCCATGTACCCCAAAAAGGCATTCCAGACCTTCGATTCAGTATCTCGCATGGTCGTGTACCAGCTGATCCAGACCATAAAATCATCCACTCTCTACCAGAAGTACGGGCAGGTGCGCATGCTGATCTGGATCCCCGACGACGAGAAGTACCAGATTCTGCCACGGGTCTTGCATTTGCGGAGGAAACTCGCCATCGAAGGCGAGCTCAACACCGAGTACATCGCCGAGGTCTGCGGCGGCGAACCCACGCCCCTGACGGAGTCGCGGTTAGGGTCCCACACTTCAGCGGAGAACCTCCAAGACCGGAGCTTCCTCAAGAAGCCCAAAAGGGCGCCTCAGAGGTGGCCACAGATGGACCTCGAAAGCGTCCGTCTGACCCACGAGAGGATGCGCCAGAGCGGAACGCAGACACCGCCAGGGCGCGAGACAAAATTGCTCCGCGAGCTCATGACCTACCAAGCCGAGGTGCTGGCGCATCCGTTCCCCATATGGGAGATGGCTGGCAACGTCGGCGAGAACTTCGCCGGGGAGGTTGAATACCAGGAACTCCTTGCGCGGTACGAGAAGGGCGAAATCAAGCCCCGCACTCTCGAGGGCCGTCGATTCGCAATCGCGAAGAAGCGAATGACCAACCAGCTCAAGTTCTTCGAAATGCAGAAGGCCTTGGTCATGCAGTACGACGCAGTGGTCGCGGCCTACCAAGACGCGGAAGCAGCCCGCGGGGAGCCCGACGCGTCCTACGAAGCCCGGCTCGCGCGGGCGCAACAGCTCGAGGCCAGCCTCGACGCGGCCATAGCGCGGCAGTCGAGGATGGACACGGGCTTCTTCAAGCTTGCACGCGACGCGATCCACATCCTCTACAAACAGCCGGCCGACCTCGGGCCGGTGCTGTCGTGGGACCGGCGGCCGTACGAGCCGCTGCCGATCACGGGCAGGGACTTCTTCCCGAACGTGCCCTGCGCGCTGCTCGACATCCAGCCCAAGGCGCTGCACCCGCTGCTGCGCTCGATCGGGCGGGGCACCGACAACGCGGGCCAGATCTTCGAGATGATGCTCGCGCAGATGATGGACGGCCACGGCGGGCCCGTGGCAAAGCAGTTCGCGACGCTGTGGCCGGGCGCGGACGACATCGTGCGGCACGAGGCCAAGGCGCTGTGGGACCCGGCGCGGGGGGGCGTTCCACTGACGGGGCGGGCGGTGATGGCGAATCGCGTGGTGAACAGAGAGCAGATGATGGAGTTGCTGGAGCGGTTTATGGCGTGGCCGTTTCGGCCAACCTACACGGAGTTGATTGCGCGCCACGGGGGCGGGGACGTTGATGAGGATGATGATATGGGTGGTGGGATTGGGGATCACAGGGGCCATGCGCAGTATATGCTTGGATAGAGATACGGATGCGTGATGTGCAAGCATAAAGAGAGGCTGCTTTACGCCTTCGCCCACGTGGTACCTATTTGATTCAATCACAAGTCCAAGAAATACCAACAAGCTTCAGATTTCATGACCATCCATGGACGCTGGCGGGTTGAAGTGCCTTGCTTGACACTACAAGCCGGATTTTTAGTTGAGTTGTTCAGGGGCGCTACAGGGCGCTACAGGGCGCTACAGGGCTGCAGCCCACTAAGTGGCCTTGGGACCTGGCAAACCTGGCGAGGCTGCATACTGCGAGACTGACTCGACCTCTACCTCTGCCTCATCTTTTGCAAGCCACACGCCGTGAGAAACAACAGCTGTCCCCCGTTCCTTCGTCCGTTGCTGGCCCATTGCACGTTGCACGTGGCACGGAGCTTTCCAGTCTTTTATTTTCCTCCGCCCCATCTCGATCAACGCGTGCACCTCACGAAACAAACGCGGAACACGCCAGCAGCCTCGCTTTTTTTGACTTTTCTTCTTCGACCTGCCAGCTGTCCTGCGCTTTCTACTCCCTACGAGCTGAAAACTCCCGCCACGTCTGCCCCCTCGAGCATGTTCTCGTGCGCTGGGCGTCCTTGCTCCCGATCAAGAACATGCGCCCGCCTGCATTCCCTCGGCGACCCTCGGCCATCTTGCGGTACCTCATCCCGGCCTTCCTGATCATCAATCTCATTTACTTCTTTCGCCCGTCCCATGACTCGTTAGGCACAGAGCACTCCTCCTCCTCCTCCTCGAGCCAACAAGCCGCTCCCGCGACCCAGCCCCAGACCCCGAGTGCCAATGGCGCCGTCACCCACCAGGGCCCCGAGGGCAAGGACAGCGACGTCCCCTCGGATCACACTGCGAAAAAGCAGCACGATGTGAACCAGCCCAAGGTGGCGCCCGCAGCGCCTGCCCAGGCGCCCATCGTCGGCGCAGGCGCAGGCGACGATCCGCACCTGGGGCAGGACCAGTCGGAACCCACCCAAGCCACCGGCCAAGGCTCCCACCCTATCGACCATCTCATCGCGAACGCCGACACACAGTTCGCCGAAGTGCTCTCACGCCAGTCTCACACCATCCAAGAGGCCGCGACCGCCTACCGCAAGCGCCGCGGCCGCCACCCCCCGCCCGGCTTTGATGAGTGGTACAAGTACGCCCAGGAGCGCAATGCCGTCATGGTCGAGGACTTCTGGGACCAGATCTACCACGACCTCGAGCCCTTCTGGGCGCTGCCCTCCAACCACATCCGCAAGGCCGCGTGGGAATACGAGATGACCATCAAGATCCGGAACAAGGTCGCAACCGCCGAGAGCGACTGGTTCTGGACGCAGATCTGGTTGAACCTGATCCAGACGTTGCAACACATTCTGCCTGACATGGACATTGCGCTGAACCCCATGGACGAGCCGCGTTTGGTGGTCCCCTGGGAGAAGATCAGCGAGTTCATGAACATAGCCAGCGCCTCGCGCGGCATGGTCGCAGCCAAAGACGCCATCGACACCTTTGAGGAACTGGCCGAGCCCGGGCACGGACCAGACAAGACGGTGGAACTCGCCCCGAAGGACTGGGAGGACACCAGTAAGTGATGAGGAGGCATTGGCATACCTGCTGCCGTCATGTCACCAGTCCACACAGTCTGTGTTCGCAGTCGCTAACCGTGCCTTGTGCCGCCAGGGCCTTACTGGAAGGTCGTCCAACGAGGCTGCGCGCCCGACAGCCTCAGCCGAACAGCAGAAGTCATGACCGACTTTGACCACCCGCCCGTCTTCACCCCGTCCTACGCCGAGCCGCACCAATACAAGGGCTTCATCTCCAACTATACCCTCTCCAACGACATGTGCCACCAGCCCGACATGCAAGGCCTCAACGGCATCTTCATTGAACCGCTGACCGTCTCGGCCACCAAGACGCTCTTCCCCATGTTCGGCGGCTCCAAGCTGACCGTCAACAACGAGATCCTGCTCCCGGCCCCCATGTACTGGAACGAGGAGGACCGCTTCACGGGCGGCGGCGAGACAGGCGGCGCATGGGCGCAGAAGATCAACGGCGTGATCTGGCGCGGCGTCGCCACGGGCGGCCACAACACGCCCCGCAACTGGAAGGCCTTCCAGCGGCACCGCTTCATCGCCATGAACAACGGGACCAAGATCGCGCGCGCCGAGGACGGCGTCGAGGCGCCGGCCAACTTCGAGCTGCCGCGGCCGCTGTACGGCCTCGCGGCGCAGGCGGAGCCCTTCTCGGGCACGTCGCGCCAGAGCAAGCTGGGGACGTGGGTCTCGAGCTGGGCGGACCTGGCGTTCGTGGAGCTGATGTGCGAGGCCGAGTCGGAAGACGGGCAGTGCTACTACACGTCGCCGCACTTCGAGGTGTACGATGGTATCCAGCTGGCGGAGCAGTTCCAGTGGAAGTACCTGCCCGACATCGACGGCAACTCGTTCTCGGGGCGGTACCTGGGGTTCCTGCGGTCAACGTCGCTGCCGATCAAGGCGACGGTGTACCGCGAGTGGCACGACAGCCGGCTGATGGCATGGAAGCACTTTGTGCCGATGGACAACCGCTACGGCGACTGGTTCGGCATCATGGAGTACTTCCTGGGCTATGGATCGAAGCGGCCGAGCCACGACACGGCGGCGGCGAAGATTGCGATGGCGGGCAAGGAGTGGGCGGAGAAGGTGCTGCGGCGGGAGGACATGCAGATCTACACGCTGCGGCTGCTACTGGAGTATGCGCGGGTGAGTGACGAGAGGCGCGAGAAGATGGGATGGGTGGGGGATTTGCTGGATAATCCGGCAAGTCATGAATAGAATGGCCCTGGAAGGCGTGCACTTTGCATCGGGGCGGAACTAGGGATAGACAGATGGGGGCGGACGGCAAGGCCCACCACATACGGGAAGACTACATTCCTCGCTCGCGCCTTGGAGATTGCACATGGATGAGGCGACCCGGCGAGGTGTTTCAGGCGTTGTTTGGACAATGGGAAAGCCATGGACTCCACA
>JASMMZ010000009.1:9149427-9345978 GCA_038502455.1 Anisogramma anomala
AAATAAAAAGAAAAAGAATATTAAAAAAAAGAAAAAAAGAAAAAAAAAGGAAAATAGCGCCGGCCCAGCTCAGCTCACCGACCCCTCCGAGCCGCCAGCCTCGTCACCGTCCACCCCATACCCCAGAAACGAGACGACGGCGACGACGGCGACGACGGCGACGACGGCGACGACGGCGACTGGCATCGGCAGCCCAAGCGGCCCGCCGTCGTCGCCGCTGTGCCATCCGCGGGACTCGCGCACACAAAGTGCTCACTCGCCCTCATGGACGCGGGCCGCTTCCTCTTGTCCCCGAGATGACAGCGGCCGTTGCGGCCCGGGCTCTGCTGGTTGTGTGCGTGGAAGCGCCATGCTGCGAAACCGACCCGAGTGGCTCCGGAGGCACCGCCACTGACGCGACTGCATGGCCTACCAAACCGAGTCCTGCGTCTTGTCCTCCCCAGTTACTTTGGGGCCAGTCTTTGCCAGGAGGGAAAAAAAGTAACACGAAAATGAATTGGATCGATTTGACGAATTAATGTTTTCATAAAGCCATCTGGCGACGCCTGGACGCTCACCTGAACCTGGCTGGGGTCAAAAATGCCAAAGCTCCTTCTTGCAACCCTCTTTTTCCTTTCTTTCCATATTGGGCCGCTCCGAGTCTAGTTCTCCAGCATGTTCCTCGGGGCCTCGGGAGCGCCAAAAACCCCGTCCATCTCTGCGCGGAACTGCTCGTCCGACCCGTCGGCCATGTAACGCGTCATGTTGCTCGTGATCCACAACTCCATCAGCCCCATCGTCGGCCGCTCCGCCGGGCGGTGGTCCAAGCACCGCATGACCACGCTGCGCAGCTCGAGGTCGTAGACTTCGTAGCGGGGATCGAGCAGGTTGATGCCGTACGTGTACCCGTCCGCCAACTCGCTGTCGGGATCGGTAGGGTCAATCGCGTACGAGTAGGGCCACGCGCGCGGCGGCGCCGGCGGGTAGCATTGGGTCATGAGCTCCCACATGATCCAGCCGATATGGTAGAGGTTCGACCACCACGAGTAGTTGCCGGCCGTGCGTTCTGCGTGGAGGGCTTGGATCGAGGTGGCGGCTGTATACTCCCATTCAGTCGTGAATTGCTCGGGGAGATAGTGGTCGGTTTTTCCGATTTCGCGCGCGCGCCAGAGTTTCAACCTGGGAGGATCAGCCTGGGTGAGGAGTGAGGGCTGGGATTATCGTAGGAGGAGGAGGAGGAGGAGGAGGAGAAAGTGGTTTGTCTTACTCATCATCGCGCATTTGCGGATTCACGATCTTGCTACAGCCTGGGTCCGCGACTTTGCAAATAGGCATCAACTCGTGAGCACTGCCGGGCGGGCCATACTCGCCAATCAGAACTGAAGGACAAAAAAAGAGAAAGAAAGTGTCAGCTCAGCTCAGCTCCGCGCCACTACCCAGGAAAACCACCAGAGGTGACACAAGATGCCCAACACCAGGACGGCCTACCATTCTGCGGATCCAGATCAAAGTGCACCAGCGGGTAGTTCGGGATCATTTCGCCATCCAACAGCTGCTCCAGCACCGTCTCGTCCTGCTCCGGCATCGCCTCCCGCCACGGATCCCTTTCCGGCTGCCAGAAACGGCACGGCGTTGCCATGGCCACGACCCCCTTGAACAGGCACTGGAAGATGGCCCACAGCGCGCGGTCCGAAAGGCGCGCCCGCGCCGTGGTGAGCTTTGTGATCAGGTCGTGCAGGTCGCCGCGCGGCATGCACTCGAGCAGGATCATGTTGCTGGCGCCGTCGATCCAGTCGCGCTGCGCCTGCAGTTGCACCACCTCTTCAGCCGTGTACCCCGGCGGAACCGGCTCGCCGGCGCGCGGCATTATGCGCGGGCTGCGCCCGCGCCGGCGGCGGATCGGGGGAGGAACGGCCACCATCGGAGCGGCTAGAACGCGAGAATACTCGAGCACGTTCCTCATGCCGCCGAGGATGGATCTGCCGAGGCGCCGCGCAGCTGATAGGAGGCGCCGGCGGGGGGCGGGGAGGGGCAGATCGTTAAGGTGTAGGCGCTGGAGGAAGTGCGAGGCGCCGTTCATGTACTGTGGGTCTTGTCAGCTCGCGGGATGCATCAAGGGCGCCTGTGTAGGAGGGGGATGGCCACGTCTGGAACTGGGTGCGAGAAAACTCACCGTTAGATAGCGAATCTCGTCCCGAAAGAAGCCTTCATCAGCCGGCGGCATCTGCGTCGTCCCTTTGACAACCACCGGCACACTCAAGCCCCCCTCCGCCACAATCTCGAACAGGAACACAGCCCCATACCCACCCTGCGCCAACACGCGCTTGAACCGCAGCCCTATCGGCTCGAAATTCTCCACCAGCCTCGCCGTCAGCCGCTGCAGCAGCCTCTCGGGCACCGGCACCGACGGACCCCCGCCTGGCGTTTGCGTACGGCCCGCCCTCCTCGCGGCCCTCCTAGTCGCCCGCCTGAGCGCTCTCCAAAGCCGGCCCCCTTCCCGCCTCGAAGACTGCATCCTCGTCCGCGCCGCCCGGAACGCCAGACGCACCCGCTGCGCCAGACCATCACCCCCCACCGCTGCTTCCTCATCCTCTTCCCCTTCCGCTGGGACGTCGAGCTGCGGGTACATATATAAACTGGTGAATGCCTCGTGCAGCTGGGGTGGTGGATGGCCGGGCCACTCGCCTGCTCGCGGGGGGATCGGTATTCTGGCCCACGCATTGCGGCGCTGATGCATGTTGTATGTGTTGAACAGGTCCTGGTCTGCATGGTAGAAGCGGAATTTGTCGGTCAAGAACTGCTTCGTCATACGCAGCACTTGTTGTCGTTCCATTTGTTGTTGTTGTTGTTGTTGTTGTTGTTGTTGTTGTTGTTGTTGTTGTTGTTGTTGTTGTTGTTGTTGTTGTTGCGAGGTGAGGCTGCCGCTCTGGGTGGCGGCGCTGTTGGCGGCCGTGCTTCGGCGCCCGTCGGCGGCATTGGCGCTGGAAATGGAGGCGCTGTTGGCAGCCGTGCCTGGGCGCCCGGCGGTGCGATAGGCGGCACGCAGGTCGAACCGGCCCATCTGGCGCAAGAGGTTGCGGCCGGGCATCTCGACGGCCTGCCTGCTATTGGAGGCGTCGAAGACCGCGGCGCCATCGAGATGCGCCAGGCCTGCCTGGGCAGGGTTTTCTCTGTTGTTGCGGGGCTGCGGCGGCATGTAGCTGGCATGCCCGGAGCCTCGTTCTGCCGCCGAGGCCCAGTCGTTGTAAATGAGCCAGTCATTGTAAACGCGCCTGCCGCTGTAACTGAGCAGTGGGTTGGACCCGGGCCTGGATCGAGATTGAGACGCCATTGTTGGTGATGGCGAGCTGCAGTCTGAGGGCGAATATGGGCCTCAGGTTGTGATGGTCCGGTTTTGCGGACGATGGCATCGTTGTGTTAGCGGGCAGGACGGACCTCCTCAGGGTGAATACGCCGAGGCCATCATCGGGGAACAAAGGATGAGGCTCGAGGAGTAGCCGCGATGGTCAAGCGGGTGGCCAGGACAAAGACAGGGTGTTTGTTTGCATTGTCTTTATCTGTGTCTTTGTACTCGGAAGGTGCTGCCGAATATGGCGGGCGACCTTGCAGGTTGATTTGGTGGACCGTGGGACCATCTCATTCCAGGGCTTTACAAGGGCCAGTCTGCTCTGACGCCACTGTAGAGCCTGTAGAGCCTGGAATTCTGGATCCGGTGAGAGGCAAAGATGCTGTCCCTACCGGCGTCGCCTTCCCTTCCGACACCACACAGGACCCCGGCAACGGCCAGCCGCCTTTCCCCGTCCTCAACATCAGCCCGGGTCTCCTCGAGTCACCCGCAAGAAGGCATTCCTCGTCATGGACCGCACCAAGCTCTTCACCCAGAAGAAGTCTGAAGGAGCACTTCGTGCACGAGCATGTGACGCTGGAGGACGCGAACGGGGTCCCGTTCTGCCGGATGAAGACGAAGTTCAAAGGCAGGTCCATCTCCTCCCTCCCATTGCAAACGGACAGCCCACCAGAACCAACAAACAAAAAAAAGAAAAAAGTTACCCATGCTATGTGGCAACCCCGCCGCCCACCGTCGCCGGCCCGGTTGGGGGACGGGGGCGGAAGCCCCAGAGTGGAAGGGGAGGCAAAGAGCTGCTCCATGAAGAAGCGGAGAAGGAGAGCGCTTCGAATTCGCTCAGGAGGGGGAGAGGGGAGCGGGTTGGAGATTGACGGCGGGCGGGTCACGTGCGATGAACCGTGGGAAACCCCGGTGTACGATACAGTACCTGTGGTTTGTGTGCCAATCAATTGCGTGCAGCTTGCAGTCAAGTTGGCTGTGGCTTGTAGGGTTTGGCCTAATCGGAACTAGTCCGCACAAACTTGAGACTGCAACAGTACTGTGAAGTTCGAATGTTAACTTGAATTTAACCATCCTGTTGGAATAGCGTTCAAGTGCAGTGCAGTCAAAGTTGACTGCGCTGACTGCAAGTCAATGGTCTGCCAAACTTAGAAGTAACACCAATCCACCACCTAACCTTTACAATACTACTGTCACTTCAACTACATGTTGTACTGGCCTGGGGGGTCAGTGCAATTGACTGATAGCAAGGATCCCTGCAAGTATTGCAGGTGGTCTGTGCGTACTGTACATACTTAGTCGTTCTTGTTTGTTTAGCCCTGCAGGCCAAATTTAGACCTTCTTTCTAACGTTTTTTACTATAATGGACACTGCAATACTACCTTTGGTTTGACCTCCTACACTACTTAACAAATGGTAGTTGTAAACCTTTTTTGATCTCGTGAGTACCAAAAAATCTTTTTAGCTTGGATTTTCACCAAGTTATTGATTACCAGCAATAGCAACAGTACTAGCAATACCAAAGGTACCAGCACTAGCAGCCGTAGCAGCACCACCACAAGCCATCCCTAAATCAATTATTACATTTTCCCTTTTAACTACCTTTTCCCTTTTCTTGATTAATTATATATTATAACGCGAGTTAAAAACACTATTTGAATAAAATGCTAGCTTTCTATAAATCGATTGCTGTTACAGTTATCAATACACCATTAATTTAGCTCCTTCTTTAATTACATAAGTTAACTTAACTATCCTAATACATATCCTTATACGTATCCCTGCAATTTTCCTGTCTAAACGCCTAAGCGTCGCCTTCTAAGAATATTATTATTGGAATAGTAGTTAAATACAGTACAGTTAAGTTAACTATACTTACAGTTAGTTGATTGTACTTACTGCAAATTGATTGTCGTTTGTGGGATTGACTGCAAGTGCAGTACAGTAGGTGCTTACTTCAAAGTGAGGCATAGGCCAAAGCACTTGGCTATACAAATTAGCGTACAGACTAGCTAGTAGTTTGCCAAACTTGGAACCTACAACTTATTTAGAGCCAATTTTAATATAGTACTAGTTACTTCGACCACAGTGATTTGAATCGACTACATTGCAACGATAAAGGCCTACTAACACTGATTAGTACTTATTAGGTTAAGTACAGATTGGCTAAGTAGAAGAAAAAGAGACTTTCTTGTTGTTACACTTTGTTTTAGCAAGGTAAAAGAAAAAATTTTGTAAAAAGCCCTTATACGTTGTTTAGTTGTTCGTGGTAGCAAGTAGGAAAGACTTATAGGCTACACAGTTGTTCGCGGCAGTCTGTAAATGACGATGGTATTCTCAATACTATCGAAAACATTAAAAAACCTTTACTAAATTAGTATTGAAAAAAAGCGTTAAGATTTACTATTAAAAGTTTTAAAGATTATCAAATCGAAAAGTTGGTGAACGGCTAATTTAGTATTTTTACAGCTTATTGGTAGGGCTTTAGACGTTGCAACGTTGTCGATTCGATTGATCGACGTAATAGTAGTATTGTGTGGTTAAGTAGTAAATGTATCGTTCTAGGTTTGGTAGACCGCCAGCCTGTTTATGTAGTAATTTTTATGGCTAATTGCTTGGCCTGTAACCTGGTGTAAAGTGGGCGTATACTGTAATTAACTTGCAGCCAATATAGTAAGCCTACAAACAATATACTTAAATTGTAGTTAATATAGTTAACTTTACTGTAAGTAAAGTTAACCTACTATATTGTAATTACTACTGTTTTAATACTGTTGGCTTTTTATTTTATGGGCGTATACTAGTGTAATTAACCAATCTTTCCCCAGTAATCGCTAAATTACATCCTCGTTAATTAACCAAATCCTTGTTAATTTCAGTTGACTTCAACACCCAAATTAACACCATTCACACCTAAATTAACTTTATTTACCTATAATTACCCTACGGCTTCGAGTCCTGTCTTTACCTATCTATATATATAAGTTTTCTGCTATAAACTTACGTATACGAGACTATTACCACCATTGGCCTTTTTAACCGATGTAGGTTAAGTCGTCTACTATTTTAGTTAATATACATAGGTTAACTAGGCTACTTTTAACCCTTTTATCCCTTTAATACTACCATCCCTTTAGTACTACCAGTGTTATACCTACAATTATTAGCTAGTTTAACTAATATAAGTTAAACCACCTTTTAATCTTATTGAACTTTCGTGGGTTAACTAACCTATTACTATCTTTAACTCAACTATACCACTTAAAAAAGTTACCATCCCCCTGTAAATCTCTTAATTTGCTAACGCTTATACGTGACTAAGCCTTATTAGGTAGCATTTTAACGTAGCCTCCAATGTGTATAGTTAGCTCATTACTATTTACATACCTCTTGAAGGCCTTGTTTGGCAATGCCTTTGTCATGACATCGGAAAAATTATCTTTCCTATCAATCTATCGGAATTCCTCAATTTTCCTGCCTTTTGTTATGACCCAAGCATGTTAGCGGGTCAGGAAACAGGCCAGCATATAGCTGAGCTACCGAGAGTCTGAAGTCCAACACATCAGGCGGGGAACATCTCTCGGTGAGCCTCAGTGAGTACCGGTGAGCCTCAGTGAGCACCGGTGAGCCTCAGTGAGCACCGGTGAGCCTTAGTACTGAAGATGGTATGAAGGCCATAGGATATAAGGACACGGCCATCACCACATAGATAGTATTTCMTTCATAGCTCTTCAGTTGTCAATCTAAGTATTCAGTCTCAGTRTATTCTGAATAGCCTCACGGCTTTTGATCATTACTTGCATAGTTGCGATATTGTTCACTCAGCACCTCTGCTACCTTCTTGATAACATAAACCCTCTGACACCTTCTATATACTCGCGGGTATTTAGTGTAATCATTAAATCTTTGTAAGCTTTGAAAAATACTATTACGTCGATTATCAGGCGTTTTTCACTAGTGGTTCCGAACTTTAAAAGGCATTCGAATAGGCTTTTCGGGTCGGTACAAATTACTATCGGGATAGGAGGAATCCTTAATTGCCTAGTAATAACTTCAAAGGTTTCCTATAATGTTATACCTATATTCAAGGCAGCTATTATATCGTAAACCTTCAAAGCCAATACGTTTCGTATAACCCTTTTATATTTAAGGGAGGTCTAATAAATCAGGTTACAAAAAATGTTAAATTAATCCTTCTATTTATCTTTATTAACGAGGTTTATTAGAAAGTCGATCTATAAGAACAAGTCGGATTTATTTACAAAGGAGTTATCCGTAAAGATTACCAACTTAGCTCTCGACAAATTGATCTAAATTATGTTAATCTTTCGGTTCAGGTTTCGCATCTGCCATTTGATTCTCTTATTTAGCCGTTTAAAGTCTTTATTCTTTAGATCTTACATCTGTGCTGATATTGATAGGTCGTATAACACTTTTAACTGGTATAAGGTAGTAATGTAACTATTATAGGCGTGTTGTTTCAGGTATTTTTAAGCTTTAACTACGCGAATATCATTAATTATAGTTAGGTTAATTCCCTAACCCTTTCAATAAAAACTACAGCTAATATTAACACTAAGAATACGTATCAACAATCGATTAAAATTAAATTAAATACCTTTCGCCAAAGTCGTAACCGGCTAATAATTTTAGAATTTAAGGTTTTTTATCGCCTACTATTCCGATATTACAAAGCTAGTAGTACTGACAAAAAGTGTGCTATTAACTTATATACCTACTATGCTAGAGTTTTTATCTTACGTTATTAATAGGTACAGATTATATATTAAAAAAGTTATATATAGCTTAAACCTAAAGTGCGATTTATAAGTTAAAATCTAATGGACGCCTGCTTTAACCAATTTGTATAACGGTTTAATGCATCGTATTACTATCCTCGTAAAGTAAATAACACGTACTTTTTATAATGATTCTAATAAGACGATCCGCTGAAAATTTGTTATTCATTACGTATACACGTACAATATATCTAAGCTATTAAGTATAAACTTACATTTAATTCTAGATAATAAACTTGTTACTAAAACGATTACTAAACGCTAATGATTTTCTAAATTGTTGACGACTACGTAAGGATTTAAATGTTACCTTTATTACCGTATATTTAAGCTATTAGACGTAACTTTTTATACGGTCGAATTATGATTTTGCCTTTAACCTCATATATAATCCTCGACTTAAATATTGTAAAATTTAAGTTTTAAAGATTAAAGTCGGTTTTAGGTACGAATTATACAACTTTTCTAATCAAAAGGCCGTTAATTTCGACCCTATTACTTTTTTAAAGGGTTTGCCAATATTTTCAATAATGCTTTATATCGTAAGTTTTAATACTAAGTCTTTGTCCTTTTTTTCCTGTTTACTTAAGTAGTATTATAAATACGACCTAATATGTATTCCTCCTCTTCAACATTCCTTTTTTTCAGGGGTTGTCCATGCTGGCGATATTTTATTTGCTTATGGATATCAGATAATAGAAAATCTTATTATTCTGATTACTTCACTCAAAGGTTTTCATCATTAGTCGCCCTAATGTAGGGCTCAACCTAGGTGATACGAAGCGTTGCAGTACCGTTAACAATTTTAAGAACTACTTTAAAATTTGCGATATTTAAGGTTTTGTATAAATCCTTCCATTTGCCTAGCTTCCGCCATACAAGAACTTCACTTCATAATGATAAGATAAATATATTAATTATTGTAAAGCTGTTTTTTGTGTTGAGGACGTTATTAACTTAGCGCTGTACCGATTTTTTCTGCAATTATTTTAGTACTTTATCATAGGCTGCAACTCTCTTCTGGATACATATTAATAACATAGATTCACTCATCAAATATAGGTACATTCTAAAAAACCAGTAACGTTAACATTAATCAATTAAGGCCTATATTATCGTTTAGGCCTTTTACCGCTATTTAAAGGCGTGCTTTCAGGTTCATAAAGCTTTGAATCTCTAACATAAAGATATTATACGCTCGAAAAAGTAATACTTATATACTTTTAACCTTTCTAATATTCCAATAAGCTTTTATATACACTTGTTTATACTGAATTCCTATTATCTTAATATCTTCTTAAAAATCTATCGCCATAAAGTTAATATTAATATTGTGGACGACAATATTAGGTAAGCCTAAATATGTGTTTTTATAGTATCCTTAACATTTCCTACGTATTTTTTGTTAATAAAAACTTTAAAATTTTAACTTTGTAAAAAAAGGTTACAAAGTTAATAACGTAAAGAATAGGCTTATTATTCAAGTAAAGAATATTAATAAAAACATTGTAGTTAAAGCCCTTATCGTCTTTCAGTATACATTTAAATCTTTAGGGAGTTTATATATGTGTTTAATAGTAGTAACAAAGTTTTTCGATAGCTTTCAAAGCGAAGTATCCTATATCTTTATATATTACGGACTTCAGAGCTTTATGCAGCTTAATAAAAGCTGGGTGATTAAAACGTTGGTAAAGTTAACGTATCTTTAACTCCATCAAGTTTAGTATCGTTACTTCTGAGCTTTAAATACAAAACTACAAATACCCACACTCGGGGGAAAAGAGAAAGCTCTAGATGTTTTTAACTAGCTTATTCACGTTGACATCAACATTAACGCTGAGGATCTTCATGTCATTCAATTAAAAAAATAAAACGAATAGGGAGACTTAAGAATACAAAATATAATTTATTTAACAATGATCTAAATTACTATTATCTTTAATAACGATAGTTACTTGCCTAAACAGAAGCCAACTTTATTTTTGCTACTATTTTAACAATTTATTTCGGTAACTGTAATACTTTCCTTCTGTAATTCCACGTATTGAAAATAGCCTTTAATTAAGTATCTTACTGCTTTTATATCTGGTATATTACCTTAAAACGTATGGTTCGCATAATGATCATGAAAGTTAAAGGTATATAAAGGGTTAAAAACTTAATTAAAATAAAGGTAAAGGTTTTCATCGCTTAAACAGTATAGGAAAGCGTGATCAGCTAGTTACCAAGCCTTACTAATGGCAATATCATTATACCATGTAATCTATTTAGGTGTATCTTTATGGTAAAAGTTCTTTCTTCCTTCGAAGTTTGTGATACGGTTAAAGTAGTTTTATTTAAAAGTAGTGGAAAATTAGGAGTAATATATCACTTATAATTTATATAGTTCAGCTGGTAGATAGCGAGTAAACTAATAACTGAATCTACTACAAATCTAACATCTTTTACCATTATTACAACGATAGTTCTTGCGGTTAGCAGGTTTGCTTAAAGTCTTTCCATGTTGTTAAATCCAGTGTAACTTCTAATCCAAAGCTATTAAACTAGATTTGAAACATTAAAAGCGCCCGTAGCTATATTTACGATTAAAGTAGTTAACTATCAGGTGGTTTTCTTTATTTACATTGCGAAAGTAATTAGCTTAGGAGTATATACCAAGCGAATTTAGTATACATATTATTATGGTTGTGAATGAAGAGCGCAATTAGCTAAAAAAAAAAAAAAGCTTTTGAAAGTAGTATTTAGGCGTTATAAGGCGTATTAAAAGTCACTAACACCCGTAACGACTATATTTACCTGCTTACGAAGTGAAGCTTCACCAATATAAGCCTTTCTCATTACTTACTAGCATAATATAAACTTGTCAATCATCTAATTTAACACATAGATTAGTATTTAATCCTTTTTCCTTTTCGATATTATTATAATCCACCTCGTAATAACCTAATCTGTTAGAATAGTAGTATTTGCAGTGTAGTAGATCAACTTTATCTACAATAGAGTTGACTATACTGACTGCAAGTTGAGTGTATTGTTTTGTATAGACTTACTGTATTTGACTGGAAATCAAGTGCAGTATGGCTCCAATTCATACTAGGGCACAGTCCAAGCAACTAGCCATACAAATTACTGTGCAGACCGGCTAGCGGTCTGCTAAACCTAGAAGAATACATCCACCACTTGACCACGCAATACTACTATTACTTCAACCAATCGAATTGATAACATTGCAATATATAAAGCCCTACCAACATAATCCGTATAATATTAGTCAAGGTAAATATTGTATTCGAAATGACGTTTTATATTATTGTAATTTTCGTAAAAGTTGGTTACTCGAGTCAGAAAAGTTAGGTTATATTCTTTAACGTACCTTATAAAGATTGTGGTAAATAGTAAGTAAAAACCAAACGAAAGAACCTTCATTCACTTCTTAATATTTTTAAAAGCATCATTTTTGTATTAAAAAGGTTATAATACTTTCCGTTATAATTTTAATATTATTTTAAATTTTGGAGAAGTTCGTAAAAAGCCTATAATTAACTTTAACCATCTTAACAGGTTCTAGGTGAAGGTCGTAATGATCTTTCTAGTTGTTATTAGTATTTCGTTACAATTAAAGTTTTAAAGCTTTCGAATCGTAATATTAAAGGTAATTGTTAGTTGTTTAACTTAAGGGGTTAAGTTTTATAGTGAAACCTATTGTAAACTCGCGTATATAAATTTACCAGCCTCAAAAAAAGTTTTTAAAGGGCTTGAACTTATTAATTTTAAGTGAAAAGTTAATAGATAATTGGAATTCAGCAGTAAATTTTTTGGGGGGGGATTTAACAATTTTGCTTAATGAACTGGTAAAAGGCGTTAACGTTAATACCTTTTACCGTATTAGAGGCCGCTACTTTACGTTCTTTTTTGCTACTAAAAGCGTACTCTGCATTATTATATAAAGATACTAGGCTATTGAAAAAATTAACAGGTTCCTTATCGTTAGCGCGTAAAAAAACTAAACTTAGTTAAGGGTAAAAGGGAGGTTTCTTAAAACGCATATAAGGGTGTGAAGGTTTTTTAATACTTTTTCCCTTACAGTCTACCTCTTAAGGGCATTCCTTAAGTTAGATCAATTTAAAAAGAGTATTTAATAGTTTGATGAAGCCTTTTTCTATCACGTATATCTTTTGGCGCTTAAGTTTTGCCTTTAACTTAAACTTAGTACTCTTGTAAATATTTTTCTACATATTAATATTTCAGTTTTCGAAAAACTTATTGTATTTGCCAAAATCGCAGTCACCGTGGTTAAGTTTTTCGCTGCTGTTTTCCTTCACGATAAAATAGCCGATGAAATTGACTAGGTACCTTTCGGTTAGGTTTTTACCGACATTTAGCCCTTAAAGGTCTTTATTGTATTGCTTTAAAAAGAGGGATCTAAAGGATTTGATTCCGTTCATTAGTTCATAGAAGGGTGTTATCTTGAGGTTCTAACTTGGGCAAAACTTGGTAGACGATAGACTAATTAATTCAAGGCGTAGGAACTTAGTAATTTAATGTAAAGTCGCGCAATGTGGCTTTCTTAACGCGACTTAGTAATTTTGAGTATTTTCGCTTAATATAACAATCTTAACGATTGAATTAATAAAGGAAAGAGAAAAAAATGAAGTATAGGTTAAGGTTTAGTGCTGAAAGTAAATGTGAAAGTTGTTTATTATAGTTATTTAACGTAAAACTTAGTAATTTTTCTATATTAGTAGCACCGCATTATGAATAACTTAGTCGTTTTACAACTTATCATTCAAAACCTTCAGCGGTTAATTTCAATGCTTTTCAAAAAGGATTTGTTAATATCTCCTAGTATTTTCGATAAAGATAACGTCGCTGCCTTTAAACTGCCGTAAAAACTGGCGCAGTCCAAAGGTTTTCTTTGCTTACTATCGTAGAGACTAACACAATAGTAAAATATTTTCGCAAAAATATTCCCTTTACTTTGACCATCGTTTAACGTAAAACGTAACCATAAAATAGCTTTTTGTTTTACTTAGATTATATATACTTTACTTAATACCCACTAATCAGTATTAGTAGTTATTTGAACCTTACAAAGTTATCGATTCGATTGGTCGAAGTAATAGTAGTATTACATAGTTAAGTGGTAGATATATTGTTCTAGTTTTGGTAGACCGCCGGCATATTTTTCTAGTAATTTTTATAGCAAATTTCTTGGTCCGTAACCTTGTTAATATAAAGCGTAACTGGAAAGTCACTTTTGTCCTACTTAGTTTATCTGTACTTAACCCAAAAAATACTGATTAGTATTAATGGAGCTTTATACGTTATAATGTTGTCGATTTGATTAGTCGAAGTACCAGTAGTATTGCATGGTCAAGTGGTAGATATATAATTTTAGGTTTGGCAAACCGCTAACCGGTCTGCATAGTAATTTGTATAGACAATTGCTTGGCCTATGCCCTAATGTAGAGTGGAAGCATACTATGTTAAACTTGCAACCAATAAATTAGGCCCACGCAAAACAATACACTCAACTTTCAATTGGTGTTGTTAATTTTACTTATAAGTAAAGTTGACTTATTGCATTATAATTACTACTATTCAAACAAATTTCTAGTTTTTGCATAAATATAAACTACGTGTAAGTTTGTAACCGGTACCCGGATTAGTAAAATAATTAGAGTAAATATAAATAAGATCATTATATAAGCAGATGTCATTACAAAGACAGGTATAGGCGTAACGAAAATCGTTGCCATAATAGTCCTCGCCAAGACAAACGTCGCAATAACCGCCACAATTGGGATTGTAAATACAAAATATATAACATTTTATCGGGTTTTAACAAAAAAAACCCACAGTGTTTATCCTTCTTTTCAAAGGCCTCATTATCCTTGTTTATAACATTTAAAGGTCTCGTAGGCATATTAATCAAGTTATATACTATCTCTAAATTCAATCAAATTTATAGTTTTTGTTAAATTATCTTCAAATCGAGGAATGTTATTATACTTATATGGGAGGCATGAGACAAATACATGATGACAACTAGAATGGTATATACTAGGTTTAGAAAGGCATGTATCTGTGTCTAGATATCTTATATGCTTAGTTTTTCGCTGAATTTCTCGTTTTAGGTTTTTATTCTTATATTATCATAATAATATACTGTTTTAATAATATGTTACCTTTTATAACTCTATTAACAATTGGTATCTGTAAAGTATATAGGTTGAAAAGTATCAGATACTATATTTTCACCAGTTTAAATAAGTTAAAACATAACGAATAAAGTCGCCAGTTCTGTTGTCCTATACAAATAAAAAAAATCTCTCCTCTTTCGTTTTTTAATTTTACGATATTTCGCACTTTCCCTTTAATATTTTATCTTATTTTTCCCTATTACCACCGCTGTTATCATTATTACGACGCCGCTGTCGTTACATCTTTGCTGCCGTCAATTTTTGTAAGCAGGCGTGAGTTTACTTTTATAAGCTTAGATTTGAACGCCTTGACTAAACTTGTCACTTCCCACCGTACTCGTAGAAAAATCAGCAAGCTAACTACTCCTTAAAGCATTAGTAAAATCAACAATCTAGCTATTTTTTAAAACATCCCTTTACCTATCTTAGTCTTTTTATTACTTTCTTTTATACGCTTTCATACATCTATTAATCGTATATGTATAATTATAGATTTTTTATCCAAACAAGAATATGTTAGGTGTTTATAGTAGTAGATAATCGGAATGGATGCGAGTTTTAACAAGCGGCTTAATGTTATCAATATAAGTTTATAATAATCAATAGAGGATTATCAAATTATTATAGCAAGTTGCTTAGATACCCTTATTCGTAAAAAGAACGAATATTCTAGTTTTCGTAGCCCTAAATATCTTCGTAGCCTGGAGAGTTGTTGTAATCCTGCTTGTTCCTACGATATTTAATTGAACTTTTATACAGTTATAATGATTAAGTTAAGCTGGCTTTTCAATTCTTAGTCGCTAATACATTTCGCCGTCCAAAACACAAGGAAATAGGTATATATAATCTGGAATATCATGATCCCCTAAATATAAGTTCTGTTACTTTAGGACTATATATTATTTCAACCAACATATGGAGTTTTGAGATGTGTTTCAAAAGTTTGACTAAGTTTAATTCTATTGTAAAAGGCTTAATTACATCTATATTTGGTATTTTACTGTAAGGTTTCGCTATTTTTCAATATAATATTAAAGTTTTTGATGAAAAACGTATAGAATTAATTGATTCAAATTTGAAAGCTATTATGGATGTATCAAAGTAACTTTTCTAGATAGATTGAAGTTTCGTTACCTAATTTTTTAAAATAATAACCTTTATTTTATTAGATTTTAAAGATAACAAATATAGT
The DNA here is from genome assembly GCA_038502455.1 of Anisogramma anomala. Lineage (NCBI taxonomy): Eukaryota > Fungi > Ascomycota > Sordariomycetes > Diaporthales > Gnomoniaceae > Anisogramma > Anisogramma anomala. The sequence goes on from JASMMZ010000009.1 coordinate 9,164,947, forward strand.
TTTCGTAAGTATATTTAAAGTAAGTTTAAATAGGCGCGAGTAAGCGATATTTTCAATTGCTGTTATTAAAACTGTTATAATATTGGAATAGTATTACATACAGTGCAGTAGGTTAATTTTATTTACAGCAAAATTGACCGTAACGCAAATGTATTGCTTTGTGCGAACTTACCGCATTGGGTATAAGTTGAGTGCAGTACGCTACACTTCACTTTATGGCATAGGCCAAGCAATTAGCCATACAAATTACTGAGCAGACTGGCTAACAGTCTGCCAAACTTAGAATAATACATCTACAACCTGACCAATGTAATAATACTATTACATCGACTACAATTCGAATTGACAAAGTTGCAACGATCTAAAGACCTGCGAACACTAATCAGTGCTTATTAGGTTAAATACAGATTGACTAAGTAAAAGAAAAGGCTACTTTCTAGTTACGCTTTACGTTAACAATGGTGGCTAGGATAAAGGAAAGATTTTTGCGAAAAGCCTCTATTAGTACTACGCCAGTACCCAATAGAAGGAAAACAAAAAAAACTTTTGGGTTACATTAGCTCCCAACGGTAATCTGGAAGTAAGCGACGGTATCGCTATTGAAAAACACTAAGAAATCTTTATTAACCTTTTTTAAAGACGTCAAAATTAACTATTAGAAGTCTCAAAGTTCAGCAAGTTGGAAAACAGCCAAGTCAATACTACTACGGATATTACTACTGCAAGAAAAACGACTTATTCCCCATGCCAAACAACTTTTAACTTTCGCCTTTTACCAATAACAAACGATCTTCAACCTTACCCTCTACACCAAACCTTTGCCCCTACTTCACTTTTTTCACTTTCCCCACGTCAATCCAATCGTCAAGTTCGCTATTTTAAACGAAAACACCAAGAATCGCCAAGTCGCGCCAAAAAAGCTACGTCGCGCGACCTCAAGCCAAGTCACCAAGTTACCAAATCACTAAGTTTCTATGCGACTTTACATTAAATCCCTACGCCTAAAAATTACCATATCCCTTATCCTACGCGTCCTACGAAAACAAAAACGTCAAGATAGCTACTAAAAGCTCCTAATTTAAAGCTATTACCGACTCTGCTAGCAAAAAAATAATCAAAACCCTCAGATACTTCTTTACTAAGTCCTATAATTACGATCTTTAGAGATGAGATATTGATAAAAACTCAAACGAAAAACACTTAACCAACTTTATCAGCTATTACATCACTAAATATAGCAACAACAGCCTCGATCCTAACCGTACTTTTACCAAATATTGTAACTTCTTTAATGACTAAATAATTAATATATAAAAAGCAACTCAAAAATGGTTTAAGTCGAAACTTATGTCTAAACTAAAGGAAAGAAGGATTTACGTTTACTTATAGGGCGCTATAACGTTAATACAAGCCATCTTTAACTGAACTTAACTTAAAAAATTTCCTTAAAACACATGACCTAAAAGAAAGAGGGTTAAAAAACCTTATCGTCCCTATATGTGATCTAAGGAACATCCCTTTTACTTTTAGCTAAGTTAAACCTTTTCACTTGCTAGCGATAAAGAATTTATTAACCTATTCGGCAATTTAGTACCTTTACGTAATATCACGGAGTATTCCTTAAGTATAGATAAAATATGTAAAGCTAAAGCCGTTAACGCAGCCAAAGATATTAACGTCAGCGCTTTACACCAGTTAATTAAGCAAAATCGTCAGGTTTTACAAAATCCTCAAATTTTTATTTCTCTTTAGCTTCGACAGGCCCCTTAAAACCCTTCCCTATTTAAGTTTGCCTATACGCGAAAGCCCATTACAGGTTCTACCATAAGACTTTACCTCTCGGGCCAGGCGATTGGCATTTAACCTTAACACCATGCTTTGAAAGCCCTAATGCTTAAATTTCCGGGAAATACCATTCAAATCTAGAATAACTATCGCAACCTTCCCCTAAAACTTATCAAAATAATTAATATTAATTATAAGTTATTTACGGATTTCGCTAAGATTTGAAATGACGTAAAAAAGTATAACGGTAAGCTCTATAACCTCTTTAACATTAGGATAATGCTTTTCTTAATATTTGTAAATAAATATAGGTTCCTCTTTTAGGTTTTTACTTACTATTCATCGAAATTCTTACAAGGCATACTAAAGACTATTACTTAACTTTCCTTACTAAAGCTACCACATTTCGTAAGATTTATAATATAATAAAGAGCTACTTCGAACACGACGTCCACCTTATGTAATATCATACAAACTAGGCTATTATGCGGTGGATTACAATAATAACGAAGTAAAAAGAGGAAAAAGCCAATAAATATCCTTAATTAAATGCTTAACAAATTAATATTATACCAAAAAAGCAATAGAAAAAGCCTATGTTAGTGAAACTACACTTCGCAAATAGGTAAATATAGTAGTTACGGGAATTATAGAATTCAAATACGTTTTATAACACCTAAATACCACCTGAAAAGGCCTTTTTAGTCAGTTGCGTTTTTCGCTTACTACTATAATAACAAATATACCAAACTCGCTTAATATATACTCCTAAACCGGTAATTTCCCTAATGTGGATAAAAAAGACCATACTATAGTTACTTACGTCGACCGCAAGTATGGCTACGGGCGCTCTTAATGTTTTAGGCCTGGTTTACTAGCTACAGATTGAAGGTAATAGCTACGTTGGTGCCAATAAGGCTAAAATTTAGGCGAACCTGTTAACCGTAAATACTATTGTCATAATAGTGGCAAAAAATGGTAGATTTGAGATAAGTATAATTTCTAGTTAACTTGATACCCCCTCAACAAACGCAATAACAAGAAGGCAGTATTTCATACCTAATACCCTACTATTTTTAAATACAAATATTTAAACCAAATCGCAAACTTCGAAGGTGACAAGCCAATTAACTATGCTAATATCTCAAATAAATTAAGTAACACGAAGATACCATTTCTAATACGGCCTAATAACCAACTGATTACGCTTTCCTATACCATTTTGGTAGTAAAACCCCTTATCTTTACCCTAATTGAACCTTTAATCATTTATACAATTTTAACCTTCGTAATTTTTATGTGGACCACACTTTTCAAGGTATTATATCAAATATAAGGGTAATAAGGTATTAAACAAAAGGCTATTCATAATATGTAACATGATGGAGGAACAGTATTACAGCTATTAAAATTAATCGACAAAATATTAATAAAGCTAAAGTTAACTTTAAACCAAGCGAATAACTATAGTTATTGGAGACAATGATAATTTAAACTATTATAAAAACGATTGGATTCCGCAACCTTAAGTCCCCTACTACTTTAATTCTTTACTTAAAGGACATAAAGATCTTGAACGTCAAGTTTAACGTCAACGTGAACAAACTGGTTAAAAAAGGTCAAAGGTTTTTACTCGCCTTTAAGTAAGAGTACCTATAGTTTCATCTTTAAAGCCCGGAAATAGTAGTATTAAACCTAACGAAATCGGAAATATGTTAATTACACCGGTATTTTAACTATCTAGCCGTCAATATGCTATACAAAGTCTCAAAATCCACAGTGCATAAAGATGTGGAATATTCTACTCTAAAATCCATTAAAAAACTTGATTACTATTTTCAAACGTATATTCAAGCCCCCCGGAAATTTAAATTTACACTCAAAAACAATAAGGATTTCAACTACAAAATCTTTGTTGATATATTTTACTTAAATTATAAGCCTGTCCTTTACGTCGTTGATTCCGAAACCTTTTTTCACGGAGTTAAGTTTCTAAAGTCCCTTTCGGTAAAGGATATGCGGGAAACGTTAGGGATACTATAAATCAATACATACCTAGGCCCACTAAATATCGTTGTCCATAATACTGGTACCAACTTTACCGCGGTAAAGTTTTAAAAAGATGCCAAAATAATTGGTATCCAATGTAAATAAGTACCTATAAAAGCCTAATAAAGAATTAAAAGGGTTAAAAAAGCATATGCCTTACTTCTCTAAACGTATAATATCTTTACATTAAAAATCGAAAACTTTACGAATCTGGAGGCACGCTTACAAATAGCAGTAAAAGGCCTAAATAATATTATAGGCCCTGACAGATTAATGTTAACACTTTTGGTTTTTAGATCATACCCACGTTTAACGAGTGAATCTCTGCATTTGGTAAGTACTTAAAAATATACTGAGGCTTAAATCAAAGCTCTAACAGAACTACGAAGAAAATCGACACCCCACCAAATTAATAAGGCTCTTAATACCAGAAATAGGTCTATAACAATCGACGTACTTATTTTACTATTATAAAGTAAAGTTCTCGTGTGGTAGGAGCTGGACAAATAAAAAAGCCGGTGTAAAATATTAAGTATCGCAAATTTCTAAGTAATTATTAAAATTACTAACGGTCTTATATTTTTCTGAACTACTTAGGTTAAGCCTTATATTAGGGTGTTATAACCTAAGGATCAACTGCAGGTCATGAAATGGGCCAGCGGTTGGCTGCGCTATTAAGAGCCTGATGTTCAACATATCAAGCAGAGAATATCTTTTATGTAAGCAACCCAGGGTTAGGGTTAGCTGATGGATCTCTAGGATAGTAAGGCGATCCAGCAGATTCATGAATCGTTAGGATAGCAAGGCGATCCTAACGATCTAGTATTGAAGATGGTATAAAAGCCATGGGATAAAAAGACACGATCATCACAACATAGATAGCATTTCCTTCATAGCTCTTCAGTTGTCAATCTAAGTATTCAGTCTACACATCTGAATAGCCTTACGGCTTTTGATCATTACTTGCACGGTTGCGATATTGTTTACTCAGCACCTCTGCTACATTCTTGATAACATAAACCCTCTAACACCTTTTATATACATACGAGTATTTAGTGTGATCATTACATAGAGTTACTAACGATTAAGACCCTTAAGCCGAACGACCGAGCTAATACCAACCTCTTTTACCCATTATCGACAAACCAATAAAACGTTGCCGATGCGGACAACTCCCGAAAAAAAGAAACGTTAAAAAGGAGGAATACACACCGGGCCGCATTTACAATATTAATTAAGTAAGTAAAAAAGAAAAGAATAACGAAAACTTAACACTAAAGCTCCAAACGCAAGGGATTATCAAAACCTCCAGCAAACCTTTTAAAGAAAACGACAAAATCGAGGTTAACGGCCTACTTACTCAAAAGGTTGTATAATTCGTATAGAAAACCGATTTCATTCTCCATGACCCAAATGTTACAATCTTCAAATCAAGGATTATTTACGAAGTCAAAGGCAAAACCACGGGGCAACTGTACGAAAAATCACGTTTAATCGCTTAAGGATACAGTAATAAAAACAAAAATTAAACCCTTACGTAATTGTTAACGATTTGAAAGATTAGCTAAAGTTTAGTAATCGCTTTAACAACGAGTTTATTAGCTAAAACTAAAAGTAAATTTACGTTTAATAGCTGTAATATAACGTAAATCTATACGTAATTAATAATGGTGTTATAACCCAAGAACATCGGAGGGTTAGAAAACAGGCTAGTATGGGGCTAAGCCACTAAAAACCTAATGTTCAACACATCAGATGGGGATATCTCTTATGTCAGCCACCTTAGGGTTAGGGTTACGCACTAAGGATCATTGAGATCATGTTTCGATCCAACATGATCCAGCACTGAAGGCGTATGAAGGATTAAGGATATAAGGACACGGTCAGCACCACATAGATAGTATTTCATTCATAGCTCTTCAGTTGTCAATCTAAGTATTCAGTCTCAGTATATTCTGAATAGCCTCACGGCTTTTGATCATTACTTGCATAGTTGCGATATTGTTTACTCAGCACCTCTGCTACCTTATTGATAACATAAACCATCTGACACCTTCTATATACTCACGGGTATTTAGTGTGATCATTATAAACGGATCTACAACGAATTGTACTACTAAAACTACTACAGGAATTTATGGTTATTTACTTTTTAGATACGGTAATACGATGTATTAAGCTACTATATTAGATTAGTTAAGGTAAACGTCTATTGGTTTCTAACTTATCAGTCGCAGTTTAAATTACGGCTAATAATAAAATCTTTAATGTAAGATCTGTATTGACTAATAATATGAAAAAAAAAAACTTTAACGTAATAAATATTTAACCTAACGATAACCTCTTCATCGAAACGGCTAGCTTTATAACACTAAAATAATGGGCGATTAAGGATTCTAAGTTTTCAAATTATAAGCTAATAACGACTTTAACGGGAAATAATTGATTTAACTTTAATAAATCGTCCATCCATATACTTTATATTAATACTGGCCTTAGCTTTAGCCAAAAGGGCCAGGGCGCTATTTTAGCTACAATTGACAAGATTAATGTAACCAGAGCTTAACGATACTTGGAACAACGTATTCGAGGCAACTATATTACTACTCTTTACCAACTATAAGCCTTTTACAACCTATTGATCGCGGCGTAAATATAGAAACTAAAGGATAAGAACATTAACCGACTAAATAAAGGGCTTGAATAACAGATATGAAACCTGAACTGAGGAATAAATATAATTCTAATTAACTTTTTGAGAGCTAAGTTAATAATCTTCACGAACGGGTTCTTTACAAATAACACCAACTTATCATCATAAATCGGCTTTCTAATAACCCTAGTTAATATAGACAAACGGGAAAACCAATTTAATATTATTGGTAATCTAATCCATTAAATCTTCGTTAAGTATAAAAGGATTATACGAAGCGTATTGACTTCAAAGGTCCACGACATAATAATAAGCTTTAACGTAGGCATAATACTATAAAAAACCCTTAATTTTATTACTCGGAAGCTGAAGATTCTCCTTATTCCGGTAGTAATCTATATCAACTTAAGGAGCCTTTTTGAATGCCTTTTGAAACTTGGAACCACAGTGAAAAACGCCTAATAATCGACGTAATAGCATTCCGTAAAGCCTACGAAAGTAAAAAGATTAAGAAATTCCGATAAATTAACGGTAAAAACAATTCCGCAAATGCCATGACAAAAGCAACGTCGAATAAAACCTTGAAAAAGTTTGTAAACAGTAATAAACTAATTATACGAATCGAGGGCTATATTAATAGGCTGTTCGAAAGGCCTAAATCACGTAATAAAAGACAAAGATGTGCCCGGAAAATTAGGAGATTGCCAAGGTAATGGAGGAATTGATAATGGCGATTTGTTTAACTAGTACGGCTAAAGTAAAAGTTTATATTACAAAAGCTTGAGTGGAAGAACTTTTTGTAGGAGTTGATAAACTCAGACCTCGGAGCGGCGGAGCAATTAAAGCCAAATAGAGTTAATTTGCATGCAATTGGGTGCAATTCAGTATGGAAGTTAACTGGAATTAACAGGGGTCTGGCCAGTTAACGAAAAGGCAATTCAATAGCAACCGGAAAAGATTAATCAGCCACACTAACGTGCGCGTATAAACTGAAAAGCCGCCAGTGTTGGAATAGTATTACATGCAATACAGTATGTTAACTTTACTTATAGTAAAGTTGAGCGTACTGCAAGTGTATTGCTTTGTACGGACTTACCGCATTGGGTGTAAGTCGAGTACAGTACACTACACTTCACTTTAGGGCACAGGCCAAGCAATTGGCCACAAAAATTACTGAGCAGACCGGCTAGCGGTCTGCCAAACCTAGAACAATACATCCACCACCTGACTAATGCAATACTACTGTTACTTTGACCACGATTCGAATCGACAACGTTGCAACGATCTAAAGACCTGCGAACACATAAAGTTATAATTAAGATTTAAATTTCATTCAACCTGAGTATTGAACAAAATCTCTGATTACAAAATCTTAAACAAACCCTTTGTAAGTATATATATTAAATTGAAAAATATCAGCCAATTTTAGTTGTCATTGCCCACCGTAAATAGCTACATTAAAAGTTTGTTATCAAAAATAGCCGCAAGACTTACAACTCGCAACATTCGTGATGAAAACTATTATATAAAAATATAAACTTTGTTGGTAGGCCTTTATCGTTGCAACGTAGTCGATTCGAATCATTGTGGTCGAAGTAACTGGTGTTGCGTTGGTATTGTTGATTGAGATGAGATGTGAGTTCTAAGTTTGGCAGACCGCTAGCCGGTCTGCACACTAATTTGTATGGCCAAACGCTTTGGCTTGTGTCTCACTTTGAAGTGGGCACCTACTACACTACACTTGCAGTGCAGTACCACAACCAGCAGTCAATACAATCAACTTTACTGTAAGTAAAGTTGACTGACTGCACTGCAATTGACCTGTTAAAAATAGCAGCCAATATTGTTCCAACAAACTTGTACAAAAATGAAAAAGGTATAATACGAACCCTAGCAAAAATAATTGTTGTTACGACCGTAAGACACATGATATTCGCGATTTTCGTAACGATCACATTCGAAAAAGATGTGAACCTTGCTATAAACGTAAGGATTATCATCATAAACATCGTGATAATAATTATTGTAGTAACCGTAAAGGTTGCCGCCAAAATAGTAATAATGTTCGCCACGTGTAGCGCAATAACGTATATAATTTTCAGTCGGATTCGGAAAATACCAAAAATTCCGATTAAAGCCGCAACAAGTTTAAGCGCTTTTCTTCGCTCTCCCAAGCAAGTAAGGTGGGCTTTATAACGAAATCCCTTACTCTTTCAAATAAACGCACTTGCTTATATTATAGACAAATTTATAAATTGTTGGTAGGGTTTTAGATGCTACAACGTTGTTGATTCGAGACGTTGTCGAAGTAACAGTAGTATTGCAGTAGTCAGGTGGTGGATATATTGTTCTAGGTTTGGCAAACCGCTAACCGGTCTACATAATAATTTGTATGGCCAACTGCTTGGCCCGTGCCCTAGTGTGAAGTGAGCACATACTGTACTTGACTTGCAGTCAATACAGTAAACCCACAAAACAATACACTCATCTTGCAGCCAGTATAGTCAACTTTACTGCACGTAAAGTTGACTTGCTGCGCTGTAATTACTACTATTCCAACACCATACAAATTAGTGTGTAGACCGGTTAGGGATCTGCCAAACCTAGAACAATACATTCACCACTTGATTACGTAATACTGTTGTTACTTCGACCGATTTGAATCGCAACAACGTTGCAACGTCTAAAGGCCTATTAACAGGCTAGGCCTATCAACACAATTCAATATGGGGTACGGGCCAAACAATTACCCATATAAAGTAGTTTGTAAACCGGCTAACGGTCTGCCAAACTCACAAGTAACACCAATCCACCACCTAACCTCCGCAATACTATTACTTCGACCACACTTCGAATCGACAACATTGCAGCGTCTCAAGTCCTATCAGCACATCACAAGATTTATGCCATTTGAAGTACATATTATTGCAACTGTAATTATAATGAGAATTATACCTTGGTATCACTCAGTGATTGCTACCGGTTAGTTATAAATTAGAAAAGTATGAAAAGACGACTGTTGTACAGTATAACGGTCCTACACACTCAGAACTCTAGCTTTTTACCCTTACCACCATAAACTAACTACCAACGATTTATACCACTTGCAGTACACACCATTGCAACCGTAATCACAACTAGGACCGAATCAACAGCACCCGAGGAGCCGGGGACGTAGGGGCCACAACTGGGTGAGGACGATGGAACCACCGTCGCCTTCCCACAAGGCGCGGTCGTCACTCGTCATCACCGGCGGCGTGTGTCCTCCTCACTGGCTCGAGTGCGGTCGGGTTTTTCCCTGGGGAATGCAGATGCACGTTCTGCTTGCTTGCTAGCTAGCTAGCTTGCTCGCTTGCTTGCTCGCCGTAATCTATACTTCCACCGGGGCTACCGTGCCTGCACATAACACAAGAGTACAAAAATGCCACGCCGCCCGCGCCTCCAGGGCTATGCATAAGGATTCTTAACCAATCCAGCGACTTCCTCCTCCCGTTTCCGCAGCCCCAATCAATATGACATCAAGGAAAGGTAGAGGTATCACAATGTCGTGCGCTCCGCCGCCCTTCGGCGCAGCCGGATGCGAGTCGCGCCACCGCCCTGCCCAGGCCGCGCCATATTCATAAAGAGCCCATGCTTCCGGGTCTTGTCCTACACAAACGAAGCGATGCGCTTCCGCAACGACGCCGACCGTGACGACACCGACGAGAACGGCCCTCCAACGCCACCCGGCCCCGGCATCCCCGCGGCATCGTCCTCCACACCCACAGAAGACGCCGCCGCCAGCGCTGGTGCCGAGACACGCAGGAAACCTCCTCAGTTCCCCGTCCCGCCCCCAGCCGCTGACCCCGACCGCGAGCGCCCACTTCCGCTGCCGCCCAGACTCCTCCTGTCGCCCCCACTCCCCAGGCCGGCCGCCTGCTGCAGCTTGCGGTGCTTCTCGCGCTTGGCCTCCCGGACCTGCGCCTCGCGCGCGACCTCCTCCAGGTCCAGCAGCCGCCGGCTCGCCTCGGACCGGTCGAGCATCCGCCCCTCGCGCTCCGCCTGGAGTTTGCCCTCGAGGTCTTTGAGCCGATGCATCCACTTGATGTCCGAGTCCGCCGGCGCGCCGGGGCTGAGCGCCGGCGATGCCGCCGGTGGCGCCCCGTCGTAGTTCTCGAGAAGTGGCGATCTGACACACGTCGCCGCATCGTTCTCCGTGCGCGCCCTCGAGATGGTCGCCGGCCGGATGGCGTCGGCGTCGACCGAGGTTCGCGCGCGGGAGAGGGTGGCCGGTTGGCTGGTGTCGCGCCGGACCGAGGACGATGACGAGGACATGGACGAAGCCGGAGCGCCCATGTAAGTTTTACTGCTGTGTCGGCTACTACGCTCTGATTGTTTGCTCGTCGGTCCCGTCGGCACCGCGGGGCTGGGACTCCCGTTGTTGTCCAGGTCCAAGATTCTATCTCCGCCACGAGATGATGATGTGGTACGAGCGCGTACGTCGTTGGCGGTGCGCAGTGTTGCGTTCTCGACCTTGAGTTGGCGGTATGCGTCTTCCAGTTTGATCATGCGGGCGCGCATCTCCTCGATGAGGTTCTGGGACACTACATTGTTGCCAGCACCCAGCGAGCCGATTGCGACGCCGTTACGCACCAGCATCTCGAGCTTATCAAGTTTCTTGATGCGCTTGTCCACGCTCTCCTCGAGATGCTGGTACTCCTTCCACAGCTCCTTCTCAACGCCCTTCACGCGGTCTTGGAACTTGTTGACGATCGACTCGATGGTCTTGACGGCCGCAAGCAGATTCTTGCTGAAGCCAGGCAGCATGGTTGCCACGGACTCGAGCGAAGGCAGGGCGCGGCCGTTGATGAGGCTGTTGCCGTGGGCCCAGTCGGTGCCGCAGATGGTGGACAGTCGAGTCCAGAGCACAAGCAAGAGGCTGTTTCGCTCGTTTAATTGCTCCTTAAAGGTTGCTTCCAGCTTTGCAAATGCTCTCTTGTCTCGGTCCTTGGACGCCTCAAGCTCCTTGATCCGCGACTCAGCAGTCGACATGTTGCCATGGATGTGCTGCTGTGTCTTGTGATACGTCTCGAGCTGGTGCTTGGTGCCGCGATGAAGCTGCTTCTCCTTGTCGAACATTTCTGCCAGGCGGCGGGCTTCGAGAGCAGAGGTCTCGAGGAGCTCGTCGCGTTGTTTGAGCAGGTGTTCCTTTTCGCTGAGAGAGGTGCGGGTGGCGTCTAACTCGCGGCATGTCGCATCCAAGTCGTGTTGTAAGTTGGAAATACCCCGCAGGAAGCTTGATCTTGTGCCGTTGAGGTCACCAAGAGCCTCGCGGAGATTGTTCTCCAGCTCGAGCAAGCGCTCCTTCCACTCAGCCGTCTCAATCTCTTGCTTTGATAGGTTCTTACGCAGTCTTCTAGCCTCTTCCTTGGCCGCACCCATCTCCCGGTTGAGCTGGTTCACAACCTGCTGCACGTCCTCCTTCTCTTGGTTGGTTACAATCTCGTGCTGTTGACGCTCGTTCTGAATTTGCGTCTCAAGCTCCTTCGTCTTGTCCTTCTCCTCACGGATGACAACCTCCAGTTGTGCCACCTGGCCAACAAGATCGCCAATCTTCAGCTTGTCACCCTCCTGTTCTTCGCGCAAGAAGGCGATTTCGCCCTGGTTCGACTCTTGCTGTATGCCAAGCCGTTCATTTTTGTCGTTCGCCGCGACAAGTTTCGCCTCCAGATCCTCGAGCTCGCCATTTGCTTGCGTGAGCTCATCCTCCAACTGCTTGATCCTCCTCAACTGGGTCGCCTGCGTATCCTCGAAGCGGATCATGTCGTCACTCAACCTGCGCATCTCTTCTTGCAAGGCCTCCTGGATCTCACTGCGCTCAGCAAGCTCCTGGTTCAGCCGCGCGATCTCAGCATCTCTCTGTTCAGCCTCGGCCTCGAGTTGGTCGATCTCGTCTTGAGCCTCCACCCGCAGGTTGTTGAACTCCACATCCATGCCCGAGTTCTCTTGCAGCAGGTCGTCTCGTTCCCGCTGCAGTGTCATCAGGTCGTTCCGGGCGCCTTCAAGCTCTTCCTGCAGTTGCAGCGCGGCAGCTTCGGTCTGTTTGCGGGCCTCGAGCTCGGCTTCGTACTCTTGCATGTAGTTGTTGAGCTCCTGCTGCAGGTCCTGGTTCTGCATCTTGACCGCGTTGAGCTTGTCGCGGAGCTCGGCCATCTTGTTCTCGAGCTCTTCCCGTTCTGGGTCCTCCATCGTCGCCGTGTGGGTGAGTTGGCTCCCGCGAGACATGGGTCGATCGTGCACACCGGCGCGCGATGCGGACCGCTCAAGAATGCTATCAAGAGTCGACCCAGCCGCGCCACTCCGGCGCTGGGCCATCTTCAAGTCCTCAATCTCTTGATACAACCGCTCCTTCTCCCGGTTTCGAGACGTCAGCATCGACGTCTGCGCGCCAACTTCGCGTCGCAACTCAGCATTCTCATGTCTGAGCTGCTCGCCCTCGCGACGGAGTTCTTCCACGATGGTGACGCTGACGCTCATTGTACCATTCATGGTCTCAGTCTCCGACATTCTGGACTTGGACCGCGTGGGCGACTCGGCCCTGGACTTCCTTGTGATGTTGTAGATGTTGGTGGTATGATGCAGGCCAGAAGGTTGTCCAGAAGAATTAGTACCAGAGTGCACAGTGCCGTTGGCCATGTCCTGCTTCATGCGGAAGACTTCATCGCGCAGCCTCTTGTTCTCCTCTCCGACCCGCTGGTTCTCCTCTTCAGCCTGTTCGCGCCGCCCAGTCTCTTGAGAATAAAGTTCACGCCACACCTCCGTCTCGTCGTCCTGGCCGAGGGAGTCACCCACGCGACTCTCGTTAATCGTCTGCAGAGACTTGACAACCTCAGACATGCGCCTCCTCTCTGCCTCCTTGTTGAGACTCTCTTGCTTGAGCCGGTCGATCTCCGCGACGAATTCTTCCACACGCTCCCGCAGGTAGACCAGCTCCTCTTCATTGGCAGCATGCTGCTCGTAGTCTTCCGCGGTCGGGCCAGTCGATGGCGTGCCGCTCCGGGCTGTTCCTGGTCGCTTGTCCTCGTCTTTGAGCTTCTTTTCCAGCTCCTTGGCGCGGCGGCGGAGGACCTTGTTGTCGCGCTGCAGGACAGCCAGACTGGTCTTGAGTTCCACGTTCTCCGAGATCATCTCCTTAATACCTTCTTCGGAGAGCTTGTCGAGACGATCGCTCAGGAACATGACTTTGAGCTTCAGGTCAAAGTTCTCCTTGGAGAGGCGCTCTATCGTGCTGCTCTGCTCCTTGAGGGTGAGGTTCCGGCCAGTATGAGTAGTGCTGGCGCTTGCACCCAGGTTGACTTCAGACATCTTGCGCATGGGAGTGACAAGGCCACTCTTTGTTCTATACTCCCTGGCCAAAGACTCGGGCACCTGGACGTTTCTCACGTGGCGGGCAATGACGGTGTCGGTTGGCTCGGTGAGGGCTTGCTTGGGGCCGGTAGGCGTCTTCAGTTGTGGCCCGGGGTTGAAGGCCTCGTCTTCTGTCAAGGGCTCCAAGCCAATACGACCGGTAGACTCTTCGCGGAACTCGGACGCCATACTGCCGAGGCTGATCTGCCGTGTGAGGATGTTGCTCATGCTGCTGTTCCGCGACATGTTCGAAGCCGGTACAGAACTGCCAGGCGGTAAGCCGTAGTCAGCAAGAAGACCACCAGTACCGGCAGTAGCGTTACTGTCGGCGTCTTCTGCGCCATACGAGGAGTCGGAGGACCGGTAGCTACCCATGCGGCTGCGCAGATACTTGGGGCGATTTCCGCCCGCGAGCGCATCACCTGGTGTGCTCCCTGCATCCACGCTGATCTTGGGAACGCTTCTCTCCGAAACTCCAGTTGCTCTGTGAGAGGAATTAGCCGAAGTCCTAGACCTGCCGTCGGCCTGGATAGAAGCGTCGTCTCGTGGTATGTTGGATCGAGGCATAATGTCTTCGTCCTTGGAGAGAGGCTGGTCGTCGTGGGCAGCATTTTCCTTGGCGATTCTTGCCACCGACCGTGCTCTTATGGCGGTTCGGGCAGTTGTGGTTCCGGCCGGGGAGGATGAAAAGGCCTCAAGGGCAGAGGTCTCGCTGGGAATATGCTGATTGTGGGGCTCCAAAAGATGTTGTTTTTGCGCCGGGCGGTTGTCCGTCGAGATGGCGTTGGTAGGCAGGGGCGGCTCCACAGCGCGTGACGGTGGGCTGGCAGACCCGGAGGGCTTGGACGCGGAGGATGAGGCCGGTTTGGGGGGCTTGGAGGGTGAGTCAAAAACAAATGTATCGTCGCAGCCGATGCCGCTAACAGTGGGAAGCGGAGACAGCGGAGTGGTGAAGCTAGAGTCGATATCCTGCAAATTCCTCCGCAGCACGCGTCCGATGAACGAGTCATTGGGGTCTTTCCAGGTGTGTAGCATGCTAGATCCTTCAGCGAAGGATCCCTCGCCTGGGCCGAGTCCTTGTTCCCTTGATTCTTCTTGAGCGGGTTGGTCCTGTTGTTGAATGATTGGGGGACCAAGGTCCGGGATGTCGTCTGGTTTCAGTGGCCTCTGCAGCTCTGTCCGCGTCTCGCGCGTAGGCGTTGGGGCGTCGTGATCTTTATTTCCAGTCCTATGATCAAGGTGAGACTCGACGCCATAGCCGCCTCCACCACCAGGGACATGGTACGATGTGGTCGGGCGTGAGGAATCGGGTTGGGCTTGGGCTTGGTCTAGATCAAACTCCATCTCGTAGTCGTCTTCGTCTGCCTCGGCCTGGGCGGACGCGGCGGTGCTGGCGATGGTAGCAGCTGATGACGAAGTAGGCAAAGGCCGGGCTACAGCCCGGGCAGCGATGTCGAGGCGGTCTTCTTGGTCCATGGCGTGGGACTCGTCGCGGCCCATGTGCGGCCTCGGAGCGTTGTTGCGCCCTTGTGTCCGCCTTTGTCCTGCGCGGTGGGGCCCGATGCTGTCGTCCTTCGCGAGGTGTTTTTGCGTCCGTCACTCAGTCTGATGTGTGGCGCATTTTCCACGAGGAGCTTCCATGAATACGTTGGTTGGGCAGAGCGCCAGGATGGGGTCGAGGTCGAGGTCAAGGTCGAGGTCGAGGAGGATTTGAGGATTACCTGAGCAATGTGTCGTGCGTTCGTGGTTCTCGCTGGAGGTTCAGGGGGGAGGGCCCAGGCCGACAGTTTCAAGTGGATTGAGGGGGCCTTTCGCAAGCTGGAAAGAGAGCACGATGTGGAGTAGTGTATGGCGCGTTGTCTTTGTCGTCGTCGCCAAGTACTCTTGTTTTGCGTGTGGGGTGTTGATCACTCCTATGTACATAGTACTATGTGTATGTGCCCTCAATACCGGCCTGGACCAGCCTGGAACTTTGGAGGCCAGAGCATTGAGCATTCGGCCTGTGGCACAGATGGGATCCCTGCATCAGGCCCTATAAGCCCTGTCCGGTCGCCGCGAGCTCGACTTCGGTTGAACCTCGACGACATGACCACTTTTGCCACCACTTTTGCCACCACTTTTGCCACCACGTTTAGTGACGGCTGCCTATCCATACCAGGCTTTTAGAACCCTAAGCGACAACCAGTGAATATGGAAAATGCATACAGCATCGCCCTTTATGATCCATGTCCGCATTACGTAGGTCACGCAGTTCATCCCCCCGTGACTCGGAGCGTTGCTAAGCTACACGCATACATATATCTCTTCCTCTGCTCGCCAGGGCCTTGGATTTGATAGCAGATGCACTGTGCCATCTAGATTGCCTCGTGAGCCCATCGCCTGCCTATATTCTCCGGTGGAGTCAGTTCTGGATGTTGGACATGACAGGTACCCAGGCAGGCCGGCAGGCTATGACCAAGCCGCCCTCGCTCTCAATCTCAATCTCGATATGATTGCATATGATATTGTTACCGTCTCTTTTTGCTTGTTGGGCCATCATTGAATCCCTTCATCATGTCCGCCCCATCGCCTATCTACATCATGCCGACACAGGAGACGTACAGCCTTATTCACACACTCCTCCACAGGATGTCCCATCGAACATGGTGGAACAGAGCCATTCTTGCCGCCAGGATTGCGAATAAGGCATCCGACACCGACGGTGTTACCATGTACGAGGAAGAGATGTTGATCCACAGGCTGCTCGACAATCTGGCCAAGCAAGAGGCTTTTGCAAAGCAGGCTGGCTGCCTTCGCAATAAGCGCCGCCAAAATGGAAGTCGACAGGTCTACGACTAGCAACCGCGGCTCTCCATATTTCTCAAGCAGCCTGGCCCCATTCTCGGGGAACCTGTCGATTTTCCTTTGCCTGATGACCACGACCGAATTAGATTCGTCGGGGAATGGATGCGATTTTCACCGTTGTTCATGTTGGATCGTTCCACGTTTACTTGTTGACGGTGGCGGATCCAACGCTTACCGCACCAATCCCGGAGTCGGCAGCTTGCCATGCTTTTCCAGACCTTCGTCATGCTTCCTCCCAGTTTACTAATACTCAAGCCGACCAGTTGCAGGTACATGCAAGATATTTAATATTCCGTCGCAGACCCGATCTGCAAACCAGTATCAGGGTGGCAGAACGATGGACCTTTTGCTTCTTTTCGCATAGCCGGTTACCACAACAGACATTGGCCGGGAAACTTGTCGAAAAAGCCTGCGGAAGGCGCTGAATGATTCCAAACAAAAGTTGAAAGATCGCATGGCCACGATCCCCGAGGAAGATACGCACATCTGGGTGGATGACTTGCTTATGAAAGAGGGATTCGTGTGGGATGGGGGGTTTGAACCTATGAAGCAGGTCAAAAACATCATTCGAAATACATTTGGGGGTTTTGGAGGCGCGATTTACCTCGTGTCTGACCTCAGCCGGTTCATGGAGGAAGAGATGATCATGCGCCATTCGAGAATGGGTAGCACAATGGATAGCAATCGGCGAAACATAGACCAATTTTAATCTACCACTCCTGACCGTTGAAGCCCGACATCAATGCCTGTGACTGCATCCAGCTTGGCGTTCTGTTCTTAAGTGCTCATGCGTATAATCACACATCTTGGATTGTGGCCTGTGTGCCGTTACAACAACGAAGAAAGCGCAACTGTGGTCGCATTAAGCACGTTTCACACCCTGCCCCAATCGCAAGTGCCAAGGCTACGCCACATCAAATTTACTAGCCACCACACCCGCTTTCATCAATCCACCCGTACAACTTGCCTTATATATCTGAATTCAAATGGGGTCCAACTGAGTTAGAGTAATAGTATATGGGGTATTTTCCGTCCTTCCGGTCCTGGGAACCGTCCCCGGGAAAGAAAGGGATCAGCAGCTCTTTTTGATGGGAACGGACCAAGGCGTGACATGACGTGTTGGGCAGGGCCCCGTTGCGGCCTCCTGCCAAGCCAAACAGTGACGAGCTGCGGGAGCCACCTTACAACTGCCGGCAATTCGACCCTGCATTGTGAAATAGTCACAACTCCAGCCTCCGAGAGCTACGAGAGACTTGATATTTGCATGAGATGGTAGCTGAACGATTCGTACATACCATTTGTCACTCTTGTTGTTTTCGACGCAGAAAACAGGGAGGAGGGGTGGAATCCGAGATACACCTGAGTCGCAAAACGTAAACTTTACACCCGCGGTAGCCCCCCCAACTGCGGGGTAGCTGTATATAAGCCTAATGACTGCTTGCAGCGGTGGTGACCCAGCAACCACCTACCTCACAACCCTAGAAACCAAACCAAGCAAAACAAGCCTTTCCACCAAGACTTCACACAATCAAACCCTGTCAGCATGGACGCCCTCAAGAACCTCGCAGCCAAGGCCAGCGGCGACGGCTCCGCCTCCAGCACCGGGAGCACGGCCACCACCACCACCACCAACAACAACAACAACAACAACGCGGCCAACAGCGGCGAGAAGGAGGACTACGGCGACAAGGGTACGCTCTCTCTCCCTCTCCCTCTTCTCTTCTTTTTCGACCACCCACACTACCCCGCAAGAGACAAAGAAGCAGCCGCCCCCCCCCGCAACTAATACCCTCTCTTTTTCCCGTGCCCACCATCCAGCCTTCGCCTTACTCGCCCAAAAGTCCGGCCACACCGTCGACCGCAGCACGGCCGAGAAGATCACCGACGGCGCGCGCACCGCGTACGAGAAGGCGACCGGCAAGAAGGTCGACCCCAAGTTCTCGAACTAGAACCTGCTTGGGGATTTGGTCGCGGACAAGGGAGCGCGGACGGGGCGCATCGACTACCAGTCAGTCACCCACCACCTGCGATGATGGATGGATGGATGGATGGATGGATGGCTGATTGTTCTTTGGACTTGGCTTGGCGCAATGATTGCTTTCAGCTACATCACTTGGATCTGCAATACGCTCGACTCTGTAACGCTCCTCTGAGCACTGTCTTTGCGCAGGTGGCTGGGATCGTGTTGTCTGTTTCTGATGCCTGAGACAAGTGCAACAAGCCCTCAGTCTTGTCCCAGCTGTTGCCAAATTGATCAACCTTACTCTACCCAACCTCGAACAGCCACCATCAGAACACCTGGTCTTGCTGCAACTACTGGCAATCACTTATAGCCTTGCTACAGCACATCTTCAATCACCAAGTTGCTCTTGCTACTGCCTGCACTCATCTGTCTCCCTGCGTAAAGCGACCGGGTATTGATACGCCCATTCCCCAGCCCAGATGCGCCCACGCATCAGGTCCCATAACGCCAATGATGCTGCCCTAAGAATCCGACCAGCCACGGCGAGCCAAGCAAAACTGGTCACAAAATCAAAGCCATATGAATGCACAACAGGAGCCATATACAAATCACAACCCTCTCTCGGTCTCTCCCCTCCTTCCCACCGCCTCACTTCCGGTCATACGCAAACACCTGATATGCCATGACCATGATCCAAAGCAGGAAGATCGCCCCCACCAGCCCCAGCGCAAAGACCGCCTGCCAGCCCTGGCAGATGCCCCTCTGCTGCAGGTACGCCAGCGTCTGCAGTGTCTGGCCCGTGGGGTTGGTGGTGTAGACCAGCTTGTTGCACGCCGCCGACACGCCCTCGTTGCCCCACAACACAATGGCCACGACGATCAGGCCGACCAGCCACAGCACGAAGAGCAGGAAGCCGCCGATAATGACGATCGCGGGGAGCAGGCGCCGCTGGAAGATCAGCCACAGCATGCCCCAGATGGCGATGATGACGACGACGCTGACGGTGATGTAGTAGGTGAAGTACCTGTGTGTGGGCGGAAGAGATGGGTGGTTAGCGGAACGGGCCGGACATGTTCGATGCAGGAACAGAGAGACACCACCGGAGCAAGAACGGATGGAGTGGAAGAGAGCCTACCATGGTATCGGGAGCAGCAGCTGGTTCTGGATCTGGATGAAGGTCGCGAAGATGCCGAGGATAGCGGACGAGGCGACGAGCATGAAGAGCATCCACAGGTTTAGCTGGATCGCCGGCCAGTGGTATTTGTGCAGGCGCTCGCGGCGCTCGTACACGACCGAGCTGTTGCTGGATGTGGTGGCCATTATGCCTGTTTGAAATCGTGGGAAAATTGTGTAGTAGTTTTGGAACGGCCTTTTCAGCCCTTGCTCTTCCCCAGACGCTCGAATGTGCGTCGTGTGCAGAGTTCACCGGTGCCGGGCGTCAACTTCCGTGCCCAATTGTTTTCCGGGTAGGAGGATGTCGCGCACCTGTGCGAGGCGCAGGTCGCAATGCAGCCCAACAAGGCAGCGCAAAGCCTGCAGAGGGTCGGATGGCAAGGTTGTGTCGAGTTTGATCACTGCCCGAGGGCTGTTGTTGTTGTTTCGCTCCTCGATGGTGTTGGGTCGGTGCCCGCCAGGAACTTCAGCTGATGGTCGGCCTCAGTTCAGAGAGTTGTAAGGAGGAGCAAGGCATGACGAGACATAAGGAAGAAGACAGTACAGTGATCACAGGCAAGGCAGAGGAAGAGGAGGAAGGTCTGACGTAGCTTTTCAAGACGCGGGGAGCCCAATACAACTTTCGCGGATGTTGCGGTGGCTGGGCATGAGGAAGCCGCGTCTCTACTATGTGCTCTCCCGACTAGCCGCTTTGTGTCTAGTCTAGTGGTATGGGTAATAGAAACCGTCCATGTCATGTGCACATGGTCCATGCAGCCACCTTAAACGGGATGTATTTCATCCCTGTCGGTACCTGACCAGGGTGTTTTCTAAGTAGTACGATACCAATAGTACTCCCGTACCCCAGACCCCGGTACCCCCGTACCTGCAAGTGTGCTGCGCAGTACGTCTATTGCTGGAAAAACATCAATCATGAACGACATACTCAAGCAGTATCTAGTAGTAATTGTCTTTCAAGAACGGGGACCCAGCCAGCTTTGAAAAAAAGCTGTTTCTGCGTATTTAAAATGAACCGAGAAGTATGAGGTTCAAGAAGCATCAGGATGAGTGGGCCCCGGTATAACGGGTGCCGGTGATCAGAAAAGAATCGACATCTCAACACACTCGGTAACCAACCTGTGTGAAATATTTGAGGGACCACAAGGCGCATGTTCTTTTGAATGAAATGATGTTTGATACCTAATACATGTTGTTTTCACGTCAGCTTCAAATACAAAGGTGACTCAACCCGAAATATACAACATGGGTATACAACACTCGAGGGATCCTACATAGACAACAATATTTATGAGAAAGTAGATTTGTAATAATAAATTAGTATTGTTTGTAAAGAAGCTGTCCATAAATATCATAAACCTAGCTTTCGACAAGTTAATACAACGTATATTAATCCGTTGGATTTAATTGTTTACTTGTAATTATCATCGCTTATTTAAGCGATTATAATCTATATTCATCGGGTTTTGGACTTGTATTGTAATTTATAAGTTATACGATATGTTCGGTTAGTATAGGGTTGAGATATAATTATGACGGTCGCGTTATTTTATATACTGTTAAACCTTCACCACGTTAGTTATATTAATTTTGATTGAGTCAATACCTTAACTCTTTTCATAGAAATTAAGATATTTGGAATTAATAACGTCAATATTATGTATACGGATTAACGATCCATTGCAATTAAAATATCTGCTTTTAATTGAATTTGTAATTAGTTTTTAATTCCAGAATTTAAAGTTTTTAATCGTACGTTGTATGAAGTTAACAGTTTTAAAGCGAAATATAATAATAGTTTATATATTTACTATGCCGATTATTATCCGTTTGCGTAATTGACAAGAATTGGTTGTAAGTTCAAGATTTTTTACCTATTTTTGTTTTAAAATACAACTAGTAAGTTAGAAACTAATAGATATTTATTGAGTAATATTATAGTTATTAAAAGTGAACTTTATATTAGTATTTATTACTTAATTTGCTGCTAATACAACTACTAAACGTTGGCTGATCTTCTCAATTATTGGTGATTATATGAATATCTAGTTTGTTGGAATAGTAGTAATTGCAGTACAGTAAGTTAACTATACTGACTGCAAATTGAGTGTATTGTTTTGTGTGGGCTTACTGTATTGGCCATAAGTCAAGTACAGTATGCACTTACTTTACACTAGGGTACGGGCCAACCAATTGTCCATACAAATTACTACGTAGACCGGCTAGCAGTCTACCAAACATAAAACAATATATCTACTACTTGACTACTGCAATATTACTATTACTTCGACCAATCGAATCGACAATGTTGCAATGTGTAAAACCCTATCAACACTGATCAATGCTTATTAGGTTAAGCATAGATTGGCTAAGTAGAAGAAAAGGCTATTTTCTAATTACGCTCTACGTCAATAACTTCCATTAGGGTAGAAGAAAGTTTTTTTGAAAGTTTTTTACTGCTACATCAGTTTTTACGGAAGTAAATAAAGAAATCTTCTAGGCTACATCAGTTTTTATGGCAACTTGAAGGTAGCGATGGTATCGCTATCGAAAACACTAAGAATTCTTTACGAAAGATTTTTCTTAAAGACGTTAAGATTAATTATCTAAAGTTTTAAAGTTCGTTAAGTTGGCAAACGGCTGAGTAAGTACTACTACGAGTACTACTGATACAAAAAAGACGAAATCACACGGCCTATAGCTTTTAACCTTTAACATTTACCAATAATAATAAACGACCTTCGACTTTACCCTTTACACCAAGTTTTTGCTCCTATTTTACTCTTTTATCTTCTCCTAAACCAATTTAATCGTTAAGATCGCTGCTCAAAAATAAAACACCAAATTACACCAATAAAACCATACTGTACAATCTAACGCCAAGTTGATAAGTTCTCACGCAACTTTACGCCAAAAAACTAAGTCTTATACAAGCCAAAATTTCAAAATAGTTATTGTTAGCGCCCATTTTAAAGCTATTACTTACTCCAACAAAAAAGGTAATTAAAGCCCTCACATACCTTTTTATAATGCACTATAACCACGGTATTTGATGACAAAATTTTAATGAAGACTTTATATAAAAGTACTTAACCAACTTCGTCGGCTATTATATACTCGAATATAACGACGGTAAAGACCTTAACCGTGGCTTCAGAAAATACAGTAAGTTTTTTAACGATTAGATGATTGATATGTAGAAGGTAATCCAAAGGACTATTAAATTCAAACTAAAGGCAGAATTCGAGTAACGAGGGATTTACGTGCCAAAAGAAAGCTTTACCAGGCTAATAAAGATCCTTTTCAAGTTAGATTAACTTAAGGAATGCCCTTAAGACCTAATCCTCAAGGGAAAGGGTAATGAAAAGCCTTAACACCCTGACATACGTTTTAAAGAACCTCTCAACCCTCAATTAAGTTAAGCTTATTTACGTATTAACGATAAAGAACCTGTTAATTTTTTTGTAGCCTAATATACTTATATGACGGTATAGAGTACGCTTTTAGCGGCAGCAAAGTATGTAAAACAGCAGTCGCTAACGCGGTAATAAGAATTAATATTAGCATTCTACACCAGTTAATTAAAAAAAATCGTTAAATCTCTTAAAACCTCCACACCCCTATTACTCCCTAGTACTTTAATTAGTATCATTAATTCCTTGAGGAACCTTCCTATGGCAGGTTTATCTATACATGTGAACCTATTATAGGTCTTATCTCAGGACTTTACCCCTCATATCAGACGGCTGATAATTACCCTTAATATTGTATTTAGGAGGGTTTAAGGGTTAAACTGCCAGGAAATACTATTAAAAAGTAGGATAATTATCGCAACCTACTTCTAAATCTTGTTAGGATGGTCAACATTAACTATAAACTTTTTACGGACTTCTTTAATATTTGAAACAATATAAAGAAGTATAAAAGGAAGTATTATAATATTTTCGATAAGAGGATAATTTTTTTAAAAAATATTTCAAAGTAAAACGAGGTTTCTTCTTCCAATTTTCACTTATTATTTTCCGAAATATTTATAAGGTACATTAAGAACTACTACCTAACTCTTCTAACCCGAACAATCATCTTCCGCGAAGTCTATGATGATATAAAGAGTCACTTTGAATACGATATTCACCTTACCCAATAGTATATAGATTAAGCTATTATAAGATAGACTGCGATAATAGCAAAGAAAAAAGAGAAGAAAATACTAATGGATATGATAAATCAGATATTTGATAAGTTGATATTATACTATTAGGTAATAGGGAAAGCTTATGCTAGCGAAACCATACTTTGCGAATAGGTATGAGCAACCGTTAGGTGCTTTAACGAGTTTGAATACACCCTATAACTGTTAGATACTACTTGTGAAATATTTTTTAGCCAGTTGCGGTCTTCATTTATAATTTTGATGACGTGTATACCAAATTCTCTTAATATATACCCCTAAACTAGTAACTTCTCTGACGTAGACGAAGAAAACCTTGAGATAGTTAATTACATTAACTGTAAGTACGTTTATAAGCACCCGTAACGCCCAAAATCTAGCCTAACAATTTTAGATTAAAGATAATAGCCAGGTTAACACCAATAAAGTCAAAACTTAAGTGACCGTAAAAACTATCGTCGTGATCATAGCAAGAAATATTGGATCTGTAACAATTCTAGCTATTAGTTAACTCGCTATCCCCTCACCGAATATAATAACAAAAAGGTAATATACTACATTTAATATATTATTACTTCCGAATAGGACTCATTGGATTATATCGTAAACTTTAAAGGTGAAAAAGTAATTAACGGTGATGATACCTCTAAGTATATTGAATAATATAAAGATATAGCTCCTGATATAGCTTAGTAATTAGCCGACTATACCTTTATATACCGTTTGGGCGATGAAGATCCTTACCTTACCATAATCAAGCTTCTAACCACTTATACACCTTTAACTTCAGCAATTGTTACACCAACTACACGTTTTAAGGTATTTTACTAGACATAGAGGCAGCAACGCACTTAATAGGAGGATATTTGCAATATATAGTATTATGAAAGTAAAATACTACAGTTATGAAAATCAATCATTACGATGCTAATAAGGCTAAAGTTAGCTTTAAACTAGGCGAATGATTATCATTACTAGGGACAACAATAATTTAAACTATTTTAGGATTAATTATATTCCATATCCCTAAATCTCCTACTCCCTTTTTTCTTTACTTCAAAAATATGAAAAAAACTTGGCATCAACTTAAATATTTATGCTGACGAGCTAGTTAAAAAAGGCTAAAGGTTTCCCATCGCCTTTAAATAGGGGCACTTATATTTTCATTTTCAAAGCCTAAAAATAGTAGTATTAAACCTCACAAAGTCAAAAATAAGTTAATTACACCAGCGTTTCAACTACCTAGCTATTAACAGGCTATACAAAGTCCTAAATTCCGTAAGGCAAAAATATTTAAAATATTTTACCTGAAAAGTCATCGAAAAGCTTAATCACCATTGCTAAATATATATCTTAACCCCCTCAAAATTTAATTTCATATTAAAAGAAGATAAGGAGTTTGACTGTAAGGTCTTATTAATATGTTTTATTTAGATAAAAAGCCTAATATTTACATAGTTAAATTCACTACCTTTTTTACAGAGTAAAATTTTTCAAGTCTCTATCGGCAAAAAATACGTAGGAAACATTAAAGATACTATAAATTAACAAATACTTGGGCCCACCTGAAGTCGTTGTTCACGATACCAGCACCAACTTTACGGCGGTAAAATTTTAAAAAAGATGCCAAAATAATGGAAATCTTATATAAAAAGGTGTATATAAAGGTCTATTAAAACATTAAAAAGGTTAAAAGGGAATACAAACTACTTTACCGAGCGTATAATATTTTCACGTTAGAGATTGGAAGCTTTACAAATCTAGAGATACGCCTCCAAATAGCGGTAAAGGGCTTAAAAGATACTGTAGGTCTTAACAGTTTAATGTTAATGCTAATGGTCTTTAGAACATACCCATGCCTGACCAATAGATCTCCGTCATTAGTAAGTACCTAGAAACCGGTTGGGGTCTATGGCAAAGCATTAAAGAAATTTCGGAAGAAATTGATACTCAACCAAATTAACGATGCCTTTAACACTAGAAACGGTCCTACTATTATCGACGTATTTAATTTATCGTTACAAAGTAAAGTCTTCGTATAGTGAGAACCGGTCAAATTAAAAGGTTTATACAAAACCATGAATATCGCTAACTCTAAAATAATTATTAAAATTACTAACGATCATGTAATGTTTCTTACCACTTAGGTTAAGCTTAATATTAAAGTAACCAACGATAAAATCCCTTAAGCTAAGCGACCGAACCAGCACTAACCTCCTCTACCTGTTATTAACAAGCCGATAAAACACCGTCGGTGTGAACAACTCCCCCCCCCCCCCACCCGATTGGAAATATTTAAGAAAAGGAATATATACTGGGCCGTATCTACAATACTATTGGAATAAGCAGAAAAGAGAAAAATAAAAAGAAACTTGGCACTAAAGCTTCAAATACAAAATATTATCAAAACCTTTGGTAAACCTTTTAAGGAAAACAATAAGGTTGAGATTAACGACTTAGTAACTTGAAGAGCTATACAATTCGTATTGAAGGCCGACTTTAACCTCTAAAACTCAAATATCACAATCTTTAAGTCGAGGATTATCTATGTAGTTAAAGGCAAAACCATAAGGAAGCTGTACGAAAAGTCACATCTAATCGTTTAAATATATAGTAAGAAAGGCAAATACAAAATCCTCACGTAATCAATAATGATTCAAAATATTAGTTAACGCCTAATGTTCTTTTTAACAGCAAGTTTATTAACTAAGATTGAAAGCAGGTTTACGATTTATGGCCGAGATATAACGTAAATATACACGTAATTAGCAACCAACCTACAACAGATCATTTTGTTAGAGTTAGCATAAAAACTACGTGTTGTTTACCCTCTGGGGATGGTAATACGATATATTAAGCTACTATAAAGACTAGCCAAAATTAGCTTCAATTAATTCCTAACCTACCAATCGCACTTTAAATTAAGGCTAGATATGAAGCCTTTAATATACGATCCGTATTTATTAGTAGCGTAAAAAAGGATGTCGGCTTAGTAAATATATGGATTAACGATACCTTTTTTGTTAAAACGGCTAGCTTTATGGCATCGGAACAATAAACGATTAAAAACTTGAAATTCTAGAACTACAATCCGGTTAAAATGTTAGTAAATGGCAATCAACTTAGCCTTAACGAATCGCCAATTCATACACTTGGTATTAATACCAGCTTTAGTTTTTGCTAAAGGTGCTAGAGCATTAATTAAATTATAATCGACAGGACTAATGTAGTTAAAGCTTAACGATACCTAAAATAACGTACCCATAACAGCTATATCACTACCTTGTATTAACTGAAGGTTTTTTACAACTTATCCATTATGATATAAACATATGACTTAACAAACAACAACTTAAACCGGTTCAACAAAAAGCTAAAATAATAGATATGGAATCTGGATCAGGGGATTAATATAATTGTTATCAACTTGTCTAAAGCTAAGTTAATAATCTTTACTGATGGGTTCTTTACAAATAACAACGACTTATTTTCACAAATCTACTTTTTAATCACCCTCGTTAATAAAAATTGACGGGAAGATTAATTTGATATTATTGGTAACTCAATCCACTAGACCTTCGTAAAATATAAAAGGATTACATAAATCGTACTAACTTTAAAGGTTTACAGTATAATAACAAACTTTAATGTAAATATAGCATTATTGGAAACCCTTAACGTTATTAATAAATAGTTAAAAATTCCTCCTATTCCGTTGATAATATATATTAACTTGAGGAGCTTATTTAAACTCTTTTGGAAGCTCAGAACCATTAGAGAAAAACGCTAGATAATCGACGTGATAGCACTCCGCAAAGCCTACAAAGGCAAAAATATCGAAGAATTCAGGTGGATTAATGGGAAAGACAACTCTACTAATGTTATGACGAAGGTATCACGGAACAAAACCTTTAAAAGGGTTTTAAATAGAAATAGACTAACTATAAGTATCGAGGGTTACGTTAATAGGCCGCCCAGCAGAGCCAAATCATATAACAGCAGTCAAGAATATACTTTCGAACCGAAAAACTGCCAGGGAATAAACGATAACGAGTTACTTGACTGACAAGGTTGAAAAGTTTAAATAGGCCTGTAGAGAAAAAACTTTTTATAAGAATCAATAAAGTCGAATCTCGGAGCCGTAGAGCAATCGATAGCTATTAGGGTCAATTTAAGTGCAAATAGGTGCAATTTAATACGAAAGTTAACTAGAATTGATAGGGGTCTAGCCAGTTAATAAGTTCTCAGTTCAACGATTACCAGAAAAGATTGGTCAACCACACTAACATACGCGCACAAACTAAAAAGCTGCCAGTGTTGGAATAGTAATAATTGCTATACAATAAGTCAACTTTATTTACAGTAAATTTAACTATACTAACTTCAAATTAAGTGTAATATTTTGTATAGGCTTACTGTATTAACTATAATTTAAGTACAGTATATGATTACTTCACACTAGGGCATAGTGTTGTACATTATTTGGGGTGTATATACATGTAAAAGGAGGAAGGCACTGGAATCTGCCAGTGCATCTAGCTACTACATGCTCAGCCTCGCTTAGATTCACTTCTAGTTCTAGTTTCTTCCTCTTCCATCATCAGAATACTACACTATTTCAATATTACGTTGCTATCTTACATGCGTACTAACAATTGGTAGCCATAAACTAAAAAGCTAAAAAGCACCAAACTTATCTTTCACCAGTTTCAATAAAACAAAACGAAAGAAGCGTTACTAGTTTTACTACCCTATAAAAACAAAGGCAAAATCCCCTCACCCTCCCACCTCTCCGCCCTACTAAACCTTCCATTTTCCTTGCTAATTTTTAATTTTACGATATTTAACCTTTTCCCCATTCACCACCATTAACCATTCTTTATCGTTGCCGACCCCCTTTTATTCTATTTATTATCGTCGTTGTCGTCGTCGCCATCGTCGTTATCATCGTCGCTGCCGCTATTATTTTAACCGTAGCTAAGCTTGCCGCCGCCACCGCCGTCACCTTCCGCCGATATTATGGGCTGCTATAGCTTCCTTCTTACCTTCCTTTCATTCTCACCGCTACTGCCATCTTCCTCGCCGCTACCACCACCGTCCTCACCGCAGCCGCTAGTAATCTCGTAATAGCTCTCATTAGTTTCATTGCTATCTATGTTGTCTTTCCCATAAATAAGTATAAACTACGTACTCTAAACATTCTCCTACTATTGACGCCCCGTCGTATTCATAACAAACCTTTAGCAATTACCACTTAAAACTTGAGGGGAAAACACCTACATTTACCGCTTTCGCCTTATTATCTTTTTTCCCCTTAACGCTGACTTTACTCTTACGAATTACCCAGCTGTCGATACCTTTATCAGCTTATTCACATACATCTTATCCTTACTTACTATTAATTAAAACAGATTTAATCCCTAAATAAGCCAAACATTTACGAAAGTAAATAATTACTATAGATAAAATGAACTAAAGTTTGATGAACGACTTCATACTATTAATACGAGCTTTTAGCATTGACTTATAAATAATTAGATAATTATAGCCAACTGATTTAACGCCCTTAACTATAAATGGAAACGAAAACGTCGGCTTCGTTAAAATAACGAGCGTTTTTATAACCTTAAACATACTACTTGGGACTAAGATTGCTCTCTTTCTAACCCTAATAAAAGTATGTTAGCCACTTGGTTATCAAAAAATAATAACATATATTGTAGAAAAAGAAAATTAGGGTTCATAATCCCGAATACTCTAATCTTTTTAATACAGGTATAATTAATATCTATAGAAATATTATTTTTACAAACGTTAAAAGTTTTTAAACTTACCTCGAAAACTTTACCAAAGTTAATCCTGATGCCGAAAGTTATATCGTCCATATATTTAAATCCCTACTTTAAAAATTAGTAATATTTTAGTAAAATACGGAGCTATCTTACGAAAAATACAGAAGTTATGCTAATAAAAGCCTTGGGACAATTATGAATACTTTTATGAACCTCTTGTAAATAGACTCAAGCGGCTTTACTAAAAGGTTTTCTAAATTAACGTTTACCTTCCTAAATCTTATAAAGGATGAATATAATCTTTATGAATATATTTCGATTAAATTAAGGTACGCTTGAGCTATAAATATTTTCAATTGAATGAATAAAATCTAATATAGCGTTATAATTGATATTTAGAGTTTTTCGACTAAACCATTTAGAAAAATTTGTAGCCTTCTAATAGTTACCAAATTTCATAAAGATATATAACTGATATCGAAAATATTATTTTTTGTTAACGGTTGTAAACCGCCAATACCTTTTATATGAACCTGTCATTAAAAAAGAATACAAAAAATACGACTTACATATATTTTAAGATACGCTAAAGCCGAAATATAAAGATAAAAATAGATATAAATAGGTTTTAACAAGAATAGTTATCGTACTTAAGATCGAGAGTATAAGCTTCTCGAAATCCGTAACAAACCTTACGAAAAACAGTGCGACAATAATCGCCGCGGCGACCGCGATAGTTGCTGCCGCAATATCAATAGTTTCTGCGACCGTAATCAGCACCGTAATTGTAGCCGATAATGCGAACAAGTTAATAATATTTAATTTAATTCGGTAATCAACTACTTAAAGCAAAACGATGCTAAATCCTCCTACTCGTCGTAAAGAAGTAAGGTAGGTTTTATAAACGAGACCGCCGATTCCGTTACGTAATTAAGCCGCCAGACTTATAATA
Organism: Anisogramma anomala; assembly: GCA_038502455.1. Classification (NCBI taxonomy): domain Eukaryota; kingdom Fungi; phylum Ascomycota; class Sordariomycetes; order Diaporthales; family Gnomoniaceae; genus Anisogramma; species Anisogramma anomala. The sequence continues at coordinate 9,195,712 of JASMMZ010000009.1, forward strand.
ATGATAAGTATAAGTACTAATTCCGTAATATACTCTTGAAGTATTGATAAGCCTGTTATAAAACAAGGATATTATCTTAAAAATTATTAGACGTAAAATCTGGTATATAAATATTAAGATATTCTTTAACCCGAAAATCATCAACTTTATATAAAATCCAAAATTTATTATAGTTAAACCCGTTTACTGGAAAGTTGTTATAGTTATAAAAGGCTTTCGTTTCCTTTAAGTGGTTATTCGTGTTATTTTATACAACCAAAATTATACACTTCACCTTTACAGAAATACTACTAAAGATTTCGTTATCGAATTGTAACTCTACAAGTACTTCCTTAATAATATCAAAATTATCATTTCTCTAGGCAAAACTATTTCGAATGTTATAAACCCCTTGATAAAGTTAACTACTAAGGCTTGTTAATTATTCCTGACTTATAAACATAACTCGGATAATACATCTAATATTTTTTTTAAAAAAAACCCGTAAAAGCGTGATTTATTAAACGCCTAAACTTAGGTGCATTACTTTCAAATAACTAGTTAAAGCCTCATAAGGTTAATATTGTTATATCTAAAAATAATATTAACTTCGAAAATAATTACTTTAAAATACCTTTTACCATTTATCAAAAGACCATGACTTCGGTAGTTCATAAAATACTTACTAAAACCTATACTGACGTTATTTTACTAGGATAAAGCGTTTATATTTTAATAGATCATATCGAATTTTAAGGGACAATTTTTTATATTTAATACATCAAATATATACGTATTAAATGCGATCGTAAATTATATTACGCTTTATGTCATTTAAGTTTACAGCCTTGCAAATGTACCTATTACCATTTTCAAATACATATATTTATATACTATTACCGAATGAAAAGATATTACCTACCTTTTTACAAACTGAGACGAAGCTGTTTAGGCATTGTTATAGGTTACCAAAGTGGGAAATATAGCCTCTAAAATTATGCAGTTAATTCGCGAGGCAGTTGGTAAATATCATATAGAGTTTATTGCTATTAACTAAATGGGTTTCTCCGAAACCCTATTTATAGAATCAAATTCAAATTGGATTCCTATATAGCTAAGATAGCAAAAAACCGTAATCTCGCCTCCTTTTAAAGCTTTTCGTTAATCCGTAGTTTGGATTATTATTTTTAAATGAGGTTGCCAACCTTATTTCAAACCTTAAAGAATCGGAAAACGCGTGAAAACCAAATCTCTCTGAATAATAGAACAAACCTCGTTTTAAAAGGTTCCCGCTTTTTTCGATATTAAAACCCCCGATAATATCTTAATACTAAAAACTAAATATAAAGTTTAATTTAATTCCATTATTGCTTGTAATATATATAAACTAGTAGAAATTTACGATAAATTTGCCAACGTAGATTAAGCCTCCAGATCGATGAACTTACTGGTTCATTGAATAATGAAAGTATTTTTAGTCAAAGGATGGTAAAATACGAAATTCAACCGTTACCATTACCTAATATCCCGTCGAGAAAAAGCTCTGTTCGAAAAATGGTTTCATAATCTTTACGTTGAAAATTGTATGAAATATATTAAAAATATCCCTATTTACGTTATCAATTCCCATTATATGGAGGAAATTGTATAATATTAAAAAAAAACTGTATTATGATTAACCTTCAACCTTTGAATAAATACTCGGTATTAAACAACTATCCATTACCTTTACAGATAAACTTGATCTTCTTTTTAGAAAAGACCAAATATATTTTAGTAGTAAATACTATTGAATTTGTTTCAGCTTTTCGTATTTTTAAAATTAGAAAATCGTTTTACCTTCATTAATTATCAGGACCTCGAATGTAATCAAGTTACTCTTATCAGATTCCAAAACTCGTCAATTTTCGTTAAAAGATTTATAAATCGTACTTTTAAACTTTACCGCGCGTTTTCCCGCATATTTATCGATAATATTATATTTTTTTTCCAAATAGTTTGGAAAAACACAAAAACTGTATTGTTCAAATCCTAACGTTATTCATGAAAAATAAAGTTTCGCTATTGCTAAATACGTTTTACGTTGATTTTGAATTTATGAAATTACTATGTTCTTTTATGAACAGCTTTAGTTTATTTACCATTAGGGAACATGCATAAGCCTTCCGAAAAATCTCCTTGCATATTACCTTTAAGGCTTTGAAAACTTAGTTAGATGTAAAAGGGGTTTGACGCCCTATAATATATAACTTCGCTTAATTATCGAAACTATTATAAAAGCTAAAACCTTATTTGCTGGCTACGGATCATAACGCAAACCGAGTAAATAATAATGCTCATAAAAATAATATATTACATTTCAATTACGAAAATCGGTTTTACGGACTAAGAAAAGAAGTTATTGACTGTTTTATAAGAGTAATTTTACATTATGTTACGCTTATATTATACTTAACCTATTTAGCTACTGTTTTTACAAGTGAACGGAAATTATGAAAAAGTTTGAGCGTTATATTATTTTAATTTTAATCTTACCACGTATAAAAACATGGAAATACTATATATGTTACTACTATTCAACCTATTTGTTTTTTAACAAATACGTTACTAAGACAAAAATTAAATTAAAAATTATAGAATCATAGGAGGATATATCCCGTTTAGGTATATAAACGATTTAGAACCACTTTGGAAAATAAACCGTATCCTCTTATCGTTTTTACCGATTACAAGTTTACTATAAATTTTTTAAACGAATCTCTTTAATACAACTTTTACGAATAAATTTAATAGACGCCCTACCAATATAATAATTTACTTAAACGTATATAATTTAGATATTCAACATATTCCTAAACGTCTGAATTAAATTCCAAATATACTTTCGTACCTTTGGACGATAGTTAACGAAAAGATTCAAAAGTTAAATAAAATACATATACTCGACTAAATTTTTAATAATTTTCCCGTAATACTCAACAAAAATATTCGTACTTTCCTAATTACTAAGGCTATATTACCTTATTAAATACGTTTTAAATTCTGGAAATTTATGAAAAAAAGAAATTTAATACATTATTATAGCTAATTTCTTAAAAGGTGAAAAAATCTAAAAAGTGGTAAACGGTGCCAAAATTAGCTACCTGTTAGAATAGTAGTATTTGCAGTGCAATAAGTCAACTTTACTTATAGTGAAGTTGACTATACTGACTGCAAGTTTATTGTATTGTTTTGTATAGGCTTACTATATTGGGTGTAAGTTGAGTACAGTACGCCCAACTTCGCACTAGGGTAGAGGCCAAGCAATTGGCTTTAAAAATTACTGCACAGACTAGCTAGCGGTCTGTTAAACCTAGAATAATACATCCATCACCTGACTACTGTAATACTACTGTTACTTCGACCAATCGAATCAACAACATTTCAACGTCTAAAGCCCTACTAACACTAATTAGTACCTATTAGGTTAAGTACAAATAATCTAAGTAAAAAAAAAGGCTACTTTCTGGTTACGCTTTGTAAAAGTCCATGGTAAAAGACATATTTTTGCGAAGGGCCTCTACTATTATATTGGTGTTTATGGCAGTAATTAAGGAAAACTTTTAGGCTACGTCTGTTTTCACGTCAGCTTAAAGGTAAAGACGGTATCGCTATTAAAAAAACAAATTTTTTTTTTATCGAAAACCCGTCTTAAAGATGTTAAGATTAACTGTCAAAAGTCTTAAAGTTAGGCAAGTTGGCAAACGGATAAGTCATTACTACTATGGGTGCTACTATTGCAAGAAAAACGACAAAGTTCTAAAGCCAAAACAACAAATAATATTCGATCTTTACTAACAACAAACGATCTTTGATCTTACCCTCTACATTAAAACTTTGCTCCTACTTTAATTTTTTCACTTCTCCTATATTACCCTAATCATTGAATTCGCTACTTTAAGCAAAAATACCAAAAATTGTTAAGTCGCGCCAAGAAAGCCACGCTACGAGAATCAACACCAAGTTGCCAAGTTTTTACGCAAATTTACACCAAAACACCAAGTCTCTACGCTTAAAGATTACCAAGTCCCTCGCTCTATGCGTTTCACAAATCCTACACAATTCAAACCATTAAATAAGATTTTGGTTAAAAATATATAAAAAATGTAAAAGCCCTCGGAACAGTTTTCATCAAATACTACAACGAATGGCTTTAGATTACGGATATTGACGAAACCTTAACTAAAGCCTATCTGACTAATTACGTTAACCAACACATTTTCGCCTCAGACTTCGGCGAAGAATACAGCCGGAGCGCCCGCGGTTGATAAGACTTTCGTAAGTTTTTCAACCATTAAACTTCTAACATATAAAAGATAATTGAGTGTATGGTTAAGACTAAACTAAAGAAGGAAGTCATACGCTGTGGTACTTACATTCCTAAAGAAAACTATATTAGGAGTGGCTAAAATCTTTCATAAACTGGTTCAATGGGAAAACCACCCTTAAATCCTACTCCTTAAAATCTTCGAGGGAAAGATAAAGGCGTTAAAAAACTTTAACGTCTTTATACACTATCTAGGGAACCTCCTCTTTACCCTTCACTAAGTTCAGCTTTTTCAAGCGCTAATGATAAGAAACATATTAACCTGCTTAACAATTCAACACCACTACGTGATAACACGAAGTACGCCTTTAGCGGCGGTAGGGKATGTGAAGCAGCAGCTGCCAACGCGGCCAAAGGTATTAACGTTGGTATTTTACACCAGTAAATTAAACAAGATCATCAAGTCCTTTAAAACCTTCAAACCTTTAATACCCCTTAGAACTTTAATCTCCAAGTCCTTCAAAATCCCTACTATAGCTGGTTTACCTACACACGTAAGCCTATCACAGGTCCTACCATAGGACTTTACTCCTTAGGTCAAGTGACTAGTAATTACACTTAATATCGTTCCTCAAAGGCTCTAAAGTTTAAATTATTAGGAAACATCACTAATAAAAACTAGAATAACTATCGCGACATGTTCTTAAGACCTGTTAAGATAATATCAACTACAAAATTTTCACGGATTTCGCCAACATTTAAGACTACATGAAAAAGTATAAAAAAAAGCTTTATAACCTCCTCAATACGAAAATAATACCCTTTTGAAACATTTTCAAGTAGATCAAGGTTTATCTTTCTGGTTTTCACTTACTATTTTCTAAAATCTTTACAAAACACGCCAAGAACTACTACCTAACCTTTTAAATCTGGGCAACCACCTTTCGCGAAGTTTACGATAGTATAAAAAGCCACTTCAAATACGAATTCTATCTTACCTAATACTATACGAACTGGGCTACTACACGATAAAACACGATAATGACAAAGAAATAAAAGGAGGAAATACCAATAGATATGTTTAACCAAATACTTGACAAATTAATGTTATATCAGCAAGAAATAAGAAAAGCTCACGTTAACCAAACCATATTTCGTAAATAGGTGCGGACAATAATCAAAAACTTTAGCGAGTTTAAACACACTTTACAACGCCCAAATACTACCCACGAAGGTTTTTTTTTAACTAGGTAGGCTCTTCGCTTATCATTATAACAACACGTACACCAAACTCGTTTAGTATGTACCTCTAAGTTGGTAACTTCTTTAACGTAAATAATAAAACCTTACGGTAGTTAATTATATCGACCGTAAGTAAGGTTACAGACGCTCTTAACGTCTAAAATTTGGCACATCGATTATAAATTAAAGGTAATAACCACCATAACGCTAACGTGGTCAATATTCAAATAGACCTATTAACCATAAGTACTATCGTTGTAATAATAGTAAAAGATGTTGCCTCAGTAATAAGTTTAGTTATTGGTTAACTCGGTACCTTTCCGCAGAGTTAAATAACAAAAATGTAATGTATTACATCTAGTACCTTAATACTTCTATATAGTATTACTTAAATGAAATAGCAGACTTTAAGGGCGAAGAGTCTATTAATAGCGTCAATACCTCGAAGTAAATTAAATAATATAAAAATACTGCTTTCGTCGCGGCTTAATAACTAGATAATGACGCCCTTTTATACCGTTTAGGTAGTAAAAGCCTTTAACTTTACCCTAACTAAGCCCTTAACTCCTTATATACCTTTAACCTTTGCAATCGCTATACGTACCATACGGTTTAAAGTATTATGCCGGACAAAGGGACAGTAAGTAATTTAATAGAAAGCTATTCGTAATATGTAGAACTATGAAAGGAAAACACTACAACTACTAAAATTAATCGTTACGATACTAATAAGACTAAAATTAGCTTCGGATTAAACAAACAATTATCGTTACTAAGGATAACGGTAATTTGAACTATTATAGAAACGATTACTTTCTATATCCTTCAGTTTTCTATCCGTTTTCATTTTTAATTAAAGGACATAAAAACCCTTAGCATTGACATAAACATTGACGCTGATGAACTAGTTAAAAAAGACTAAAAAATCCCCTTGCTTATAAGTGAGGGTATTTATAGTTTTATCTTTAAAGCTTTAAAACCATGGTATTAGAGCTAATGGAGCTGGAAATAAGTTGATTACACCGACGTTTTAACTACCTAACTGTTAACAGGCTATGAAAAGTCCTGAAGTCTGCAAAGTATGCAAATATTGAATATTTTTCCCTAAAAGCTATTAAAAACTTTGCTACTATTACCAAACGCATACTTAAAGCACCCGAAGATTTAAGTTTATACTAAAAATGATAAAACCTTTAATTGTAAGATTTTTGTTGCTGTATTTTACTTGGATAACAAGCCTATTTCTCATATCGTTAACTCTGTAACATTTTTTATGAAGCTAAGTTTCGAAAGTCTTTTTTAGTAAAAGATACGTAAGAAACTTTAAGGATGTTATAAATTAACACATACCTAAACCCACTTAACATTGTTGTCAATGATACTGGCACCAACTTTGCGAATACTAAAATAATAGGTATCCAATATAAACAGGTACCTGTAAAGGTTTACTAAAGCATTAAAACGGTTAAAAGAGCACACGCCCTACTTCTCCGAACGTATAATATCCTTATGCTAGAAATTAAAAGCTTTATAGATATGGAGGCACGACTTTAGATAGTGGTAAAGGGCCTAAATGATACTAAAAGCTTTAACGGCCTGATATCAATACTATTAGTCTTTAAAGCGTACCCATGTATCACGAGTGACTTTCTGCCATTAACAAGTACCCAAACGCGAGCTATAGCCTATGACAAAGCTTTAAAGGAATTAAAAAGTGAACTAGCACGCTGCCAAGTTAACGATGAATTTAATATCAGGAATGACACCTTATTAATTGACGTATTTACTTTGCCATTGTAAAGTAAAGTCCTCGTATAGCGGGAACCAGGAAAATGGAAGGATTTATATAAAACCTTAAGTATCATTAACTTTAAATTAGTTGTTAAAACTGTGAACAGTCTTATATCTTTCTGTGCCACTAAGGTAAACCTTTATATTAGGGCTATTAAAGATGAAAACCCTTGAGTTAAACGACTAAGTTAATACAAACCTTCTTTACCTATTATTGATAAGCTAATAAAACTTTTCCAACGCAAATGACCCCCGAAAAAGAGGAACGTTAAAGAGGAGGAATATACACTGGGTTATATTTACAATAGTACTTAAATAAGCAGAAAAATAAAGGATAACGAAAACTTAATACTAAAACTCCAAATATAACGAATTATTCAAACCTTGAGCAAACCCTTTAATAAATATAATAGGGTCGAATTTAACGGCTTATTAACTTGAGGAGTTATACAACTTATACTAAAGGTCGATTTTAACCTTGAAAACCCGAATATTACGATTTTGAGGTTGAAAATTATCTACGAAGTTAAAGGCAAAACCACGGGGCAACTATATGGTAAATCACGTTTCATCTCTCAAGAATACAACAATAAAAGTAGAGACTAAATACTTATGTAATCGTTAACGATTTAAAAGATCTTTTAATATTTAGTAATTGCTTTAGAAGTAATTTTACTAACCAGGATAAAAGATAAGTTTAAGTTTAATAGCTGAGATATAACATAAGCATATATGAAATTAACAACGGATTTACAACAAATTGTACTACTGGAATTTCTATAAGAATTACAGCCTATTTACCCTTTAAAAATGGTAGTGCTATATATTAAGCATTTATACGAATTAACCAAATCAGGCGTTCACTGGTTTCTAACCTATAAGTTGTACTTTAAATTACAGTTAGGTATAAAGTCTTTGATATACGACTCATATTTATTGGTAACGTAAAAGAAAAACTTCGGTTGGATAGGCATATAAAATAACGATAACCTTTTCATCAGAAAGGCTAGTTTTATAACATCGGAACAACAAGAGATTAATGACTTGAAATTTTAAAATTACAAGTTGGTGACAATGTTATCAAAGAGTAATCAACTTAATTTTTGCGGATCGTTTATCCGTATACTCAATATTAATATTAGATTTTGTTTGCGCCAAAAGATCCTGGACATTAACTTGGCTATAATTGATGAAACTAACCCCTCTAAGGCCTAACGGTACCTAAAAAAAAGTGCCTGCAACAGTTATATTATCATACTATATCAATTAGAAGTCTTTTACGACCTCTTTATTAAGATATAAGTTTAAGACTTAGAAAGTAACGATTTTAACCAGTTTAATCAAAAGGTTTAAATGGAAAATGTAAAATCTAGACCGAAAGATTAATATGATCTCAATCGATTTGTTAAAGACTAAGTTAATATTTTTTACAGATATATCTGTTGTAAATAATATCGACCTATTGTTACCGATCGACTTCCTAATAACTCTTGTTAACGAAAGAAGGCCAGAATTCCAATTTAACATTATTAGTAACCTAATTTATTAAACCTTTATTAAATATAAAATAATGACTTGAAGCGTCCTAATTTCAAAAGTATATGGTATAATAACAGGCTTTAATATAGGTATAATATTATAGGAAATCCTTAACTTTATTACTAAGCAACTTAAGATTTTCTAAATCCCGGTACTGGTTTATATCTATTTGAAAAGCTTATTCGAATACCTTTCGAAAATCGGAGATACTAGCGAAAAACGCCTGATAAATCGACGTAATAATACGCTGTAAAGCCTACAAAGGGAAGGAAATTAAAGAGTTCCGATAGATTAACGGCAAAAATAATCTTATTAATACTATAACGAAGGCATCCCCAAATAAAGCCCTTAAAAGGTTTGTAAATAACAATAGGTTAACTATACATATTGAGGGATACGTTAATAGACTACCTGGCGAACTCAAGTCACGTTACAGTGGGTAGGGATGTACTGGCAAACTGAAAGACTGCTAGGAAATTAACGATATTAATATTGGAATAGTACTACATGTAGTGCAGTAGGTCAACTTTACTTACAATAAAGTTGACCATACTGCAAGTTGAGTATATTACTTTGTGAAGACTCACCGTATTTGGTATAAGTTAATTGCAGTACAATACACTTCACTTTAGGGCACGGGCCAAGAAATTGTCCATACAAATTACAGTGTGAACGGGCTAACGGTCTACCAAACCTAGCATAATTCAATCCACTATTTGAATAATATAATACTACTGTTACTTGAACTACGATTCGAATCAACAACGTTGCAACTATCTAAGGCTCTACTAATACTAATCAGTGCTTATTGAGTTAAGCATAGATTAACTAAATAAAATAAGAAGCTACTTTCTGGTCATTATGCTTTACGTTATCGTTAAGGTAGAGGAAAGGTTTTTACGAAAGGCCTTTATTACTGTGTAGGTTTTACGGCAATACGTAAAGAAAATTTTTAGGTTATGTAGTTTTTACGGAAAACTATAGGTAGAAATGGTATCGGTATTGAAAACACCAAGAAATCTTTATTAACCTTTTTCGAAAACGTTAAAATTAACTGTCAGAAATATTAAAATTCGACAAGTTGGCAAACGGTTAAGTTAGTATTATTACGGGTGCTACTACTGCAGAAAAACGACCAAGTTCCTATGCCAAACAACTATAACAAGCAACCTTCGCCTTTTACCACCAATAACTACCTTCGACTTTACCCTTTACACCAAACTTTTACCACTACTTCACTTTTTTCACTCCTTCTACGCCAATTCAATCGTTAAGTTCGCTACTCTAAGCGAAAACACCAAGAATTGCCAAGTCGCGCCGAAAAAACTACATCACGCGACTTAATGTTAAATCGCTAAGCTCCCACGCAACTTTAAATCAAAACATCAAGTCTCTATTCCCAAAGATCACCAAGTTCCTCACTTTACGAAAATTAGCACGTCAAAATGACTACTATAAACGAACGCGTTAAAACTATTACAAACCCTGCCAGCAAAGAAATAATTAAGGCTCTCGGACATTTTTTTACCAAACACTATAACTACGATCTTTGTGGATAGAATGTTAACGAAAACTTTACCGAAAAACACCTTACCAACTTTGTTAGCTATTATATCATTAAGCATTATAATGCTAACGACCATAACGACGCCTTTATTAACTTCCATAACCTATTTAGCAACTAGACCACAGATATATAGATCTTAATTTAAAAAGGGATGAAAATAAAGGTTAGGGCAAAACTGAAACACTAAAGGGTTTACTTGTTAACTTAGGGAAATAAAAAAGTAGTATAAGAACTTTTTAACTTAAATCAGCTTAAAAATACCTTTAAGGCTCACGGACTAAAAGAAAATCTGTTAAAAAACTTTAATGTCATTATATGCAATCTAGGGGACCTTTTCTTTACTTTTAACTGAATTAAGCCCTTTTAAGCGCTAGCTATAAAGAACCTGTTAACTTATTCAGCAATTTAATACCTTTATATAATAGCTTGGATTACGCCCTTAGTAAAAAAAAAGCGCATAAAGCAAAAGCCGCTAACGCGGCTAGAAGTATTGACGTCAGCACTTTACACTAGTTAATCAAGCAAAATCGTCAAGTCTTTTAAAGTCGTTAAATACTACTTTACCCTTAGTATTTTACTTTCAATAGCTAATCTACTTTAAAACCTTTCTTATTTAGGTTTGCCTACATGCGAAAGCCTATTATAGGTTCTATCATAGGACTTATACCCCTCGGGCTAAGCGACTGGCAATTACCTTTGATACCACGCTTCGGAAACTTCAAGGCTTAAACTACCGGTAAATACCAGTTAAGGCTAGGATAACTATTGTGACTTTCCCCTAAGACCTATTAAAATGGTTAATATTAATTAAAAATTGCTTACGAACTTCATCAAAATCTGGAACGACGTAGAAAAATATAACGGGAAACTCTACAACCTCTTTAACACTAAGATAATACCATTTTTAAATATTTGAAAATGGAGGGAAGTTTCTCCTTTAGGTTTTCACTTACTGTTCCCTAGAATTCTTATAGGGTACGCTAGAAACTATTACATAACCTTCTTTATTAGAGTTACCACGTTTCGCGAGATTTACAACGGCATAAAAAACTACTTTGAATACAACGTCCACCTTACATAATACTATATAAACTGGGCTACTACGCGGTAAATTATAACAATGGCGAAGAAAAAAGAGAAAGAAACATTAATAAACATCCTTAACTAGATGTTCGATAAGTTAATGTTATGTTGTAAGGTAATGGAGAAAGCCTATTCTGGTGAATTTACACTTTGTAAATAGGTATGAGTAGTAATTTCGGGCGTGAACGAGTTCGAATACGCCTTATAACGTTTAAATTCCACTTACAAAGGCTTTTTTTAGATAATTACGTTCCTTATTTACCACATGAATAATACGTATACTAAACTCGCTTAATATATACCTATAAGCTGGCAATTTCTTTAATTTAAGTAAGGAAGACCTTACGTTAGTTCATTATAACAATCGTAAATATGGATACGGACGCCCGTAACGTCTAAGATTTGGCTTACCGATTATAGACTGAAGGTAATAGTTACGTTGACACCAACAAGACTAAGATTTGGGCGGACTTGTCAACCGTAAACACTATTATCATAATAGTGATAGAAAATGTTAAATTTATAGTAAATCTGGTTATTAGTTACTTCGGTATCCTCCCGCCGAACATAATGATAGAAGGCAGTATATTAGGCCTAATACCAAATTTCTTTTAAATCGGATTACTTAAACCAAATCGTAAACTTCGAGGGCGACAAGAAAATTAACGACATTAATACCCCTAAAAAAATCAAATAATATAAAGATACTGCTTCTAATACAGCCTAGTAACTAGCCGACCACATATTTTTATACCGTTTAGGTATTAAAGACCCTTAAATTTACCCCAATTAAAACCACAACCCCTTATACACTTTTAATCTTCGCTATTATTATGCGGACTATACGTTTTAAGATATGATGCCAAATATAAGGGCAATAAGGTACTTAATAGGAGGCTATTCATAATATGTGACGTTGCAAAGGGGAAGTACTACAGCTATTGAAATCGATCGTTACAATACTAATAAAGCTAAAGTTGACTTTAGACCATGAAAACAAGTATTATTATTAAGAATATCGGTAATTTAAACTATTTTGAAAGTAATTATGTTTTACATATTTAAATCATCTACCCCTTTTTTACTTTACTTAAAGGATATAAAAACCCTGGGCGTTAACGTCGACGTTAACATAAACGAGCTAGTTCAAAACGGCTAAAGGTTTTTACTCTCCTTTAAATAGGGGCACATATAGTTTTAACTTTAAGGCCCAGAAGTAGTAGTGTTAAACTTGAAGGAGCCGGAGATACGTTAATTACACCGGAGTTTTAACTATTTAACCGTTAATAATCTATATAAAGTTCTAAAGTTTGTAAGAAACAACGATGTGAAATACTTTTCCCTAAAAACCATTGAAAAACTTTGTCACCATTGCCAAACATATACGTAAGTCCCCCCAAAATTTAAGTTTATATTAAAAAACAATAAGGATTTTTACTACGAGGTCTTTGTCGATATATTTTACGTGAATAATAAGCTTATTCTTTCTATCGTTGATTTCATAACCCCTTTTTACGGAGTTAAGTTTATCAAGTCCTTTTCGGCAAAAAATACGTGGAAAATGCTAAGGATGTTATGAATTCACATGTATTTGGGCCAACCTAACGTTTTCGTCTACGATACCAGTATCAACTTTATAGCGATAGAGTTTCAAAAAGATGGCAAGATAATAGGTACCTAATGTAAAAAAAACCTATAGAAGCCCACTAAAGTACTGGAAAGGTTAAAAGAGCATACGTCTTACTTCGCCGAACGTATAATATTTTTACGTTGAAAATTAAAAGCTTTACGCATCTAGAAGCACGTTCACAGATGGTTGTAAAAGGCCTAAACGATATTATAGACCTTAACGGATTAGTAATAACGTTTCTAGTCTTGAAAGCGTACCTATGCCTAATGAGTAAATCTCCTCCCTTAACAAGCACTTAAAAACGTACTACGGCATACAGTAAAGCGCTAAAGGAATTTCAAAGAAAATCAGCACGCCGCTAGGTTAATAACGCTATTAATACCAGGAACGGCCTTTTAATAATCAACGTGTTTACTTTGCCATAATGAAGTAAAGTTATCGTATAACGGAAGCCGGGAAAATAAAAGGAACCGTATAAAACATTAGGTATCATGAATATAGAAGTGGTTATTAAAACTGTTAACGGCTAACCAAAACTAAAGATAAGTTTACGCTCAATAGCCGTGATATAACGTAAGCCTACACACAATTAGCAATGGATTTACAACAGATTGTATTATTAAAACTGATATAGGAATTACGTATTATTTACCTATTGAGCATGGTAATTTGATATATTTCACCACTGTATGGATAGGCTAAAGCATTCGTTCATTGGTTTAGAACTTACTAATCGCATTTTAAATTACGATTAGAGATGAAATCGTCAATATATGACCTGTACCTGCTAATAACGAACAAGAAAGACTTTAATGTAATAGGCATATAAACTAACAATACATTTTTCATTAAAACGGCTAATTTTATAGTATTAAAATAACAAATAATTAAGGACTCTAAGTTCTGTAATTATAAGCCAATAATAACTTTAACGTAAGGTAGCTAAATTAACATTAATGGATCGTCAATTCGTATACTTGGTGTTGTTACTGGCTTTAGTTTTCGCTAAAATGGCTACAGTGTCATTTTAACTACAATTAACAAAACTAATATGGCTAAGGCTTAATAGTAATTGAAATAATGTGTTCGAGGCAGTAATATTGTTAATTTATGCCAACCGAAAGACTTTTACGACCTTTCCATCGAGGAATAAATATAAAACCTAACAGATAAAGATTTTGACCGGCTGAACAAAAGGTTCGTGTAACAAATACGAAATTTAAACCGAAAAATAAATATAGTTCTAATCAACCTATCGAAAGTCAAGTTGATAATCTTTACAGATGGGTCCCTTACAAATAATATTGACTTATCTTTATAAATCGGCTTTCTAATAACCCTTAATAATAATAATAAAAACGGAAAGATCAATTGAACATTATCGTTAACACTATTCACTAGACCTTTGTCGAGTACAAAAGGATTACACGAAACGTATTATCTTTAAAGGTTTATGGTATCATAACGGGCTTCAATGTAAGCATAATATTATAAAAACCCCTTAACCTTATTATTAAGTAGTTAAAGATTCCCCCTATTCCAGTGGTAATTTGTACAAATTTAAAAAGTCTTTTTGAATACCTTTCAAAATTCGAAACCACTAGTAAAAAACGCCTGATAATGAATGTAATAGTACTCCATGAAGCCTACGAAGGGAGGGAGATTAAGAAATTTAGATAGATCAATGGCAAAGACAATCCCGTAAATACCATGACGAAGGCAACATCGAATAAGGCCTTGAAAAGATTTATAGACAGTAATAAGCTGACTATACTTATTGAGGGCTATGCTATTAAACCGTCCGGAAAGCCTAGATTACGTAACAGCAGATAAGTATATGCCGGCAAACTGTGAGATTGCCAGGGAAATGTAGGAATTAACGATACAAACCTATTTGACTGACATGGTTAAAGTAAAGGCCACGGGTGAAATGGAGGTTTTCAAAGGTTTGTGGCGGAAAAACGTTTTGTAGGAGTTAATAAATTCGAACCTCGAAGTAACGGAGTAATTTTGGTTCAATGTGGTTAAGTTGCATGCAATTGGTTGCAATTTAGTTTGGAAGTCAATTGGAATTAACAGGGATCTGTCCAGTTGACGAGGGGGAAATTTATTCGTAACCGGGAAAAATTAGTCAGCTATACTGGCGTACACGTACAAACTAAAAAGCCGCTCGTGTTGGAATAGTACTACATACAGTGTAGTAGGTAAAATTTACTTCCAGTAAAGTTAACTGTACTGCAAGTTAAGTGTATTGCTTTGTGAAGACTTACTATATTGGGTGTAAGTCGAGTGCAGTACGATGCACTTCACTTTAGGGCATGAGCCAAGTAATTGGCTATACAAATTACTGTATAGATCGGCTAGCGGTCTACGAAACCTAGAACAATACAATCCATCACTTGACCAATGCAATACTACTGTTACTTCGACCACGATTCGAATCGAAAACGTTGCAACGATCTAAAGCCCTACCAACAATTAACATATTTAATTGGTACGGCTAAAGTAAAGTATTACATGGGTTTGTAACGGAATAAATTTTTGTAAAAGTCGATGAAGGCGGACTTTGAAGCCGTAGAGAAATTAATGGAAATTGGGGTCAATTTACATACAGTAAAGTGTAATTCGATGTGACGATTAATTAAAACTAACAAAGGTTTAGTTGGTTGATGAGATCACGGTTTAGTGCTTACCAGAAAAGATTACTTAACTATACTAGCGTGCGCGTATAAACTAAAAAGTTGCCAGTATTGCAATAATAGTATTTGCAATATAATAGGTTAACTTTAATTACAATAAATTTAATATACTAACTATAAGTTGAATGTATTGTTTTGTATAGGCGTAATATATTGGTTATAAGTCGAGTATAGTACGCCACACTTCACACTAGAACGTAGGACATGCAATTGGTATTACAAATTACTGCGTAGACCGGCTAGCGGTCTGCCAATCCTAGAATAATAAATCTATCACCTGAATACTACAATACTACTGTTATTTTGACCAATCGAAACGACAACGTTGAAACGTCTAAAGCCCTACCAACACTACTCTTTTCGTTTAATAAATCGTCTACTTTATAATAAAGACAAAATAGGGCGCGAACGCCTGGTAATTTCCAGTCGTTTTATCTAAAAAGCTCTTTAAAATACTTACGATAACAAACACTACTTCAACCCAAAACGTATAATGATCGCCATGAATAAATTATATTTTCGCTTTAAAAATATAGTAGAAAAGTACTATCGTTATCATTTTGCTATATTTCAATACACAACGATAATTAAAGGCTAATAGGCAGTCTTCTCTTAATTTAAACTCCTAGAAAGCCTATATATATTTTATATATAAACTTTATTACCGCTTTTCCAAATATTTAAATAGCCGCCACTCTGTAAATACTACTTAACCATCAGGATTTCAACGTAATTATTTATATTACCTGTAAAATTTCCAAAAGAACTTTTCTTCTTTTAAACCTCACTATACATATAATTGGATATTTGACCGCCATTTTATACCATTATTTATTCATTTTAAACTAGTTTTTGTTCGAAAAACATTATTTTAAACCGCGATGTAAAGTTTTTATCCTTTTTTTAATAAGCTGTGCAAAAAGCCTTTGATATTGAATTAATAACAACAACATATTACTTTTGAGCAAATAAATAAGTTAAAAAGAAAAACCAAATAATTAAACTTAGCATTCCATACTACGTCGCCGAATATCATAAATAACTATAAATCGAATATATATCTGGTTTTTTTAATAAAATATTGATGTCTTATAATTTCGGGTTATTAACGTTAGCTTTTACGATTTTTTATTTGTCTTTAAATTACGCGTTTCAAAAGATTATCTACATACTACCTTAAATTAATAATGAACTGAAATCCGCTATGTAAGAGGTTACGTAAAGATACCCAACTTATTATAAACATAATAATTATAAAAGTTAAAGGCTACTATAATAAAAATGACCGCTAAATAAAATATAAAGTAGGAAATCTAGGTTAACTACGTATACTAAAGGCCTATAAAGCTTTATATATCCAAGTAAAATTAACTTTTCTCAAGCTAGGTTCCTATATAATTGTAAAATGTATAAAAGTTTAGTATATATATTTGATTTTTCTTTCTCATTTACAAGTTCATTTTACCGTTAACGTTTAATCTCTTACTTCTTACTATAAACCTAAGGATAATCTTTTCGATCATATACATTCACCGCTTATACCAGTATAATATAAAAAGGCTTTTGAAAAATAGGAATGAATAATCGAAAAAATTGTAAATAAACGCCTAAATTATCGTCGTCATGAAGAAAGTCAAATTTAATATCTAGTTCGTCAAAAGAGCTATACTTTAAAAGATAATAGTAAAATACTATAAAGGAATTAAAAAACTATGGGGAGCTAATCGAAGTATACCAAAAAAATATCCGTAAGTAAGTCTCGCGTTTTGTGTCTCACGTCTTATATCTCATATCTCGCTTCTCACATCTCGCCTCTCGCGTCTTACGTTTCGCGTCTCACGTCTTGCGTATCACATTTCGTATCTCGCGTCTCGCTTATCACGTTTCATGTCTCGCGTCTCGCGTCTCGCTTCTCGAGTCTCACGTTTCACATCTCATGCCTCGCTTCTTACATCTCGTGCCCACCTTTTATCATATATGTTATCAATAAGGATATTGCCTTTTATTTTGGTCCCGGAGACTTGTTGTACATCATTTGGGGCGTACATACATGGAAAAAGAGAAAGGCAGTGGCATCTACCAGTGTATCTAGCTACTACATACTCAGTTCCACTGAGTTTCGCTTCTAGTTCTAGTTTCTTCCTCCTCCATCATTAGAATACTACACTGTTTCAAATTTACATTGCTACCCTACACGCGTACCACCGTATAGTCCACACAATTGGCCATACAAATTACTACGCAAACTGGCTAACAGTCTGCCAAACCTAAAACAATACATCCAACACTTGACTACTGCGATACTACTGTTACTTCAGCTAATCGAATCGACAATGTTGCAATGTCTAAAGCCCTACAAACATAGTGTTTTTTTTTCATTATCGTATTTTTATGTGAAAGAACTTGGCTAAATCTCCCACCTAACTGTTTGTAATCCGCGATAAAGAGGAGGGAGAAGCATTTGTTATGAAGCTATTATCGAGCAAATAATATGGTGTAACTTAGTTATGTAATTAATTATATAGCGTAAAAATACTTTGGAGTAGAGTATTCGTATAATGAAAGTATATTGATCGTAAAAACTTAGTCTTTTACAACTATTAGGGAAATTGTTAATTTATAATATTATTACAGGTTTACCAACGTTTAACTTAACGTATTATGAAAGGCGCCGGCGTTTCTACCAATGGTAACGCCTTTAGGTAAAAGTCTCTGACGTATTATAAAAGACGATAGCGTTCCTATCATCGGTAACGTCGTTAGCGTCGATTTCGTTTTATAAATAAACCCTTTCTCCGTTCCTAATATCTGTTAACATTTTCCTTTTATAATGATAATTTTTCGCTAACCATTTAATTTTGAAATTTTTCATGAATAGCTTATCTCCATTTCCCTTTTTTCACTTTCTCCCAAATAAACGATAGAATCATTACCGTAATCGACAAGGCTATTCTAGATTTAAGGCCGTATTTTTGAATTGTTTGGCCTCTTAAAATAACGTTTAATTGCAGTACAATTCAATCTGACTATACTACTGCAAGTAAATTGCAGTAAAGAGCTTGATTCAACATGGGGTACAGGCTAAAAAATTGTATATATAAAGTAGTGTGTATATCTGTTAACAGTTTACTAAACTTAAAAGTAACTATCAACTACTCGATTACTTAATACTACTGTTACTTATACTATGATCAAATCGATAACGTTGCAACATCTAAGAGCCTATTAACACTCATTAATAATTATGAGGTAAAGTATATACAAGTAACGTAAAAGAAAAATATACTTTCTTATTACGGTTTGTATTTTGTTATAAGGTAAGTTGTTGGAATAACAGTCGAATATAGTACAGTTAAATCAACTATACTTACAGCTAGTTGATTGTAGTAACTACAAATTAACTATAGTTTGTGGGATTAACTGCAAGTATAATATAATAGGCGACTACTATAAAGTGGGATACGAGCCAAGGTATTTGATCTTATAAATTAGTGTGCAGACCAGTTAGCAGTCTGCCAAACTTAGAACTTATAACTTATCAACCAATTTTAATGCAGCAACAGTTAATTCGACCACAGTGATTCGAATCAACAACATTTCAACAATAAAGGCCCACAAACATAAGAGATTTTTTTTACGCAATTTCTTTACAAACTGAGGTGGTTTCTATGCCAGTAGGTAGAAAACAACCTCTGAATCACTGCGTTTTTAACAGAAACTAAGAGATAAAAACGATATTTCTAGCGAAAATACCACGAAATATTTATCAAATCCTTTTTGAAATTAATAAGATTAACTTTTGAAAGTCTTCAATCGTGAAAAGAAGACTACTAAATTATTAAAAAATAATTAATAAATAAATGCCTAAGTCTTTATCATAATTACAAAACAATTAATTAAAAAACTGTTGGTAGGGCGTTAGATATTGCAACGTTGTCGATTCAATTGGTTGAAGTAACAGTAGTATTGCATAGATAGGTGGTGGATGTATTTTTTTAGGCTTGGCAGACCGCTAGCCGGTCTACGTAGTAAATTGTATGGCTAATTATTTGGCCTGTACCCTAGTGTGAATTTGGCGCATACTGTACTTGACTTACATCCAATACAGTAGGTACACACAAAAAAATACACTCAACTTACAGTTAGTATAGTTTATTTTACTGTAAGTAAAGTTGACCTATTATACTATAGTTACTACTATTCCCATATTGGCGGCTTTTTAGTTTATACGCGCACACTAGCATAATTAACTAATCTTTTCTGGTAGCAGTTAAATTACAACCTTTTTGACTAGTTAAACCCCTTTTAATTCTAGTTAAATTTTCTATTAAATTAAACCCATTCTTACCTAAATTTACTACATTCACTTTAATTTTCGCACGGTTCCAACGTCTGACCTTATCGATTTTTTTAAAAAGGGTTCCCATTTTAGGCTTATTCAAACTTTCAATTTAACTGTACCAATTGAATGAGTCGCTATTGTTAGTACATCAATAGTCTTCTAATTTGTTAATATATCTCCAACTATCGTTACGTAATTTGGTTATACCGGAAGGCCTATTAATTCAACTTTCGATATATATAATTAGCCTATTATTATTCACAAACATTTTAAAGTCTCTGTTTGGAAATACCTTCTTTATAATGTTAGAAGTATTATCTTTCCCTTTAATTCACTAGAACTTCGCGATTTCCCTGCCTTTATAAGCTTCGAAAAATACTATTGAGTCGATTATCAGGTATTTTTCACTAGTAGTTCCGAGTTTCGAAAGGTATTTTGATAGGATTTTCGAGTCGTTATAAATTACCACCGGGACAGAAGGAATTTTCAACTATCTAGTGATAATGTTAAAGGTTCCCTACTATACTATACCTATATTAAAGCCTGTTATTATACTGTAAACCTTTAAAATTAATATGTTTCATATACCTTTTTAATATTGAATGAAAGTTTAACAAATTAGGCTATCTATCATATCAAATTAATCATCCCGCCTGTCTCTCTTAAAAGAGGGTATTAAAAAGCCAATTTAAAAAGATAAGTCGGTAATATTTATAAATAACCAATCCGTAAAGATTATTAATTTAATATTCGACAGGTCGATCAAAACTATATTAATTCCTCGGTTTATATTCCGTATTTTCCATTCAAGCCTTTTATGTAGCCGGTCAAAGTCTCTTCTATTTGATTCAATATTTATATCGTAATAGATAAGTCGTAAAAAGCTTCCAGTTAATATAAGATGATGATATAACTGCTACAGATACGTTATTTTAGATACCATTAAACTTCAACTATGTCAATCTTATCGATTACGGTTAAATTAGCGTTTTAACCCTTTTTCCGAAAGTCAAAACCAGTATTAATATTAAGTATACGGACTAACGATCCGTTGAATTTAAGATTATTGCCCTTTACCAACGTCGTAACTGGCTTATAATTCCAAAAATTAAAGTCTTTAATCGTTTGATATTCCTATGCTACAAAGTTATCCGTTCTTATGAAAGGGATATTCTTAATTTATATACCCATTAGGCCGAAGTTTTCCTCTCAAGTTGATAGCAAACACGGGTCGTATATTAAAGATTTTATACGTAACCGTAACTTGAAGCACAATTAATAGGTTAGAAAACAATAAGAGCTAATTTTAGCTAGTCTGTACAATAGCTTAATATATCGTATAACTGTTTCTGGAGGGTAAATAGAACGTAGTTCATATAATAGCTCTAATTAAAAGATCTGCTATAGGTCGATTACCAATTGCATATATACTTGCATTATATTTTGGTTGAAAAATAAACACACTTTTAATCCTAGCTAATAAACTTATCATTTAACTAACCACTGAGTATTGATTAATCTTTTAAATAGTTAATGATTATGTAAGAATTGGACTTTTGCCTTTATTCCTATATTCTTAAACGATTAAATGTAACTTTTCGTTCAGCTGCCCCATAGTCTTACCCTTAACCTCATACATACTCCTTGACTTAAAAATCGTAATATTTAGTTTTTAAATGTTAGAGCCAACTTTCGACACAAATTATACAACTCTTCGAGTTAATAGGCTGTTAATCTCGAGCCTATTGCTTTTTTAAAGGTATTCCAGAGGCTTTAATAATATCTTATACTCGAAGCTTTAATATTTAGTCTTCGTTATCCTCTTTTTGCTTATTGAAGTTATATTATAAATGCGATCCGGTATATATTACTCCTTTTAAACATTCTTCGTTTTCGATAGTTGTTTACGCCGGCGACGTTCTATCGGCTTATCAATAATAGGTAAAAAAGACCCGTATTAACTGGGTCGCATAGCTCAAGAGTCTTCATCGTTAATTACTCTAATATAAGCCTTAACCTGAATGGTACAGAATATTACGGTGCCGTCAACAATTTTTATAACTACTTTAAAGTTAGTGATACTTAAGATTTTTCATAGGCCTTTTTATTTACCCGGCTCCCATTATACGAGAAGTTCATTTTACAACGGTAGGGCAAGTAAATCGATTATCGTAAGGCCGTTCCTAGTGTTTAGAGCGTAGTTGACTTGGCAGCGTACCGATTCCTTTCGTAATTCTTTTAATGTTTTTTTGTAAGCCACATCTCACTTCTTGGTATTTACTAATAATGCAAATTCAATCTTTAGGCATAGATACACTCCAAACACCAACAGCATTATCATTAGGCCATTATGGCTTATAGTATCGTTCGAACCCTTTACCTCTATTTGAAAGCGTGTCTTTATATCCGTAAAATTTCTAATTTCGATCATGAAGATATTATACGTTTGGCAAAGTAATAAGTTTACCCTTTTAACTTTTCAATGCTTTAATAGGCATCTATAGACACTTGTTTACATTGCATTCCCATTATTTTTGTATTATTTTGAAATTCTACCGCTATAAAATCGGCGTTAGTATCATAGAAAATGACTTTAAGTGAGCTCAAATACGTGTTAATCCATAATATCCATAGTGTTTTCCACCTTTATTTTGCTAATGAAAACTTTTAAAACTTAGATTCGTAAAGAAAGGTTACAAATTAAATGACGTCAAGAATAAGTTTGTTATTTAAGGAAAATGTATGAATAAAAACCTTATAGTTAAAGTCTCTATTGACTTTTAGTATAAATTTAAATTTTTGGGAAGCTTATATATACGTATGATAGTGGTCATAAAGCTTTTCGATAACTTTTAAAGCAAAATATTCTACATATTTTTACTTTACGGACTTTACGAATTTATTTAGCCTGTTATTAGTTAGGTAATTAAAATACATATATAATTAACATATTTCTAACTTCATCAGATTTTATACTACTACTTTTATACCTTAAAAATAAAACCATAAGAACTTTTATTTAAAGGTGAGGGGAAACTTTTAGATGTTTTTAACGGGTTCCTTAGCGTTAACGTTGATGTTAACTCCAAGGGTTTTATATCCTCTAAATAAAGAAAAATAGTTGGAGACTAAAAAATATAGAACATGATCGACTTAATAAAAGTTTCAATTACTGTTATCATTAATAAAGATAGTTTTTTACCTAATTTAAAGTTTACTTTTGCTTCATTAGCAACGTAACAATTTATTTTATTAGTCGTAGTACTTTCTCTATATAATGCTTCATACTACAAATAGCCTCCTATTAAGTACCCTACCGCCTATTTGTCTAGAATAATACTTTGAAACGTGTAATTCGCGTAACAATCGCAAAGGTTAAAGATATATAAGGGGTTAAGGGTTTTTACCACCTAAGCAGTATACGAAAGTGTGGTTAGCTAGTTATTAGGCCGCGTTAAAAACAGTGTTTTCATACCATTCGATTTATTTAGGGGTATTGTTACTATAAATTTCCTTGTTTCCCTAGAAGTTTGCGATATAATTTAAATAGTCTTATTAGAAAGTAATAAGGTATTGGATATAATACATCACCTTTTTATTTTTACGCTCGGCGGGGGGGTAACGAGTTAATTAACAGCTAAATTTGCTACAAATTAAATATGTTTTTATTATTATTACAACAATAGTTTTTATATTCAACTGGTCCTCTTTAATCTTGGTTTTATTAGCTTTAATATGGCTATTACCTTTAGTCCCAAACCGTTAGGTCAAATCTTAGGCGTTTAGAGCGTCTATAACTGTATTTACGGTCGAAATAGTTAACTACTGTCAGGTCTTTTTTATTTACGTTCAGAAAGTTGCTAGTTTAGGGGAATATACTAAACGGGTTTGATATATGCGCTATCAAAATTGCGAGAAAGTAGCGTAATTAGTTAAAAAAGTCTTTGTAAGTAGCATTTTAGCGTTATAAAACATATTTAAATTAGTTAACACCCGTAACTATTACCTGTACCTGTTAGCGCAGTGTGACCTATCTAACAAAAGCCTTTTCTATCACCTGTTAGTATAGTATTAGCTTATTAATCATTTCATTTAATACATCGATTAGTATTTCCTTTATTTCCTCTTTCGATATTATTGTTGTTTACCTCGTAGTAGCCTAATCCGTATAGTATTATGTAAGTTGGACGTCGTATTCGAAGTGGATTTTTATTCTATCGTAAACTTCGTGAAAGATGGTTATTAGAGTCAGAAAAGTTAGATAATAGTTCCTGGTATACCTTATAAAGAGTCCGGGAAAAAAGTAAGTGGAAATTAAAAGATAAAACCTTAATTTACTTATAGGAGTTGAAAAATGCATTATTTTCGTATCGAAAAGATTATAGAGATTTCAGTTATACTTTTTTACATTATTCCAGATTTTGGTGTAATTCGTGAAAAGCTTATAGTCAATATTGACCATTTTAATAGATTTTGAGAAAAGGTCGCGATAATCATCCTATTTTTGATTGGTATTTATTTGTAGTTTAAACTTTGGAGCTTCAGACTCACAGTGTTGATGGTAATTATTAATCGCCTAGCTCGAGGGGTAAAGTCCTGTAGTAGAACCTGTATTAGGTTTGTACGTATAGGTAAACCTGTTGTAAAAAGACTTCTAAGGGGCTTGTCAGTTTTAATCAAAGGGTTAGGGAGTAATAGGAACCTAGATGTTTTTAAAGAGTTGTCTATTTTACTTAATTAACCGGTGGAGGGCGCCGATATTAATACCTTTTACCGCATTAGTAGTTGTTGTTTCGCGCGTTTTGCCACAGTTAAGTACGTATTCCGCGTTGTTATGTAGAGGTATTAGGTTGCTGAGAAAATTAACAGGTTCCTTATCATTATTGTGTAAAAAAGCTTAACTTAACTAGAGTTAAAGAAAAAGTCTCCTAAGACGTGTATAGAGGTGTTGAAAGTTTTAAGAATCTTAGTCTTTCCTCAGGAATTTTAAAAATTAGGATTTTAAGAGGGGTCTTCTCGTTAAACTAGCTAAAAGTAGGTTTTAGTCAATCCTCATAGGGTTTTTCAAGATATAAATACTACGGCGAGTAACTTCTGTTTTAACTTATCTTTAACCTTACGTTGAATTATTTCTTACATATTGAGAGTCTATCAATTTAAAAACTTACGGAAATTTCAAAAGGAGCAGGTGTTGCTACCATAGTAGTTACTAAGGTTCGCGTCGAGTATGTACTAGTCAACGTAATTGGTTAGATAAGCTTTAGTTGTAGTCTCGTTAATATCTATAATTTAGAGTTATTCGTCGAAGTGGTTGGTGAAGACAATTCCGATTGCTTTAACTACCTTTATATATTCTTAATTTGGTGTTATCATAAAATTCTGGCTTGTGTATGACGTGTTAGACGAGGAGCTTAATGATCTTTGTGTGTAAGGATTTGATATTTTGACGTAAAGTTGCATGAGAACTTAGCGACCTAACGTTAGGTCGAGCGAAGTAGCTTTTTTAACGGAACTTGAGGCTTTCGCTTGAAGAAGCGATTATAACTATTAAATTGGCGTAGAGGAAGAGAAAATAGTAAAATAAGGATAAAAACTTGATATAAAGGGTAAATTTAAAGGTTGTTTGTTATTATTAGTAAAGGTCGAGGGTTACAAGATATAAGCTGTGGGACTTGATTATTTTTATATTAATAGTACACGTAATAGCATTAAATTAGTTGTTTACCAACTTGCTGAATTTAAAGTCTTTTAATAGTTAATTTTCACGTTTTCAAAAAGTATTTTTGATAAAGATTTCTTAGTTTTTTCGATATAGATACCATCGCTATCTTTAAGTTACCGTAAAAAGAAACTTATTCTAGAAGTCTTTTTTACTTACTTCTGTGAAAACCGACGTAATTCGTAGGGGCCTTTCGCAAGAATCTTTCCTTTACCTTAATCTTTTACAAAGCGTAACCGGAAAGTAACTTCTTCTTTTACTTAGCTTATTTGTTCTTAACCTAATAAGCACTAATTAGTGTTGGAAGGGTTTTGGACTTTACAAAGTTATCGATTCAATTGGTTGAAGTAATAGTAGTATTACAGTAGTCAGGTAGTGGATATATTATTATAGGTTTGGCAGACTGCTAGCCGGTATTTACAGTAGTTTATATGGACAATTGCTTGGCGGGTTCCTCAGTGTAAAGTGAGCGCATACTGTACTTGAATGACAACCAATATAGTAGGCCCACACAAAAAAATACACTCAACTTGCAGTCAGTATAGTAAACTTTACTGTAAGTAAAGTTGACTTATTGCACTAAAATTCATACTATTATAACAAGTATGAAAGTATTGTCACTAGCATCGACGTTAATATAAACAATTGTTAAACCTATTAAATTCCACATTTTTAAGTTCTTTAACATTTTTCATTATTATTTAAAAAACATCAAAATTTTTGATGTTAAAGTTAATATTAACATCGATAAATTATTAAAAAAAGGACCGAAGTTTCCTTTCGTTTTTGAATAAGGAAATTTATGGTTTCATCCAAAAATGCAAGAATTAACGGTAATAATATTAACGAGATCTCAAATAAGTTATTTACGCGAACGTTTCAATTTCTCAACCCCCAATAAGTTATGAAAAACCCCTAGGTTTACAAGTCATAAAATCATGTAATACTCCGCGTTAAAGGCGATTGAAAAGCATTGTCCCGATTGCTAAACCTACCCTTAGACATCAAAAAAGTTGAAGTTTAGTTTAAGTAATAACTAAGGCTTTAATCATGAAAATTTAGGTAACGTACTCTACTTAAAAAAAAACTTATCTTTATGTTGTAAACTTAGTAGCTTCAATTTACGACATTGAATTACTTCAATTTCTATGGGCTAATAATACCAAGAAAACTTTCAAAATATTGTAAATTAATACAAACTCAAAGTTACAAAACATTATTGTCTATAATACCAACACTAATTTCGTTACGGCTATTTTTTCGACAATAATCGAAGTTTAATGCAAATAGGTATTCATTAAAGTATACTAAAGCATTCAAAAGGTTAAGAAGGCATTTTCGTTACTTTGAAAAGCATATGAAATCCCTATCTTAGAAATTAAAAACTTTACAGACTCAAAAACACCCTTTTAGGTGGTAGTAAAGATCCTAAATAATATTTCAAGCCCTGACAGCATGGTACCAATGCTTCTGGTATTTAAAGTATATCATTATCTAACGAGTAAATTTCCTTAATTCAAAAACACCTTAAAAAGTGTTACGGCTCACAGAAAAATCTTTAAAGAAATTATCAATAAAATCTTTGGATCGCTTAATCGATAATACTTTTATCACTACAATTGATATTACGACAATTCAAAGACTAACTTTTCCATTATAAACAAATTTACTATTAAAAACCTCTAGAAACATAAAAAAGCAGATTTAAAATCCTCAGTATGTTTAACTCAAAGGTAATTATTAAAACTATTAACGGTCCCACGATATTTTGCATAACTCAAGGTAAACTTTTCATCAAAGCAAATACGAACAGAAATCTTTAAAACAAACGAATAAACTCATCCAACCCTCCTTCTTCTATGATTAATAAACCTACAAAGCAACGGTGACACAACCAACTATTAAAGAAAAGAAACACCAAAGATAAGAAAAATAGATACATGTTATAGGCTAGTACATAGGCTAGTGATCGCCAGGGATATAGCCCTAAAGGTTTTTATACTCCTACAAAACTCTGAAGCAGCTTATAAGCATATCCTTACACCAATTATATATCAGAACTACCCCCTTTCAATAGCTCCATAACAACTCTTGCACAAATGTTTCTTCTTTCTTTCCTCAGAAAAATAATAAATGATATTAGATCGCTTTTAACAATAGCTTTAGCCTAATTCCTTCATATATAATCCTCGATACTTTTCCCTAATGGTATCTTAATTACTTATCAATGGCTATAATTTAGAGCCATGTTTTCCAACCTTTTGAGTTGGGACCTCCAAGCTTCAAAATCATCCTGCGAAACACGTATATGTGATTTACTTGAGGGCGTACTAGCAAATTAATACGATCATTTGACCATTTAATATAAAATATTCACTTAAACCCAACATATAATGTTTATTAAACTAAACTAAAACTCTATAAAATAGGGTTTGAATATAAAAAACAAAAATACCAATATATAAACTACATCAATAAATATAATCCTACTACTTAAAGTTATTACCGAAATGAACATATCTTAAAAATAACTTCCTGTTTAAAAGTGTTCCGCTTTAACATTACCTATAAACAACGTAGTTATCGCGTCGTTCCCTACCAAGGGCCGCATCGGCTTTCCTAACGAAACCGATGACGATTCGAATTACTTCAACTTCGACTACGATAGTTGTTGACATAGTAATAATTTCAGTGTAGTAAGTCAAATTTACTGTAAGTAAAATTGACTATAGTGAATGCAAGTTGAGTGTATTGTTTTGTAGATATACTGTATTGGCTACAACTCAAGTATAGTATGCGCCCACTTCACACTAGGTCACGAGCCAAGTAATTATGCATACAAATGACTGTGAAAATAGGATAGAGGCCTGCCAAACCTAGAACAATATATCCACCACTTGATGATTGTAATACTACTGTTACTTTGACTAATCGAATCGACGACGTTGCAACGTCTAAAGCTTTATCAATACTAATTAATATTTACTAGGTTAATGATAGATAATCGAAGTAGACGAAGAAGTTATTTTCCGGTTTTTAAGCTTTGTTTAAGCAAGGTAGAGGAAAGATTTTTGCGGAGGGTCTTTATTATTATGTTAGTTTTTACGGTAGTAAGTAAAGAAAACTTTAGTATTACGCAAATATTTATAGAAGTTTAGAAGTATCGATGGCATCATTATTGAAAATACTCAGAAATATTTATCAGATTCCCTTTGAAGAAAAGCGTTGAGATTGGCCGCTAAAAGTTTTAAATTAACAAGTTGGTAAACAGCTAAATTAGTACTCCTGTAGAGGCTACTACTGTAAGAATGATTAATTTTCACATTAAATAATGAATAAAAATAATCGACTTTTTACCTTACATTTTACAATAAACCTTCGCCCTAAATACTAAGTTTTCCTTCTACTTTACTAGTTTATTTTACCTTATATTAATTTCATCATTAATATTATTGCTTCAAGTGAAAATACTGAAGATTATCAAGTCTCTCTAAGAAAGCTACTTCGAGCGACTTTATATTGAATTATCAAGTTCCTACGCCTCCGAATCACTAAGTCTATTCATTACCTAGCCTTTTGTTAGTTAGAACTTGAAGATGATAGCTGGTGAAGAGCTAATGAAAGTAATTGAAGCTTTTGGATCACTCTTTTTCCCCCAAGGATTACGATGAAAACCTTTGGGGATAAGACGTTGACGAAGATTTAATTGAAAAGTACCTGGTTGATTTTGTTGGTTACTATATTGTCGATTTAGATAGTGGCGAGCTCGACTGTAAAGAAATCGCTCTTTAAACATTTCGTGAATTTTTTGATAATTGGACATTTGATATGTGGAAAGTAATTTAAAAAGGGGTCATAATAAGTTGAAAGCAGAGTTCATTCGTCGAAAAGTATACGTGTTGAGTAAAAACTTTACCAAGTTGGCAAAGATTCTTTTCGAGTTGAAATAATTTGAGGAATTCTTTTAAAACCTTAATCTGAAGGAAATAGATATTGAAAACTATTAACGTTTTCATATACATTTTAGGGAACCTCTCCTTAATTCCTAATCAGGTTAAGACTTTTTACTCGCTCATGATAAAGAACCTATTGATATATTCAATAATTTTTTACTTTTGCGTAACAATACGTAGTACGCTCTTAGTAGTAGTAGAACTCATAAAGTAGTAGTCGCCAACATGGAAAAAGATATTGACGAGAACTATATCTACCGATTAATTAAGAACAATCGTTAAGTCCCTTAGAATCTTCTTTACGGCTAGGTTCTCCTTACCCCTCAATTCTTCCCTTAAAACCGCCAAGTTCTTTAAGATTACTAGGTTCTTTAAGGCGAAGTTTTTTACGGTAGGTACGCTTATACGAGCGAGACTATTACAGGTTTTATTATAGTATTTTACCCCTCGGGTTAGGCTATTGGTAATTACCCTTAATATTTTGACTTTGAGAGATCAAAATTGGAGTTGATAGTAAGAAATATCATCAACAATTGGGAAAATTATAGTAACCTTTCTTTTAGACTTTTTAAAATAGTTAATATTCATTATAAACTCTTTACAAACTTTTCGAAAATCTGGAATGACGTAGATGAGTATAATGGGAAGCCTTATAACCTCTTTAAAATGAAGATTATACCGTTTTTAATTATTTATAAGTGAATGGAAGTCCTTTTTCTAGTTTTTACTTATTATTTACTAAGAGTTTTATAGGTTACGTTAGGGATTACTACTTAACTTTCCTAACATAAGAAAGAACCTTCCGCGAGATTCATAACAGTATAAAAAGCTACTTTGAATACGATGTTTACCTTGCGTAATATTATACAGATTAAGTTATAAAAAGGCAAACTACGATAATAGTTAATGAAAAATAGGATGAAAAATTAATGTATGTACTTAACCAGATGCTTAACGAGATAATATTTTGTTAATAAGTAATAGTGAAGGCGTATATTGGCGAGGTTATGTTTTTCAAGTAATCGTAGGTAATAGTTATAACTGTAAGCGAGTTTTAATAGTTTTTATAACGCCTTGATGTTACCTCTAAAGGCTTTTTGGATCTAATTGAGGTTTCCCTTTACGTTTGTGATAGTAATTACGTTCAACTTGCTTGAAATATACCCCTAAGTTGAAAAATTTTGCGATATGTATGAAGAAAACCATGTAATTATACATTATGTCGATCGTAAATATGGGTGACCTTAACGTTTAAAATCGGGTTTAATACCTTCGAATTGAAGTTCATAATTAAACTAGCGTCAATAAAGAGAGTGAGATTTAAGCGAGCTTATTGATTGTAAAAATTATTGTTAGGATAGTAGTAAGAGGTATTCGATCAGAAGTAAGTCCGGTAATTAGTCGACTTACCACCCTTTAGTTAAGCGTAATAATCTATAGTTGATGTATTACACTTAATAATTTATTTTGTTTAGGTAAAATCGTTCGGATAATATTATTGATTTAGAGGGTAGAGAATCTGTTAAAGACGATGATACCCCTTACTAGATTACGTGGTATAAAGACTTTGATTTTAACGTGGGCTTATACCTAGCCGATTATATCTTTTTATACTGTGTAAGTAGCGAGGACCCCTATTTTTGCTTTAGCCAACCCCTTGACCTATTATAGACTGATAACCTTCACAATCGGTACACAAACTATTTTTTTTTTTCGAGGTTTACTATCACCGGGCAGAGCCCAATATAAAGCTAGTATAGTGTAACCATCTCTAATATAACAGATAAATACATATACCGGCGGGAAGGCTCGCAACTTGAATGTTTCTGCCCTACAACAACTCTATTCGAAAATTACTATTTCTAAATCATACCATATAATCCGTTGAACAAACTATTGCGAAAGCCTTGTCCCCAACTAAAAAATTATGTAAGGTTGAAAATCTAATCCTAAATACCTGTAGCCAATTTTCGGGCAATGTGTTATACATATATGTTGAATGTTATTGGAGTCTTATAATCAACCGTATTAGTCCTCACAACATGTTACAAAATTATTTCATACTATAAATATGGACCATGTGTGTATAAGTTTATTCACGTTCTACGTAAAAGGGAGTAGGCACCACTAAGTATTTCGGAAAAGTAGTTCGACCAAATGAACTAATGAAGAAAATTTCACTGTACTTTGCAATCGTTATTCATGAAATGAAAACAAAAATAAAAACCTTTACCAGGAATAGAACCTCAAGCCAACTTTCTATTCAAGGTCTTAATATATCCTACAGTTTAGAGACCCGTAAGAGTGTGAAAATCATAGCCTTGGCCGAGTCGTGCTATACGGCCATCTTAGTTCCCGCTTGATGCCTACTTGCATCAAAGATCTGATGGCGGTTCTAAAAGAGTGAAAGACCTATAAAACACATATATCTTAGTTGAAGGTCCATGGAGATGATGGATATATACTCCACAACCGGGGAGAAAGATATATTTTATAGGCTAAGCTATCTTTTTGCCCCGAACCGTAGGTCTAAAAAATGTAAAAGAATCGTAATAGAGTGCACCACTAAGTGAGTGGTGTTCCGTGAAAAGTATTATGTAGACGGCCAAAGAAAGGTATCCAAAGTATAGTGGAAGGTACTATTGAGCGGGTGGGGCGCCGGTGTAGGTGGTAATGGCTTAAAATAATTATTAATTAATTAATTGATTAAATAGAGCTGTCAAGTGCGGGCGCTTATAATAAAGGTCTTCTCTAGACCAGGAAGCTCAAAATAAATCAAACTTGCAGTGTGTAAGTTTAAGTTTGAAGGGCTACGTTGGCACAAGTAATAAGGGACGAAATCGTTAGTTATGAGGGCTGTTCTCTGGATACACCGTTACGCGGGCGGTGCGTCGGGCCGATGACGATTTTTATAGCCAAAAAGAGGTCGCCGGAAAAGATTCAAGTGGTTATAAAGCCCATTAAAGATGTTGTGGTGAAATGAGATACATGTCAAGTCATAATGTTAAAAGCGGCTAGATCTCAAATTTCTTCTCGGAAGTAGGTACTGTTAGGGTTTACAATGTAGGCCCCCTACCTTCCTTAATAATGTAGTCTGTGAAACCATGCCAAGAAATTTGATGTAAGTTCGAAGATGGAATTATATGTTTTAAAGTATTTTACCAAAAATAAAGGCAGTAATATATTTAATAGGAAGCTGTTCATAGTATATAGTATTTTGGAGGGAAAGTATTAATATTATGGAGATTAATCATTTAAATGTCCGTAATGTTAAATTTGGCTTTGGATTAAGCGAATAAATATTATTATTAAAGATAAAGGTTGTTTAGATTGTTTTTGGGTTGATTACGATTTATATCTTGAAATCTTTTACCTCTTTCGTTTTTATTTAAATGTTATAAAAACTTTCGGTATTAACGTTAATATTAACGTTAATAATTTGGTTAAAAATAATTATAGATTCCCTTTCGTATGGAAGTGCGGATATTTATAGTTTTACCTTTAAAGTCTAGAGATAATGATATTGAATTTAATGGAGTTATAGATGTATTAAATACACCGGAGTTTTAATTACACAATCTTCTATAGGTTATTTAAAGCTCTTAAGTCTGTAGGATATGAAGACGTATGATGCTTTACTCTAGAGGTTATTGAAAATCTTTGTTATTATTGCTAAACATATACCCAAGACCCGCTTAAATTTAACTATATCTCAAAAAATAATAAATATTTTCATTACGATATATTTATTAACGTGTTTTACTTGGATAACAAGTTTATTTTTACGTTATTGATTTTGTTACGTTGTGTACGGAATCAAGTTTTTAAAGTTCCTATTGGCAAAGGATATATGTGAGTATTAAGGATGGTATGAATTGAATCGTATTTGGATCTATTTGATGTTGTCGTTTATAATACCTATATGAATTTTGAAACGGCGGAGTATTATATAAAAATTAAATCATGTGAATTTAGTATACATATGTGCTGATTAAGGCCCATTAGACAATTGAAAAAATCGAAAGGGCATATGCGTTATTTCGCAAAGTATAAGATATCTTTACACTAGAGATTGAAAGTTTTACGGATTAGGAGGTACTTTTTGAGATAGCGGTAAGAGGTTTGAATAATATTATAGGTTTCGACATCTTGTTACCAAGGTTGTTGATTTTTGGAGGATACCTACGTTTGATAAGTGAATCTCAGTTATTAGTGAGTATTTAGAATAAAGTTATAGCATACAGTTAAGTATTGAAGGAATTTCGAAAAGGATCGGCACGATATTAAGTTAATTATGCCTTTAATACCAAAAATGGCCTTACAACGATAGATGTACTTGTTTTATCATTATAGAGTAAAGTCTTAACGTGGCGGTAGTTGAATAAATGAGATAACTTATATAATATTTTAAGTATCGTCAACTCTAAAGTAATAGTTAAAATTTTTAACAGCTTAGCAATATTTCTTATAATTTAGATTAAACCATATAATAGGGAGATTAACGATAGCGATAAAAGCCTTAAAGTTAAGCGAATATATTCGTACGACGGTTTTCCTCTAGTTTTTGATAAGTTAATGAAACTCCGTTAGTACGAATAACTACTTAAGAAGAGGAACGTTAAAAACGAGGAATATTTATCGGACCAGATTTATAATATTGTTTGGGTTAATAGCAAAGGGAGTGACGATTAAGATTTGGTTGTAAAGTTTTGGGTATAAGAAGTTATTAAGATTTTCGGTAAAATTTTCAAGGAAAGCGATAGAGTTGAGATCAACAGACTCCTAATTCGAGAAATCGTGTAATTCGTATATAAAGAAAACTTTAACCTTGAAGACCCAAATGTTACGATTGTTAGGTTGAGGATTATATACAAGATTACGGGGTAGCTGAATAAAAAGTTAAATCTAATGATTTAAGGATACAGTAGTAAAAGTCAAAATTAAATCTTTATATAGTCACCAACGATTTAAAAGATTAAATAGAGTTTGGTAGTTGTTTTGATAGTAGGTTTGCTAGCTGAAACTTTAGGGAAATTTACCTTTAATGGTCGCAATATAACGAAAGCGAATAGGTAGTTAGCGATCGATTTTTATCGGATCGTGTTAGAACTATTATATGAATTACGTGTTAATTACACTTTGGAACTGGTAATGAGATATATTAAGCTATTATAAGGATTGATTTAAGTAGGTATTTATTTGGTTCGGATTTATAAATAGTATTTTAACGAAAATTGAAGTGTAAATGTTTTAATTTATGATATTTATTTATTGGTAACGCCAGAGAAGAATTCCAGCTTAGTCGGTATGTAAATTAAAGATACCCTTTTTGTTGGTAAGGTATTTATACGTTATCATAGTAGAAGAGTAATTGTAAATATTTGTATTGTAGTAGTTAAGATAAGATACAAAAGGAAGAAGCATTCAGAGAGTGCAAGCTATAGGTGAGAGCTTATAACCTCTTATCCGGCCAGTAGTACTCTGCAATGCCCTCTGGCAATACTAATTCTAGGCAGTGGCACGCTATTATAAACTCTACAAGATTACAACTTACGAAGTGGCATGTTACTGTGCACTTTATAAGGGTGGAACTTACAATATAGTTACCTACTAATTATAAAGATATTTATTAATATCTATACAAGCAATCTTTTCTTTTACGTTGTTTAACCTGTATCTGTAGTTTAATAATAATAGTTTTGGTTTTATAATTCGTATCTATAGTTTAGTAATAACAGTAGTTACGATACAGATTATAAGTGTCTCGATTAGTAGTTCTTATCCGCGGCAGTCAGATTATAAAGGTTTGGATTAGAAGTTTCTAATCGCGGTAGTAATTATAGTAAGAGCCTAGTAAATTTGGATAATTAGTAGCAATATAATTATGAATGACTTTTGTTATTAGTCCTTACAGGAGTTTGATTACGCATATGCTATAAAGGTATAATTAAGTGAGAATAATTACGGTATGACGTATTTTGGGGTAGATATAAAAAGATATATCGCTATTGGTTCAAGTAAAACTTCTTTTTCCCCTTTTAAACGATGCATCTCTATTGTTAACGTAAGTTTCGATTAGTAAATCAACGAATTAAACTCAATCTATTATTCTCATTATATACCTTAAACCGCTTTTATAGGTAGTTTATTTGACTAACTTCAAATACTAACCTTCTCCGTTAAGAAATACCGCGTAAAAATTGGTCGGTAAGGCGCCGTTTTGCGCGTTTACGCAAGCAAAAAGAGGTGGTTATTGCCGCAACCTGCCGCGCCGCCACCACTGCCACCACCGTCACGCCTAGCCCCACGTCTTTTAACTCGATATCATTAATCCATACCTTTATTTTCGCCGCATTTTCCGCCACCGCTGCCGACTAAGCCATTACCCCCTTTTCCCCTTTTGACCCCCCCCCTTATTTTTCTAACCTTTAAAGGGAGGAACGAAAGATCTTTAAAGTTATAAACTTTACCCTCTCCCTATAGATAAAAACTCTATTACCCGTAAAGCCCCCCCCCTCTTTCCGCCGTCATAAAAGCAACTTAATGAAGCTGTAAAACGATTCATATCGTTAATTATTCTCGTATATTACGTCGTACTAATATCTTTATAAATGAGAAATCGAAACCAACCATATCCGCCGCCTTGAACTACGTATCGTTAAGGTATATCGTACAACTTTTTTAATTGGTAAGGCGTTAAAACGGCGTACCTGAATCTGTTACCTCAACTCGTTAATAGACACGCCCTACATACCATATATCGCGTTCGCAGCCGCGAACAAGTTTATTAGCGATTACCACTAAAGCAGGGGTCGGTTGGCCCATTATTACCATTACAAACGGATTAGTAACGGGTACGCCCCTGTTTTAATAGTCTTAAAGTCGTAAGACGAAGCTGTATTACGTGCCTGCTATTTTTACGGTAAATTTACTCCAAACGTATAGTTCTTCTTCCGTATCTAATTACTTTACTTATATAAATCTAATGCTTAAAGCGTTTCCAAAAATAATAACTTTTATAAATAACTAAAATAAACCGATATTAATTACTAGTAAATGCTAATCGGCGGACCAAGTAAACGGTAATCACTATCTCGGCCTAAAAAAAGGGCCTACGTATATACTACGCAGGCGAGTTTGACAACGTTATAGCGTGCCACCGTAAAAAGAGTAAAGACCCCCCGCGTATTTATCTAAAGGTATACAGTTAAAAGCGCGGGGCCACCCCTCAGGTGGCGCCGATAGCAGCGTTGATAACGGTAATAGTGGTGGCGCTAACACTAAGGGGAAAGGTGGTGGGGAAGAGAATGGTAGGGACGCAACGCCGCTCTCTCACTCTCCTTTTAGTAGCGATTAACTGCTTATTTCTGCCCGGACCATCGCTCTCGGACATAATGCAGTTCGGTGTATAGTAATACAATTACCCTTTTAAAAATTCGTAACGCAAGTAATAAATATATAAGGTAAAGAGTAAAATTAATTTCAGTAGTATTGACATGGAATAAACAAAAAGTGATAATACATTAGAGGCGCTATAAAAAGTTAAAACAAAAAGCGATAATCCGCGAAAAGCGGTACAAATAGCAAATTTAAACAGAAAAAAAACTTGCGAAAACGATGTAAATAACGGATTAAAATCGCGACGAAATATTAAAAGCGGTGTAATCGTGAAAAATAAAAAAGAAATATCATATGTAAAGCGTAAAATGTTTGACCTGGGTAAGTTTGTAAAACCTTTTTAACAATACTAACGAAAAAAGTATTCGTTAATACGAACGCCCCTAATGCTCCGTTTGGGGCGCCCTTAGTTATTACATTTATGGGGTTTGATTTCCCGTCTATCCATTTTATATCTTTAATTTCGCGGCGCCTAAAATATCCACGTAAAGCTATGATATCAATTATCAGGCGTTTGATATTCCCAATTCCTAATTTTACCAGGTATTCGTAAAGAGAAAAAGTCGATGTAAACGATGCGAGGAAGGGGTTTCAAACTAAAGTTTAAAACGATTATTCAGACCGTTATTATTGTGGATATTACTATATATCCTCATAGATAGTATATATAAGCCAAGTAGTAGTATAATGTATTGCAGGGTGCAAGATAACGTATTACGCTGCAGGCAGTACTCTTGCAAAACGCAAAGTGCATCATGTATAGATCGGTCTATAATAACTATTCCAGACTGACGGCAATACGTGGATCGATCTAAAAGAACTATTCTAAAGTGATACGCTCTAGGTAAAGGGCTTATAAACCCTCACCTGTGATGTACACCTCTAGATACTTCTTTTTAACTTATCATCTTACTTTATAATACAATTACCAATTATCTTGATTACTCTTTAAATACCTTATATTTATGTAAATATTATAAGTTTAAGACCTTACCGATATTAATTAGTAGTCGACCCACTCGACTATATATTACTTGGGGAAAAAAGATAAATACACGTTAAAATACCTATAACTGAATATTATAGCGGTTCCAACTATTTATACTACAACACTTCGTTCTTTTTTAAAAAAAATACGCTGACGTATATTAAGACTATAAAGACTAAGAAAATTAAAAAAAGAAAATTTTCATACGATACCATTGATCCTTATTTAACACTTTATTTACTAAAATCCCCGTTACGTTACCATTAACCCTTATTTGGCACTTTAATATACCCAGGTACTCTTTAGAAAACGTCTTATTACGCATCAGGCTACGTAAGCCAAAACCACTAAGTTTCGGAACCCTTTACTAAAACCTATCCGATTTTCGACAATTTACACCGATCGCCTTACCAAGATTGGTTATATACAAACATCCAAACCAACCGCCTTAATAATATCGGTTACACGTCAAATAACCAAACCGATTACTCCACTAAGTTCAATTACGTCACACTAATCCAGACCAATTACCAATTACCGAAATATATAACATACCTCCCCACAGTTACACCCTTTATTTTACCTATTCGCCTTATACTTCCCCTACCCTATTTACCTTTCCGCGTTCTTCCTACGTATTTTGAATTTAATTTCTTTAACGTTTAAGTTTTTCCTAGCCGCTTAGTTAGCGTAATGTTACCAAACGCTAACAAAATTAATTTAAATCGTCTAACTAGTTTATAGTTATAATCTATTTATCGTTTATAACTTATTTTTATTAATAAATACTAATAAACACTATTCCAATTGCTTTAATTACTTTAATTACTTTATATTTGTTATTTGCTAAATGTAGTACTTTAAAAGTTAGAATCCGACCGTACCCAACATCTTACCACGATCTGAAATCACCAACTAAAACCGTTTCAGCATACAAAGTACATATAGAAAACACTCTAAAACACTTACAGTTATGGCCCAAAACCAATATTACTGGAAAACGTCAACATTAACTTCGATATTTTAGTCGAAAATATGAAAATTAAGAAGGCTATAATACATGAAATCAATCTAAGCTTTTAGTATAACACCATTGATTCACTAATCAAAAAGCTCGACTTATACACAGTAAACATATACATTTTAGCCGTTATATTTCGTTACTAATAAGAAAACGCCCAAAGACCAGACTTATTAGATAACATTTATAAAAAAAATTTAAATTGGACATTGGATATATAATAAATAGTAAATCCTGCTATTGCCAAAGCCTTACGGATTTAACTACGAATTAAAGGAATTCATACCTTAGGAGGAAAAAATGGCCGCCTTATCAAGCCCTTATTCGAAATAACATCACTTATTAACGTATTAAACTAAATAAAATAAAGATTTATACCTAATGCAATTTGTAAAAGAATACTACTTTACGAAGTAAAAAAAGTTTATTATTAGAAAGACGGGAACGAGGTGTAAGACGACCTAATTCTATACCTATACCCGAAGCCAGGAATAAAGACCCTAAGTAAAAAGAACAACTACAATCCTTTTTCATTATATAAGTATAATACACCTCTTTGCCGGCATACACTTTAAAGCAAAACCGAATACGAAACCACTCCCCTAATATTGGAAATAACTCGATCAGTTACGGTGGGAGCGGCCTAAACACTGAAAACAACCCGATCAACTATAAAAATATCAGTTAGGATACATAAAATTACCCAACCCTAAATTTAACGAATGGCGAAAAACGCTAATACTTACCTTACGGACCGATACTTATAAATCACGACACTTACCGCGACCTTTTACTATACCACTTTTCTATAGATAAAAGCGACCCTATAAAATTGACCAATTTTGCTGGGTTATAGGATAAGGATAACAATTATAACGGTAAGCCGTACGATATACTTAATAACAGAATACGCGTTATATTTAACACGTATAAAAAACTTAATATTAAATTATCATAATTTTATATTATCTTACCCAGTATACTTGTTTGTTAAGCTAAAATGATATATATATTACCTTACGTAGGTAAATACCTTTACGAAGTATTACAACCGCTTACAATCCCATTTTAACACTAAAATTAACTATAAACTTTATAATAGAGATAAAACCAGCATAATATAGGAATCCGTAAAAAAACTAATAAAAAAACGCTGATAAAAGCCTTTAGGAAATTTTGAACTCCTTATTAACAAAGTTTTAAAAATGTTATATAGTCTTTAAACCGGAATATGAAGGTAACAAATTATTTATTTAAGTAGTAATAAATGCTTACCATAAAAACAAAGATTTCGATTTTATACTTTGTAAATCGTAAAAAGATCTAAAATATTTTTATATAAGACTTAAAATATCGTTCGAAACTATCATTCGCCGATAGACAAGCTTTAGATTAATATTTATAACTAATAAAATTCAAGGCGACGCAAAAATTATTAAAGTAAACTTCGCCGAAATAATTTACCACATTTTAGACCAGAGATTTAATGTTTACCTGAGGTATAACAAACGCTTAAAATATAGATATCAAAAAGGAAACGCTAGTAATAAAAGATAAAAACGATCGTTTGAAAATGGAAAAAACGTACCGAAACCATAATAATACTTCAGAAAAGATATAAAAAACTTTATAGGTTTGTAAAAGCGGTGTATTGAATACGGTAAAGTCGGCTGTTAATTTACAAATCACCCTGTTTACGAGTAAATTCGGATTAAACGACAATTTTAAACCGAATATAATTTTAAGGATCGGATAAAAGTTGATTTTATGATATATAAAACCTAATAAGAAGGCATAAATGACGGACTCGATGTATACCCTTACGCAGACATATAGGGAAAAGATGACTTTAAATAAAATAATACTTACATATTAACTTACGACGATATAAACGCTTAATATATTTTTACCAGCTTATAGGATGCCTCCTTTTTATATATTATAAGTTTGTATTATGCGAATAAAGTGCTTATCGTTAATATAACGTCGTAATTTACCCTTTTTAACAAATACGAAACCAAGTTTTGAGGCATTACTCCCAATATTTAAGTAGCCGAGATTTCGACGACCGGGAAATGATAATTTAACGCACTTACAGCGAAATTTCCGAAGTTTCGGTTAAACCGAATAAGAGAATATTAAAAGGTCTTATTTAATAAAGGCAAGGCAACATCGTTCGGAATGGTCGTTATAAATACGCGTATCGAACCGATTAAGTTTTACATAATGGATTTTAAAACGTTTTTTTTATTAGCTCATAAAAAAATTTCAGAATTAAGGTCTAGAATACAACTAATTAACTTGTTTACACCTTAAATAGCGTGTTCGTACCGCTTAAACTTCAATTTGATCACTTAGTGTTTTTCTCGAAAATACGTATGATTAAGGCTATTTACTTAACAAAGCCAAAATTATAAGTTTTACATCGATGATTCAGATACCTAATTACAAAACGCCTTTTACGTTTACCTTACGCTTCAGGCCATATAAATATAAGAAAGAACGTACTCAAGGCTATCGAAAATTTTTATTATAAGTGAAAGCATTACTTATAAACTCCACGAAGGTTTCAATTCCTCCTTTAAAACAATATAAACTTGAATTACGAAGTAATTATTAATATTATATATCTAAACAGTTAACCGGTCTTTTATGTCATCGATATGGCCACATTATTTCAGACCATTAAATTTATACGAAGCGTTTTTACCCCAAACTATTTGGATGTTTTGATTCATTATTAATTAAACGTTTACTTTAGGCTTTTAAATTGAATAATATACGACGCTGTTAGGGCTTTAAATTTAACCGAATATTGAATGAAAGTTCAGATAATCGGTAACAAATACAAATAAACCCTAGTAAAAGTCTAATAGGGTATTAAAAAGTGTAAACGATACTATAATTTACTGGAAAAAGCGTATAAAATATTGTTAAAAAAGCTAAAGGGTATTAGTTTCAAAAGATTTATCTTTTCAGTTGCAGTTAACGCCGTTAATAACACTTTTGGCCTAAATAGATTTTTCTTTACGATTCTTATCTTTGATACCTATTTAAGAATCTATATAAACTTTACCTTATCATTATATACAGTATAAAGGGCCAATACTACAGCTAATGATATGGCGGCTTTACATTGGCTACGAGTAAATGATAATATATCTAAAGCGTTAGCTATAAGGAACGGCCTACGTAAAACTGACGTATTGGACTTATTATTATAATTTAATTTTTTAATTTGAAAAATGAAAGATCAATAAACTAGTCTTCAAAGAATGAATGGATTTAAATGCTATAATATGTTTATTAACTTACCAAACGAAATAAGATCGATTCGCTGGATAATAATACGAAAATATAAAATAAAGGTGAAAAAAACGGCCCGAAACCGTAAGAAAAATAAAACCGCTTATAAAGCGTTATCTTGAACGAAGAATTTAAACCGAATTTAGCTTCAACCTTACCATTAAGAGGCAAATTCAACCCGACCACGTTAAACAAAATCGGCTTATTTATATTAAACCCGCCAAACCCTCGACGACGAAAATGCCCCCTTAATTCGAAAACCAAAAAAACGCCCTAAAAACTTTATTACGAACTACTTCATTACGTAAAAGGAAATGGTAAATTACGAGCTTAATTTGAAACTCCGCCCCGAAAGCATTATTACCACCCCAGGTACCTTATTCGCACAATTTACCTAAACAGAAATATTAGCTTTTATCGACTAAAATGGATTTCGCTTTAAACGTTTTAACCTAGCCGTTTACGACGTCTATAAAATATTCCTAACCCGCCTT
This sequence comes from Anisogramma anomala, assembly GCA_038502455.1. Taxonomy (NCBI): domain Eukaryota; kingdom Fungi; phylum Ascomycota; class Sordariomycetes; order Diaporthales; family Gnomoniaceae; genus Anisogramma; species Anisogramma anomala. The sequence goes on from JASMMZ010000009.1 coordinate 9,238,769, forward strand.
ATTTATGAAGTAAAAAAATAAAGTCCAAAAGACTTACGAAAAAATTCGCCTGATTATAAAATGTTATAACGACGAAAGTAAAAAAGATATCATAATTTAGTTATTTAAATTACAACGAGCTTGCTATCGCCTAATTTCACGTTCGCTACCTCCCTAAACAATCCATATAACTTATATGTTGAACTTCGAGATATAACATAAACCTACACCTAATTCGAGGAACAACTAAAATGATGGATTTACGCCGATATACCTAAGGACCTGAAGTAGTATCACCTACCTAATAAGATTTTACGTATTATAAAACCACTTTACGGCCGAACCAAAACGAGTGTTTACTAGTAAAATATTTATTAAAAATACTATAAAAAACGACTCAAATAATAAGCTTTACCTTCGACTTATATTTATTAGTGTTGACGGCCCGTTTGGAGGGCTTTGCATTATTGAGTATATAGATAAGCGATACTTTAACGTTATTTAACTCCTTTTTTTCAATATTTAAAAAAAGGGAACTTTTAAAAGCTGATTTAAAAGTCAAACCTAAATTGTTTCTAACAAAAAAACAATGTAATCGGTTTTAATAGTATTAAGATTACCCCTTTAAACGGTAATTGAAACCTTAAGTAAAAGGGGTAACTAGATAAAATTGCCCTCATAACTTTGGATAACATAAAACGAGTAGACGAATATAAATATTGACGTATACACGGCGTTTGGGTTGCCTTTATAATATGACTAAAGGTAGCATTTGACCTTTTTATCGTCTTATGATACTAAATCAAGTGAACGGACGATATATACAAGGCGTTTAACAAACGTTTTTCGTGAAAAATATAAAATTGAAAAAGAGACTTATCATTTATATGATTAGATAAACATATTACAAAGCTATTTGTATTTATTAAAAGCTTCGATTCGAGTATTATTATAACGATAACGGTTCGGATAATTATTTTTAACCTTAAACTTCAACCTATTTCTATTATCGTTTGTATTCACTCCTTTTAGCTTTATAAATCCTAGTTAAGTTAGGTATTACAACTGAAAAACGGTTAATAATTGATATTATAACATTACGCGAATTGTACTAACGACGGGAAATCGAGGAAACCAAATAAATTAATAGCATATTTAACTCGGCAAACGTAATAACAAAGGTTACACTAAACGGCGTATTAAAAAATCTTATATTTACAACTCCTTATTTGGTAAGGTTACTAAAAAGGTTTTACGACCTTAATAAACTATTACTTCATACTAATTTTTACCAACTCGGATCGGCTTATCGATACCTTTTGTATCAATCTACGATTTGCCTTTATTTAAACGAATTATTCGTTCCAACCACCGATTTTGCCTCGATTAAATACGAATATTCGCGCCGATTTACGATTTACTTTCTTTATTTCAATTTTACGATATAGTAACTATAAAAATCACATTTATTATTTTAAACAATTGTTTTGTAAAAAGCTATAAAATTACTATATAGCGTATTACACTATAGTCGGGTATACTAGCCCAGCCCTGGGGGTATCTATTTACTACTAAAGGGAAAAAGCGACGTCATCGCGTCCCTAACGTCCTCCCTATCTCTCTCTCTTTTTTTACTAAAGTTACTGCTATTACCGCTAATGGCGTTATTAAAGTTAACGAGGATATAGCCCTAGAACTTAATAGTTATACCTTTAGACAAAGATATAAGGGAGGGATTATCCTTCTTACAGCGACATACGATAATGCTATTAAATTCGCCCGCATAATACATACGTAATTCCTGTTTCTAAGCGGTGGCGGCGACTACCATCTTCTTAATCCACTGGTTAACGCTTATTACTAATTAACATCGACTTTTTTTCATTATTTACAACGATTTTTTTTTTAGATCGCCCCAAATGGTATATGCCTACTAAATAAAGTTTTTAAAATTCGATTAAAACTTATTAAAAACAGGTGAGTTCGTAACATAGCCTCGGCTTATAGCCCTAAAACTACCGGAACAGGGGCGTACAAGCTGCCAATCCGCTCGTAATGGTGGTAACAAGCCGAACAGCCTCCACTTTCGTAGCAATCGTTAATAGACTTGCCCGCAGCCATGGATGCAACATATGACACGTAAAGCGTATCCATTAACGGCTCAAGGCTACGAACCTAAGTACGCGGTTTTAACGCTTAACGCATTAAAAAAGCCTTACTGCGTATCCTAACGATACGAAGCTCGAAGCGACAAAAGAGATCCGCCTCGTACTCCTTATTTATAAGGAAAGAGAGGTAAAAAGTTTATACATGAAGTGACTAAAATATATATACCTTAACGTAATTACGCTAAGCTACGCTTATGGCGTAAAACATCTTTTATAGGTAATAGGGTCTTTACCCATAGAGAAAAGGTAAGGTTTATAACTTTAAAAGCCCTCCATTACTCCCTCGAGCTGGAGAAGGGTAAAGGAGAGGAAAGGGAGGAGGTCTAGGTGACGGCAGCGGAAAAGAGTGAGGCGGAGACGGCGACTAGATTAGGCGACGTAATGGCAGCGGAACTAAACGGCGTAACGGCGGTAACGGCAAGGCTTAGCGGCGTAATGATGAGCGAAGTAATAAGGGTTGGCAGCGTGGTAGCAATAGAGGAGATGTCGCCCGAGGAGGTTGGGCTGCTATTATTAATAGTGGTGGTAAAAGCAGCAGTAATGGCAGCGGCGACGGCGGCGGCGCGCCGCCGCTTACGCGCCAAACAGAGCCTTAAAATTCGGTTTTTACGCGTTATCTGGATAAAGGAAAGGTTAGTTATAGGTACTGGTTGAATAACTTACATATTAAATCGGTTTGTTTTAATTAAAGGAAATAGAGGAAAATAGGGATACGGCCTAATTTGATTAAAGGGGATAGAGGTTAAATTAAAATGAAAACTTTTATTTATGTTAATCACATGCCATTAAAATAAAAAGAAAGTTTTACCTAGGCCGATAGAAACATATATTTTTATACTAATTCAATACGTAGTTATGTATTTATTCTTACGTAATTACCCTTATTTAATCAACCCCTATTACACCGGCGTAATTACCATTATTAACCATGAAAAGAGGTTATTACCAACCATATCGCCCCTATTTAACTATATTAACCAGGCCCGAATTTACAATACTACCTCAGCTAAACTTTATTAATTTTAACCGGAATGAAAACACCACCTCAGCTTAACTTTGCTAATACTAGCCGAATTAACTAATTTAAACCTTTCGCGATTAATACGACAACAATAATATTATTATGGAAATTATCGACTTAGACCTTTTACGATTAATACAGCAACAATATTATCATTATGAGAACTACTAATTTGAATCTGTTGTAATTAATATTACAAATAATACTATTACTACTAGGCTATAAGTACAGAGTATACGAAAATGAAAGAAAAGATTATCTATTTAAATATTACTATATATCCTTATAAATAGTATACATAGGCTAAGTAGTAGTATACTGTATTGTAAGGTGCACTTCTGCAAGGTATACAATAATGTGTCACGTTGCTGGCTGCACTCTTGCAAGACACAAAGTGCATCATACATGGATCGGTCTTGAATGGCTATTCCAAACCGACGGCAATACGTGGATCGGTATAAAAGGACTATTACAGAGTGATACGCTCTGGGTGGAGGGCTTTTAAGCTTTCACCTATAGCGTACACCTTTGAATGCTTCTTCTTAACTTATTATCTTACTTTATACTACAATTACCAATCATCTTGATTACTCTTCAAAGACCTTATGTTCACGTGAATATTATAGGCTTGAGACCTTACCGACAATAACTATGGTAATATCTAAATCGAATCTTCCAACTATGCCATAAATCTTCAAAGCCAAAAAAGTTTGTATAACCCGCTTATAATTAGTCGAGCTCTAATCGACAATATTTTTATAAAGCGTAAATCCATTACGATCTGGTATTTCGTTATTGAAAATAAAAAAAAAACTTTTTATACGAGCTATAATCGGTATTATTAGCGAAGAAACTGTTAGTAAAAATAAAGAGTTTTTTAATACGTATATCGAATGGTATAAATTATAAACTACATTTCAGATTATATATTTAACGCGTAAGACGCTTATTAGACGCCTTATATACGTTATACAAAAGGTCGGTTTGGAATTATATAACAACCAAAAGGTTAAACGCCGTTTTCGGTTGTATAATTAATACAATCTAAGTATTAATTATGCGTTGGCATCTGTATTCGGCAGCCCGTTTTACGTTGTCTAGGGTGATAAGGGAAATTTTATCTAATTACTCTTTTTATATAAGATCTAAAATATTATTTCGATAATTGATTGTTATGTCGTTAAGGTCGATTATACGGTCTTCCGTTAGGTACGTTTTTGGTTTTACTTTTAGGTTAGCCTCTTAAATTTTCCCTTCTTAAAATGCCAAAAACGACGCGTTATTCAACGTTAACATATTTTCCGTCTATATACACGTTAATACAAAGCCTTTAAAACCTATTGTAAAGATTTAAAAATACAGATTGAAGGTCGAGCCAACTATTTCAAACCATTCCTTATAATCCCTTCAATAGGTATTATACTAATATATACTAACCTTGATTAATTCGTAAAGCGGTTTTATAATACGTAAAATCGTTTCGGATAAATAATGATTTTGAAGGTCTATAGGTATAAAGGCCTAAATATTCCGTTCAAACCATTCCTCAGATTATATATAAGCATATATAATATTATAAAATTTAGTATAAAGGTCATAAGGGGTATTAAAAAAGGCAGTAAATATTAAGATCAAACGGTGGCTCGCTTGTTACAAAGTGGGTGACTAGGTTATAATATTATTTTTTCCGTTGTTATTATACCCTTTTACTATAAAGCGGCTCTTTTTATAAGGATTTTCGGTCTTATTTTTCACTTTTTATATAAAGCGTATAAGGAAATTTCTATAGGTGTCGTGAATAGTTAATTTAAACTTTTCAAAGCGAAAAAAGCCTTAATCAATTAAGGAAAATATTTCCGTTTAGGTAAATTATTCGAATAGGTTATTCAAGACGATAATACTCTCGCGGCGGAGTTTCAAGTCTATTTTACGGTTTGCCGTCTGTTTTTAAATTATAAAGGATTTTGTAACAAAGGTTTCAAAACTCCTTTTGTTTTTCGAACTAATTAGACATCCTCAATGTGAGGTGTTAGTACCGTTTATACAGGCGGGCCGGTCTTATATAGTAGTTATGGTTCGAAAATGTTATCCGGGGGGTATACTAATATTAAAAGCGACTTAGATTCGATATCGTAAAAGTGGTTTTGTCGGTGCTACTAGTTAAATTACGGTTTTGGGCCGGTTTTTTTTCGCCTTTTCCTTTTTGTACTCCTGTATCATTATCTAAATAAATGATCTCATACTATTTGGCAAGTCCACGAGTATATCGTACCTTTTAAATCCGTTGATTTTCCATAGTTCAATCCATACGTCCTTTGTTTTCTTAATTAAGACTTTAGATTATAGTAACATGTCCAAAACGCCACTCTTATGCAGGCTGTTTCTTATATCTAATGCCTTTAAAACATTATTTCTAACCCGCAGAGTATGTAGTATTGTCATCGCCTTTACTATAGAATTTACTATTTATATCGTGGCTAATAATAGTGTTCAATCTGTGTAAACTCTGGGGTAAACCCTGAAAATAAGGAGTGTTAAAACAATCCTACTCGGGTCGAATATATTGTTTATAACCTTCACCACCATTTACAGCATGAATTACTTAAAACTAATACCCTCTATTTTTTTAAATAATACTATATACGTTTTCTTAAATAGTTTATAGTATCATTTACACTTTTTAATGCCTTTCAGTACCTTAACCGGTAAATTTTTAAAATTATTACCAGAGATTCAGGCTTTTATACACTATTTTGTTGAATTAAAAGCCGCATTTACGTCGTGGGTAATTTGGTCCGAAGGTTCTCAATATCACTTTAACTAATAATCTATCAAAGTATTCTAATAGTTTATAGTGAAAGCACTTCGCGTAAATTTCGCGGCCTAAAACGATGTTTTTTCGTTTACGGCGCATAATATTAGTTGGCCGTTAAGGTACATCATATTTACATTTACCTTGCAGTTAAAGTCTAAATTATTTTAAAGGCGTAATTTAAACCGCCTTTAAACCTACGAATGTAACTGGTACTGATAACAAAACCTTTCGATGACTTTAAGCGTTCATTTTCCTATATTAGTGTGTTCTGCGGTGTGGAGTAGTCGCAGAAAGCGTTTCGCAGTTAGGTGTGCGAATTAGTAGTGGAGTATCCGTAATTCGGGCTCTATCGGGTAAACGCATTTAATTATACGTATTTAGAAAGAAAATCACATATATCTAAACTTAAACCGAAACTATACTAATACGTTATCCGAATTGCGGATAACTTAGTTAATCGTATTTCAAACTTCGATTACGAGCTTATTTATATTAATCAACAATAAGAGGAATAGCGTTTTAAAGTTTATTACATAGAACATAACCAGCCCAAATCGCGTATTTATAACGATAGTTTCAAGTAACAACGTTTTACCTTGGTTAAATAGGACTTTGCGATATTCTCTTATTCGGTCGAACTGTAATTTCAGAAATTTCGCTGCGAACGCATCAAATTATCACTTTCCGGTAGTTAAGATTTCAGTCATACCAGTATTAGGCATAATAACCCAAAATTGGTTTCCATACCTATGTAAAAATGTAAACTACGATATCATATAGATATTTAACACGTTTTTTTTTTGCAATCCAAACCTACGTCATATAGAAAGGACGTATTAAGTAAACTTATAGAAATTCGCTAGACTGTTTCGTTATCCTGGATTATTAAGTAAGTTTTATCACCTTCAAAACTTTCCTCTCAGAAGTTGTATTCGTATGGGTAAGCGTTAAGCTTATTTTTTACGCCTTCGTATTCTGTTGCATACGTTGTAAAATTGGCTTCCATCTGGTCTTTAGGTAGGTAATCGGCCTCAAATTGGCGTTTGATTCGAATTTTTTTATATATTAGGTAATCGGTGGACTTATAGTAAAACTTATCTTATATAATTTAGAGTTTTTCAAGACCAATAAAGCTTCATATATTCCTCCATAAATATCATTATTAGTATAGTAAGTCTAGCCCTTAGCTATAGGTTCATCTTTAATAGTAATTGTTTTGTTTCGGTTTCCGAAGCTTCCTCTTTGATATTTATCCTTTTGGTAGCCGTATTTAGGGCGTTTATCTTACTTTAAGTATATTTTAAACCTTTGTTTTAAAACGTAGTGGATGGTTTCATCGAGGTTGAATTTAGTAGTCTAACCCTCGAATTTAGTTATCTTGGTTTCAAATGCCGATCTGAAGCTCGTTTATCGGCATATGTTGGTTTTAAACTATATTTTAAAACTCGTTTAAAAAGCTTCCTAGTCTTTTTTTAGCTTAAATAACATAGGGTCAAAGTTTGAGTTTCTGCGATATACTTTTATAATTGGTTAGATAAATAGTTTATCCTCCTAATATTCTGGGTTAAAAGTCATTTAACACTTCTTGAACTTCATTAATAAGATGAAAAACACTTGCTATAAGCTTTAATTCATATTTTTATTTTAAGCTTTTATGGATTCCTCAGTGGTATTGATCTAGTTTTTATCGTAAAGCTCGTAGTGAATTTCAATATGCAAATGTGATCTTAGGCGGTTATAATACTTTACAGATGTGTTTACCTACGTGAAATAGTATAAATACTGCTTTTTACCTAACCTAAATAATATATCAAGCAACATAATATAAAACTGTAATACCTTAATATTCAGTCATTAATATATATTTGGTATTACCCGTATGTTATTATCGAATACGTTGTATTGTTCGCCGTTGTAATTTTTATTCTTATCCTATAATTTGGCGAATGTAATAAAATTTATCGGATCGCTTTTATTAATTAAGAAGTGGTGTAGTAAAAGGTTACGGTAAGGGTCGTAGTTTGTAGGAATTAGCCCGTAAGATTTGTATTAGCGTTTTACATCGCGTATACTATCTCTGAGAGGGTTGTTTTCAGTGTTTTAACCGCTCCTATTACGATTGAAAAGGGTGTTAAGCGTATTTGAAAAGTGGTTCGGTATTTTTATTTATATATATATATATATAAGCGTAGGGATATATTATACCCGCGCAGTGGATGAAAATTGTAGTTGTTCCTCTTCTTTTTCAAGCTCTGTATGCTTTATTTAGGGCGCGGATTTATCGTTGAAGCGTCCTACGCCTTATATTCGTATATTGTTTCCATATTACCGTTTTATTCGTATGTCATTCACCACCTATTTTCTATATTCCTTTATGTTGGAATAGTACTACATACAATGTAGTAGGTCAACTTTACTTACATTAAAGTTGACTGTACTGCAAGTTGAGTTTATTGCTTCTTGGAGACTTACTGCATTGGGTGTAAGTTGAGTGTAGTACGCTGCACTTCATACTAGGGCAAAAGCCAAGCAATTGGCCATACAAATTACTGTGCAGACCGGCTAGCGGTCTGTTAAAATTAAAACAATACATATACCATCTGACTACGTAATACTACTGTTACTTCGACTAATCGAATCGATAAATTTGCAATGTCTAAAGCCTTACCAATACTAATTAGTACTTATGAGGTTAAGCATGGATTGGCTAAGTAAAAGAAGAAGCTACTTTCTGTTTACGCTTTACGGCTACGGCGGCTAAGGTAAAGGAAATATTTTTGCAAAAGGCCTTTATTAGTACTATATTAGTTTTATAACGGTGGGAAAATAGAGAAGAATTTTGGGTTTTGTCAGTTTTACAACAGCAATCTGGAAGTTAGCGACAGTATCACTACTAAAAACACCCAGAAATACATATTAATCCTTTATAGGACGTTGAAATTAACTGTCAAAAGTCTTAAAGTTCGGTAAGCTAGCAAAAAAATAAGTTATTACTACTATGTGTACTCTTACTGTAAGAAAAATGACCAAGTTCCTTCGCCAAACAACCTATAACAACAAACGACCTTCGACTTTACCATTTACACCAAACATTTTCCTATACTTTACTTTATTTACTCCCTACGCCACTTCAATCATTCAGTTCGCTACTTTAAGCGAAAACACCAAGTTGCGCTAAGAAAGCCACATTGTGTAACCTTACGCTAAGTCACTAAGTCGCCAAGTTCTCACGTAACTTTACGCCAAAAGCACCAAGTGCCTACGCCTAAAAATCACCAAGTCCTTTGCCCTATATACCCCACTACATTTTATACAAGTCTAAACCTTAAGATGGCACCTACCCTAAAGATTTAGAAGGGAATTAATACCCTCGGAACTGCCTTTACCAAGTTTTATGACGGAAATCTTTAAACGTTAGATGTCGATGAAAAATTAATAGAAAAACACCTTAACAACTTTATCGGCTATTATATCGGGAAATATAATAATACTCGAGACCTTAATCACGCCTTTAATACCTTCCGTAACCTTTTTGGAGAATAAATTGTTAATATGTAGATTTTTGTTTCAAAAGAGGTTAAGTCAAGGCTTAAAGAACTTAAACCATAAAGAGATTATGTACCACTATAGGGTACTATAAAGCTAGCAAAAAAACTCTTCAGCCTAACATAGATTTAGGAACACTATAAAGACCTATACCCAAAGGAAAAGGATATTAAGGAACTTTACCGCCCTCACACGCGATTTAGGGGTCCTCCCCTTCACCCTTCGTAGCTAATTCAAGCTTCTTTATGCGCTAGCAATAAGAAACCCGTTAACCTGCTTAATAGTTTAGTACCCCTATGTAATAACGCGGAGTATTCCCTTAGCGGCGGCAGGGTATGTAAAGCAATGGCCTCCAACGCGGCTAAAGGTATTTACGTCAACGATTTATACCAATTAATTGAGAAAAATCGTTAAGCCTTTTAAAATCTTCAGGTACCTATCTCCCCTTAGCAATTTAAGCACCAATCCCCTTAAAAATCTTCCCCCTTCTGATTTTCCTACACGTGAAAGCCCACTATATTTTCTATTGCAGGATTTTCTCCCTCGGGTTAAGCGACTAGCAATTACCCTTAACACTGTACCTCGAAATATTTAAATCTTAAATTATAAAAAAAAAGCATTTAAAGTTGGGATAATTATCGCGATCTTTTCCTAAATCCCGTCAAAATAATGAACATTAATTATAAACTCATTACGGACTTCGCGAAGATTTGGGACGATACAGAGAAGTATAACAAAAAAAACCCTATAACCTTCTCAATACCAAAATAATACCCTTTTTAAATATTTGTAAATGAATAAAAGTTCCCCCTTTTATTTTTTACTTACTATTTTCCGGAATCATTACAAGACACTCCAAGGACTATTACCTAACCTTTCTAACTTAAATAACTACTTTTTTCAAAGTTTACAATAGTATAAAGGGTTACTTCAAACACGACGTTTACCTTACATAATACTATACGGATTAGGCTATTATAGGGTGAATAAAGATAATAGTTAAGAAGAAAAAAGAAGAAACACTGATGGATTTATTGTACCAGATGATTAATAAGTTAATGTTATATCAAAAATAAATAGGGAAAGCCCACACTAGCGAAGCCATACTATATGAACAGGTACAGGTAACAGTTATAGGCGTTAACGAATTTGAATACACCTTACAACGCCTAAATAGCACCAGTGAAAGCTTTTTTAACTAGTTGCGTTCTTCGCTTGCTACCGTAATAGCGTGTACACCAAACTCGCTTAATATATACCCCTAAGCGGGCAATTTCCCTAATGTAGATAAGGAAAACCTTACGATAGTTAACCGCAATAACTATCGTCGTAATAATGGCAAGAGATATTAAATTTATAATAAGTTTAGTTATTATTTGACTTGGTACCCCCCGCTGAACTTAATCACAGAAAAGTAATATATCATACCCAATACCCCATTTCTTTTAAAAATGATTACTTGGATAAAATCGCAAACTCCGAGGGCGACGAGATTTTAGATAACGCCAATACCCCTAAATAAATTAAGTAACACGAAAATATTGCTCCTGATACTGCCTAATAACTAGCCGACCACGCATTTCTGTACTGTTTAGGTAGTAAAAACCCTTACCTTTATCCTAACCAAGCCCCTAATCCTTTACATACCTTTAATTTTCGCGATTGTTACGGGGACGATACGTTTTAAGGTATTATACCAAATATAGAGGTAACAAGGTACTTAACAGGAGGCTATTCGTAATACGTAATACTACGAAGAAAAAGTACTTTAGTTACTAAAATCAATCTTTACAATATTAACAAATCCAAAGTTAGCTTTGAACTAAGTGAATCACCATCATCATTAGGGATAACGATTGTTTAAACTATTATAGGAGTAATTAAATTCCAAATACTTAAGACTCCTACCCCTTTCCTTCTTTAATTAAAAGATATAAAAATTCTCAACATCAATGTCAACGTTAACGTAAACGAGCTGGTTAAAAACGGCCAAAGGTTTCCACTTGCCCTTAAATAGGGGCATTTATAGTTTTATTCTTAAGATCTAGAAATAATAGTGTTAAACTTAACGGAGCCAGAAATACGTTAATTATACCGATGGTTCAACTATCCAGCCGTTGATAGGCTATATAAAATCCAAAAATCAGCAATGTATAACGATGTAATATACTTTGCTCTAAAAGCTATTAAAATACTTAACCTTCATTACTTAACATATGCCTAAGCCCCCCGGAAATTCATGTTTACGATTAAAGACGATAAGTATTTCAACCATGAGATTTTCGTTGATATGTTTTACTTGAATGATAAGCCTGTCCTTTATGTTGTTAATTCTGCAACCTCTTTTCACTGGGATAAACTTCCAAAATATCTTTCAACAAAGTATACGTGAGGAACGTTAAAAATATAATAAATAAACACATACCTAGACCCACTTGATGTTGTCGTCCACGATACCGGTACCAACTTAACCGCGGTAAAGTTTTAAAAAATATTAAAATAATATGTATCCAATATAAATAGGTATTTGTAAAAGCCCACTAGAGTATTAAGAAGGTTAAAAAGGTATACACCCTACTTCGCCGAACGTATAATATCCTTAAGTTAAAAATTGGAAGCTTTACGAATTCGGAAATACGCTTATAAATGGTAGTAAAAGGCTTAAACAATATTATAAGCTATAAAGACTTAATATTAACATTCTTAGTCTTTAAAATGTACCTACGCCTAACGAGTGAATCTCCGCCATCCGCAAATACTTAGAAACGCGCTACAGCCTATAGCAAAACTCTAAAGGAATTGCGAAAAATATCGGTACGCCGCTAGATTAATAACGCCCTTAATATTAGTAACGGCCCTTTAACAATCGAAGTATTTTCTTTGCCGTTACAAAGTGAAGTCCTCGTATAAAGAAAGCCGAGAAAATAGGAGAGCCCGTATAAGATATTAAATATTATAAATTACGAAATAGTTATTAAAACTTTTAACGGTCCTGTATCTTTTCGAATTACTTAGGTCAAGCCTTATATTAGGGTCATTAACGATAAAAAACCTGAAGCTAAGCGAAACAGACAATATAAACCTCCTTTACCTATTATTAACAAACTGATAAAATACCGCCGTTATGGACAACTCCCGAAGAAAAAGAATATTAAAGAGAGGGAATATATTCCGGGCTGTATTTATAATACTGTTTAGGTAAAGAAAAAAGAAAAGGATAACGAAGACTTTACATTAAAGCTTAAAACATAAGGGATTATTAAGACCTCCAGTAAACCTTTTTTAAAAAGCGATAAAGTCGAAATTAACCGCCTACTAACTCGAGGGGTTGTATAATTTGTGTCGAAACCCAATTTCAACTTTTACGACGCAAATGTTACAATATTTAAGTCGAAAATTATCTACGAAGTTAAGGGCAAAACCACAAAGCATCCGTACGAAAAATCACGTCTAATCGTTTAAAAATACGGTAATAAAAACAAGGACTGGATCCTTACGTAGTCGCTAACGATTTAAAAATTTGGCTAACACTTAATGGTAGTTGTAATAGTATGTTTATGAGCTAAAACTAAAGACAAGTTTACGTTCAACGGCTAAAATAAAACGTAAATTTATACGTAATTAGTAACAGATTTACAACGTATCGTATTATTCAAATTACCATGGGAACTACGTGTTATTTACTCTTTCGACACGTTAATACGTTATATTAATCTGCTCCATAGATTAATTTAAGTAAACGTCCACTAGTTTCTGACTTACTAGTTGTACTTTGAATTACGGCTAACAATAAAATCTTTAATATATAACACATACCTACGAATAAAATCAAAAAAGGACTTCAGCCTAGTAGGTATATAAATTAACGATACCCTTTCTGTCGGTATGGCTGGCTTTATGGTATTGAAATAATAGGATATTAAGGACTTTAAATTCTGTAATTACAAGTTAGTAACAAAGTTAACGGAAAGTAGTTAATTTGACTTTAATATATTGTCAATTCATATATTTGATATTGATACCGGTTTAACTTTCGTTAAAAGAGCTAGAACGTCGTTTTGGTTATAATTGATAAGACTGATGTAGCCAGAGTTTAATGATATCAGGAATAGTGTGCCTAAGACAACTATATTGTTATCTTATGTCAACCGAAAGCCTATTACGACCTATTTATCGCCGTACAAATACAAGTACTTACGGATAAGGATTTCAACCGGTTGAATAAAAGGCTTGAATAGTAGATGCGAAATTTGAATCACAGGATCAATATGGTTTTAATCGATTTATCTAAAGCTAAGTTAATAATTTTTTCAAATGAATTCTTTGTAAATTACACCGATTTTTGTATCCGAATTGGCTTTTTGATAATCTTCCTTAATAAAAATAAACGAAAAACCCAATTTAACCTTATCGATAACCTAATTTACTAAACCTTCGTCAAGTATCAAAGAATTACACAAAACATATTAACCTCGAAGGTATACGGTATAATATCAGACTTTAAAGTAAATATAGAAATGTAGAAAACCCTTAATATGATTACCAGATAATGAAAGATTTTTTTATCCCGTTGGTAATTTATATATACTCGAAAAGCCTTTTTGAATGTCTTTTGAAACTCGGAACCACTAATGAAAAACGTTTGATGATCGACGTAATAGCATTCGATAAAGCCTACAAAGGAAGAAAAATCAAAGAACTCCGGTAGATTAACGGTAAATATAATCCCATGAATTCTATGCTGAAGGTAACGTCGAATAAGATATTTAAAAGGTTTATAGATAGCAATAAGCTAACCATACGAATCGAGGGCTACGTTAATAGGCTGCTCGGAAGGCCCAAATCACGTAACGGCGGATAGGAATGTGCCGGCAAATTGGAAGATTTTCAGGGAAGTGGAGGAATTAATAATAGCGACTTATTTTACTAATAAGGCTGAAGTAAAGGCTTGTATAAGTTTGTGGCATAAAAACTTTTTATAGGAGTTAATAAACTCGGATCTCGGAACGATGGAGCAATTGTGATCAAATGGGGTCAATTTTCATGTAATTAGGTGAAATTTAGTATAGAAGTCAATTGGAATTTATAGGGGTCTAGCTAGTTGACGAGGTAATTGAGTAGTAACCGGAAAATATTAGTCAGCCATACTGGTATACGTATAGAAACTAAAAAGCCGCCAGTGTTGGAATAGTACTACATGTAATGCAGTGGGTCAACTTTACTTACAGTAAAGTTGACTATACTGCAAGTTAGGTGTATTGCTTTTGTGGAGACTTACCGCATTAGGTGTAAGTCGAGTGCAGTACACTGCAATTCACTTTAAGGCACAGGCCAAGCAATTGGCCATACAAATTACTGTGTAAACCAGCTAGCGGTCTGCCAAACCTAGAAAAATACATCCACCATCTGACCACGCAATACTACTGTTACTTCGACCAATCGAATTAGCACCTTTCAACTTCTAAATCTATACCAACACTTTGAATAATACCCTTTTACAAAGTCTGTTTAATACAGGTTTTTATCCTTTTAATCTAATAAGTTTGTAAATCGTACCATATCGAATAAGGCTTTTATAAAACGGTCGTTTTTATCCTTTATGGTAATAATACCTTCACTTCGTAACTAAATACATAAAATCTTGGAAATCGAGTTATACATTCTATTTTGTATTTCTATCGTCCAATCCAAAATTCTTTTACGGAACTTATTCAGTATATTAAGTTCCTGAGCTTTTCCTTCCTAATAACGAAAGATTACGGTTACTATGTATTTATTTGCCGTAGAAGGGTTCAGTTCTTTAAGCGGTACATCGGTAGCGTTATTCTATAGTCCCAGTTTAATTTCGTATATGAAAACCTTTCTGATTCCTATATATCTGACCAATAAGTTTAAATCATTGCCAGTTATTTCTAGGTTTATTAGTATTAAAGCTATAGGTATAAAAGTTGAAAGTGTATTAAAGCGGTGAAAAAGCTGGTTTGTATGTATATTGAGAATGTTGAACTGGTGCAAAAATTAGGTTTTCGTAATGGTTAAGATTCGAGTGCATTAGAAATACAGTATTTAAATAGGTTTTCTTAAAGTACCCTTAATTAAAACATATAATATATAAATAAAGAACAAATGAGGTGTAATGAAAACTTCGTAATAAGGCGTCAAATTCTTACTAATACAATTAAAATTGAAATAAAACGCAAGTAAAACGTAACCATAAACTAGTTAGGCGTTTCAAATTAGCCTTTTTAACGCTTTTACAAACGCTATACTAGCCAATGAACTAGTAAAATCCAACGTCTTAATTCATAAATTCAAACAAACGGCATAAGACTGGCGAGGGAAAACGATGGAGATAATATAAAAGGGGAAAAAGGAAATAATAAAGGGTGTGTATGTGTGATTCGGAGCGATGTATAATACTTAATAGGCGTATTAAACCTAATATTTCGTCTGTAAATCGCTGGGTTAACGTTTCAATTATTGCTTTTAAAGCGTGGATAATTATAGGGGCATCCTAAAAGTTATACTTTGATCGTTTTTGATGTTTTTAAGTGGTTTAATCAATTTATTTTAACCGTTTTCAAGGTTCGTGATCGGTTTCGTTATTACGTCTTAGCCGCTCCCGAAGTATATAAACGATTTGAATATTATGTTTACATTTGATGGGTCTTAACTAAGGGTTTCAAAACTTCGCGGTTTTATTTTACGTGGTCTAATATGTAATAAGAAGCTCTCCAAGAAATACCTGGGTACATTAAAACACCAACTAAGTTAATAATAACGTAACGAGGCTTTTTATAAATAGGGCATCAACCGGGTTCATAATATCCTACTCAGGTTATCCTTATTAAAGTCAACTTGTTTTGAAAATCGTTAAACACTTTCGTTTGATTCTAATAAAAACGTAATGTTGAAGCATAGTCAATTGAAACCGCTATAATACCCCGCTATAATTATTTAACTTAGGTTTATCTCGTTTTTACTAAGCTGTCCATAGTCGATTGAATCGGCTACTAATTAGTATTAGTAAGGTCTCTATACGTTAACGTAATAAAAAAGTAATCATAAAGAGTGGTATTATAATAATAAAGATAATATGTAGAATAAAAAAGAATTTAGAGAGTGCACGGCACAAGTAAAAGCTTATAACCTCTTATTTAGATAGAAGCACTCTGCCATATACTCTGCTAATCTTCCTTCTGAGTAGCGGAACTCTATAATACACTCTGTCATTACCACTTCTAGGCAGTGGTACGCTATCATACACTTTGCAAGATTGCACCTTACGAAGTGGTACGTTACCGTGCACTCTGCAAGGGAGCAACTTACAGTATGGTCACGTACTAACTATATAGATAGCTAGTAATATCCACATTTTTCGTTGAAACTGTTATCTTTATGGTATCGAAATAATGATCTATTAAGGATTCAAATTTTTGAAATTGCAAAGCGGTTGCAACTTTAGCAAAAGGTAATTAATTTAATTTTAACGGATTATTCATTTGCATATTTAATATTTATATTTACGTTATTTTAAGCTAAAATGGTTCGGGTGTTAACTTAACTATAGTTTATAAGGTTAATGTGGCTAGAGTTTAACAGTATTTGAAATAACGTGTTCTTGGTAATTATATCGCCACTTTATACCAACTGGATGTTTGTTATAAGCTATCGATTACGACACAAATATAAGACCCAACAGACAAATATTTTAACCGGTTGAATGAAAAGTTAGAGTGGAAAATACGGAATTTAAACCGAAGGATTAATATAGTCCCGATTAACCTATCCAGAATTAAGTTGATAAGTTTTTACGGATATATTTTTTACGAATAATATAAACCTGTCGTAATAATTGGCTTTCTAACAACCCTGATTAATAAAGATAAATAATATGACTATTTCAGTATCGTCCAAAACTTGATTCATTAGAATTTATTAAATGTAAAAGGATTACGTGAAGCATGTTGACTTTAAAGATTTACGATATAATGGCTATCTTTAATATAAGTATATTATTATGAAAAATACTTAATATCGTTATTAGTTAATTGAGGATTCTATTTATTCTAATAGTGATTTATATTGATTTGAGAAACCTATTCAAATGTTTTTCAAAGTTTGGAATTACTAGTGAAAAGTGTTTAATGATCCATATGATGGCATTTTATAAAGCTTACAAACGCAAAGAGATCAAGGAGTTTCGATGCATTAATGACAAAGATAATCCCTCTAATACTATTGAAAAAATATCGTCGAGTAAATCCCTTAAGAGGTTTGTAGATAGAAACAGGTTAATTATATGTATCGAGGGCTATATTAACAGGTTACTTAGTAATGTTTGGTTATTTACCGACAAATAGGGATATATTGGCAAATTGAATGATTATTAGGGAATTGAGACCGAAGATATATTGAATTGATACGGTTGAAATTGAAAGCCTTTATAAGTTTACAATGGAATATTTCTTCGTGGCAATTAATAAGACTGAAATTCGTGATCGTAAGTTACATTAAGGGAATTAAAGTCAATTTGGTTGCAAAACTAACATGGATTTGACCAGTTAACGAAAGCATAATTGAGTGGTAATCGAAAAAGATTTATCAACTATACTAGCATGCGCATATAAAACAAAAAGCCGTTAGTATTAGAATAGTAGTAATTGCAGGATAATAAGCCAAATTTACTGTAAGTGTTAGAATAATATTACATGCAATGCAGTAGGTCAACTTTACTGTAAGTAAAATTGACTATACTGCAAGTGTATTGCTTTGTGGAGACTTACCGCATTGGGTGTAAGTCGAATGCAGTACGCTGCGCTTCACTCTAGGATACGAGCCAAGCAATTGGCCATACAAATTACAGTGCAGACCGGCTAACGGATTGCTAAACCTAGAAAAATACATCCACCATCTAATCACGCAATAATACTATTACTTCGAGGAACAATCGAATTGATAACGTTTCAACATCTAAGGCTTACTAACAGTAAGTAAAATTAACTATACTGACAATAAGTTGAGTGTATTTTTTCGGTGTCCTATATTAGCTACAAGTTGAATAAATTATGAGCCAATATTATATTAAAGTATGGGCCAAGCAATTGGCTATAAAATTAATGCGTAGACTGCCTAGCGGTTTACCAAATCTAGAACAATACATTCATCACGTTACTATTACAATACAACTGTTACTTTGACCAATGTAATCTATACCATTGAAACGTCTAAATACCTACCAATTATATTAGCAATTGAACCAATAACGATAACCATTAAAAAATTAAACGTAAACTCTTCAAATAAATGGTAAAAGTTTTCGACGCTAAATTGTATTTTCAGGTAAAAAAAACATAATATTACGTCAATTTCATAAAAAGCCAATGTTTATAAGTATAAAAACCTAACTTTTATACTATTTTTAAATCATACAAGGGTTTTATGGAAACCGTTATGAAAAAATATTACACCTATAATAATGATAACAGTAGTAATAACTATCATGTTTTTATAATCACATTGCGCGCTTATTACTACAATCGAAATACAGTGAAATGCGCTAATTTTCATTTTATAAATTTAAAATAAGATGTTTGTAAATGATTTTACGTTTTTATTCATATTTCAATTGCTTTTGTTACTAAAGTCAACAACTAGGCTTAAGGATTGATTGCTAAGTTCGTTATTCTCGAAAAAGATATAAATGATACGTTAATTAACGCGCTTCTGCATTTCTGAATACCCGTAAATTATAACAAATAGGTCGACTACGTTTAACTTATGAATAAAAAACTTGATAACTTCATATTTTCTGTAATGACATGAACTATGTTAACAGTTTTACTAATTGTAATATCATTTATGATGAAGTTAATAATAATGATACTTCTATTCATAGTAATAAGGAAAATACGAATATAACCGGTATAAATACTTTTCAAGTTAATATTAAACGGCGTATTTTTTAGGTTGACTATATCGAATTCTCCTGTTATAAAAACCTTAGACCATGTTTAAAATGGAACGTGAACGGTTATCGAATTCGAACATATTTATTAAATTGCACTCAATACCCAAATAACTTTGGAACTGAGGTAAATATAGGTCTTCAATTCAGCTTTACTAATAACTTTATTAATCTTTCAAAGGAAAAAGCGTAACTTTTATACATAATCGTGTATAAAGATTAAAAGGATTTTAATTCAAGATAATGAATTACCTCAAACTTTTCATTAACTTCCCAGTTATAGTAAATTCACTTTACAATTTTTTTAATTAATCAACGTTTCAATAAATATAGATTCCAAGTGTTGTAACGTAATAAGTGAATAATTCACCCGCTGATTACAATTACCGCATATCAATATTTCATCCTAACAACTTAACAAAGCCATGTGTTATGTACTTAGGATTAATCTACGATTTTTTTCTCTTATAACTCATTTAAGCGTTAATTTCGACGGATGTTAACACTATATTTTAACTTATGTCATTTCTTGTTTACTTTACAACGTTATTTTAGGTAAAGTCTACATCAAGTATAAATAGGTAACTTACGTCGTTCCGAAATATATATTACTTTAAAACAAATAAGCAACCATCGCATATAAAAATGAGGATTCGCGCTGACACAAAAGCTATCTAATAGTGTTAATACCGCCGATTTTTACGTTGTATGCTACAAAATTCATAAAAACCAAGTCTCTATTACGCAACTTACTGCTTTTTATCTCAAAAATATCAATAAAAAGTCAGCTCTAAAGCCACCTGTTCTATTAACACCAAGCTTATCAATATTTTTAAAATTTTAACACATTGACCTAATAAATAATTCAAAAATAAACTACCTACTTACATCTTGGAAACCGATTATAGAATTATCTTTTAAAATTATAATTAAAGCAATTTTTCAAAGTCATCAAACCTATTATATAGCATATCATAGAATGAACTCCGTGTATTAAAGGAAAAGTCAATTAAGTAATTAATAGAAAGCTATATTCGTATAAACAACTTTTTGACGGGTTCTTTGTACTTTTAGTTGAAATTACTCAAAAATAATCAACGTTTTTATATCGATCATCGAAAATTTATCGGTATTACAAAAATCGACTTTTGTAAGCTTTTGCGATCAAGTTTGCATTTTTCGACTGGATTTTAACCGCAATATTCATGTTCTAGACGTAATCGATAGCACTTTCCCATGATTGTTTTTCAAATGTTTTGCGAAATTTATTTTAAATAATATAATAGTAGTAATGATAGTTAATTATGGAGTATCTGTTTCTGATTAGTGTATTTGTACCTTTAAAATTTTAAAATCTCTCAAAATAGTATGTGAGTTTGGTGGCTGGGATTATCAAATAAGGTTTATAAATTAGAATAATTCTTTTTGGTCTATATTCCTTACCCTCTTTAATTCAGTATATTTAGTAGTTCGCCTCAGCTGAATGTGAAGGGGTTGTAAGGCGTGATTTTGGTCTTATTCTTGTTTTTCTTATACGTTTCTCGTATTTAACTTCGTTTTATTCATAATTGTTTTCTTTTTTTTTTCATATTCGTCCTCGTTTTTATTATACTCGTTATCGTTTCGTTTCGTTTTTTTTTTTTTTTTTTTTTTCGTTTTCGTATTTGTTTTGTCCCATTTCCGTGCGTTATGCTTTTTTGGTTTAAAGTTTACCTACGGATTAGGGGGATATACTTGCACTAAATTTGACGTTTGTGCAGGTTACCAAGATGGAATCGGAGAGAATGTGAGGAATTTGGAGGAGATTTGGGTGGGAGGCGGTTTTATATTGTTGTTTGTTATTTAAGTTTCATTAGTTCTCAAGGATCCTCCTTATTCTTCAAACATTTTTCCCATGACCTTAGGTAGCTGTTTCTTTAGTGAAAGTTATACTTGGTATGCATCTCGATCCTCTATGTTACAAGACTCAAATACGGTTGCAAAAACATGAAACGTTTTTATCATTTACTATTTATTTCAAAATAAATACTTTCAATATTAAGTTCTTGTTAAATCCAATATTAGCAGAGAAAATAAGATTAACTATACGTGGCTTACAAATAAGGAGTGGATATATGGTGTTTTAGACGATAACGTAATTCCAGTTATTTTAAAAATCGTCATTCATAAAAATTTCGTAGCTTTCGAGCATAAATTCGCTGTTAATAGTTAGGCGTGAAGTATACAAAGTCTGGAACTGAAAATAAACTATTTATTTGAGGCGAATGAACCGTAATTCTTGATATAGAAAGCGAATATTAAGAAGGCTTTTAGGGATGGTTTAATCTTTTCGTAAAATCTTTTCGAATTATTCGTGATACACTCCTTCGTAATGATCAAGTTTAACACAAAATTTAAAGAATGGGTTTGGTCAACGTATTGTTCGTTCCTAAAGTTGCCTCGTTATTCTAAAGTATTTCAAGTTCTTATATTCTATAGAGATAATAAACGGAATGGATATACCAAAGAATTCCGCGTTCTATGTTTTTAAGTAGCTTATGATTCCTAAAATCTCTTTTTTATAAATTTCGGAATTATATTTAGCGGGAAATAAACAATTATAGTAATATTTTACAAGATAAAGAATTCCATACTCATAGCTCTCACGAAATCAAACCCCTCAAACCCATTCAAAATAATTGGATTTGAAAAAGGTTTCTGATTATTGGCTTTAGTAAGCGAAAATAAGTTTCGTGAAAAATAAAAGTTTAAACCGCTTCAACGAAACTTTTTCCTTGGGCTCTTCATAAAAAAGAGCCCTATTTTAGGAATTCAATTTAATTGCAGTGCAAGCAAAGTTGACTATACTAACTGAAAATCAATTACGGTTGACTTTTCAATTTAATATGGGGCACGTACTAAGAAATTAACCATACAAAGTAGTATACACAGTAGCTAGTGGTATACCAAACTTAAAAACAACCATTAACTACTTAACTAAGTAATAATATTATTGCTTCGATCGTTTCAAATCGACAACATTATAACGTCCAAAGACCTATTAACACTGATTAGTATTTATTATATTGGGTAAAAATAAGTTAATTAGAAGAAGAAACTCCTTTCTAATTACTTTTTATGAAATACTAAGATATATGAAAGATTATTACAAAAGACCTCTACGGATTACGACGGTTTTCTACAGCAGTAAGTAGAAGAAAAATTTAATTTTCGACAGTTATTCACGGTAATTTAAAACTAGCGATAATATTTCTGTCGAAAAAACAACCAAAGAAACTTCATTAAACCCATTTGAAAAAATGTTAAAATTGATCTTTAAAGTCTCAAATTGTTAAAAAACAATTACCAAGTTACCAAAATCTCTACAATTGGTAAATGACTAAGTCGCCATTACAACCGCAAATTGTTAAGTCTAAAATACCTATAAAAGTAAATAATAACTCCAACTATAAACAACCTTGAACTTTAGTTCTTATATAAGCTTTTTCACTCACACTAATCCTTTCTCTCATACATTACCTAACCATCAACTAAATAAGTTAGTAAATATTTCAAGACCGCTGCGCTAAACTAAACATAAAAATCGTTGATACACGCCAAAAAAAATTCACGATGCGCGATTTCATACCTAAATTGACACGTCTTCTTACCCAAACCACCGAGTCCCTACCCTTCATAAATTAAAGTCAAAGTATCAGGGAAATAATTAAAATAGCAAGCAATTAGAAACTTATGAAAAAAATTAAGTTCCTTGAGCCTTTTTTCTTCAGATATTATAACAATAACCTTGATTAGAGAAATGTTAACGAAAATTTAACTAAAAAGCATTTAATCAACTACGTTAGCTAGTATATCCTAGTTCAAAACTCCAGTAAAGAGTTTGGCTAAAACTCTTATGCATTCATAGACTTTTGTAGCCTCTTTAACAACTAGATAATAAATATGTAGAAGACTATTGAAAAAAGTATTAAGACCAAGTAAGTGATGAAATGTTATAGAAAAATGAAATTTATTTTTGACAAGATTATTAAAGAATTGGTAAAAACCCTTTTCAAACTGATATAACTAGAGAAGTTCCTTGAAATTCCTTAACTTTAATACCTACGAAACAAATTAAAGTATATTAACAACTTTGAACGCCCTTATATATATTCTTGGAGACTATCTATTAATGATAAATTAAATTAAGCCTTTAAACCTGATAACAAATCTTTAACCCCCGACAATAAAGAACCTATGAATTTACTAGGTAGTTGAATCCCCATCCATGGTAACACAAAATACGCGTTTAGCGAAGTGAAAACTCATAAAGAAGTAGTTGCTAATGCGATACGACAAATTAACGGCGGCGCTATTTAACGCTTAATTGAGAAAAACTGTTAAAATCGTCAAGGTTTTCTTTGAGATATAGCTTCACATAGCGCGACTACATAAAACTCAAGAAAGTACTCCTATATATGTAGAATCACTATAGGTTTTACTACAAAACTTTATTATTTGAGCTAAGAGACTAATAATTACCATTATTACCGTAACTTTGAAGTTTTAAAACTTGAGTTTATAAGAAATACTATTGATGACTTGGACAATTATCGTAACTTACTTTACAAACCAATTAAGATAGTTAACTTTAATTATTAGATTTTTGCGAACTTCATTAAAATCTGAAATAATATAGAAAAGTATGACTGGAAACCTTACAATTTGTTTAATACGAAAAAAATACCATTCTTGAATATTTTTAAGTTAATGTAGGTTTACCCTTTAGGTTTTCACGTACTGTTTCCAAAAAAAAAAAAAAAATCCTTACAAGCCACACTAAAGATTACTACATAACCTGTCTAAAATAAACTCGTAGTTTTTATGAAGTTTATAACAAAATAAGAAGTTATTTCAAATATAACGTCTGCGTTGCATAATATTATAGGTATTGAGTTCCGATATGGTAGATAACGATAATGGCTAAAAAAGGGGAGAAAATACTAATTGATATCCTTAATAATATATTTAAAAAGTTATTATTACATTAGTCAGTAATAGTAAAACTATACTTTCGCGAAGCTATACGTTGCGAGCAGTTCCAGGCGGTTATCCCCGCTAGTAATGAGTTTCAATACGATGTATAACGCTCAACTACCTCTTGTAAAGACTATTTTAACTAATTGAGGTTCCCCTTTATAACTTTCATAACGTGTATTCTAAATTTAATTGATATGTATCCTAAAACTAATAATTTACGTAATTAGGACTACAAAAACCTTTCAATTACATGTTTTATTAACCGTAAGTACAGAAGATTCATACGCTTAAAATATAAATCAAAGCTTTTTAATTGAAATTTTTATTAGCAACAGTATCGTAAGCAAAACTTAATCATACATGCTAATCGCGACCATAAGTACTATCGTCGTAATAATGGTATAAAATGCTGGATTTTAGTAAATCTGGTTATTAGTTAAGTTGTTCCTCCATTCTAAACTCTATAAACAATAGGTAATATATTACATGTAATAACTGATAAGTTTTATAAAGAACGACTTAAATCGCGTCCAAAACGACGAGAGAAAAAACGTATTAAACGATAAAAATGACTCGTTGAAACTAGTTACATAACATGAAAATACTACTTTCAAAATAAATCAATAAATAGCCAACCACGCCTGTTTATAATGTTTGTCGGGGAAAAATGTCTACTCTCATTACAAAAATCATATTTTAAACTCTTTATATACCTTTAAGTAACGTAATAATGACACGAAATATAGTTTTTTGAAAAATTATTCTATATCAAAGGGAAATAAAATACTTAACAAAAGGCTATTGGTAATACATCTCTCTATGACCGGAAAACAATACAATTACAAAACAAATAGTTAAAATACTAATAAAAATAAAATTGGTTTGAGCCTAGATAAGGAACCATCATTACTAAAATTAAAGATTACACGAACAATTATTCAACCAATTACTTTCCACATCCTAAAATCTTTTGCTCCGTTTCTTCTTATACTTAGAAGATATAAATAACCTCGGCGTCAATGTGGATATAAATGTGGATAAATTGGATAAAGAAGGTCGGATATTTCCTCTTCGCCTTTTAATATGGATACCTACAATTCCCCTTTGAACAGATAAAGATAATGGTAATAAATTTAAAGAAGTTTGAGAGTTTTTAACTATTTTGAAGCTTGAATTATCTAGCTGACGACAAACTATATAAAATACTTAAGTCCGCTGGGCTTAAAATGTGAAATATTTTATGTTAAAGATCATTGAACAACTCTACTACTATTTCCAAACTGATACATGAACTCCCAAAACTTTAAACTCTACATTAAAAAACGATAGAAAATCTGATCATGAAATATTAGCTAATGTCTTTTAATTGGATAATGAACCTGTTTTTTACGTCATGGATTCGATAACCGTTTTCCACAATATTAAATTCCATAGGTTACTGTTATTTCAAAATACCTCAAAGTCGTTAAATATATAATCAATTGACACATATCTAGAGCCACTAACCCTTATCATTTACGACGCCTAGATCAATTTTACTATAACAGAATTTCAAATTACTGTTAAAATAATAGGGATTAAATACAAACAAGTACATATTGAGGTTTACTAAAACTTTAGGAAAGTTAGAAAGTAATACTAATTACTTTGAAAAGCGTATAATATATTTACCTTAGAGATTGAAAGCTTTGCGGATTAAAAAGAACATCAATAAATGGCGGTAAAATGCCTGAATCATATCGTACGTTCTAATGTTCTAATACTTGTAATATTAGTTTTTAGCATATATCCTCGTTTAACAAGTGAATTTTCACCATTGAAATATATTTAAAAAAGGGTCACAGTATACTAAAAGTGTCGGTAAGGTCTCAAGCCTTAGTATTCACGTGAATTAAGGTCTTTGAAGAGTAATCAGAATGATTGGTATTGTAGTATAAAAGATGATGATTCGAAGGAGCATCTAGAGGTGCACGCCATAGGTGAGGGTTTATAAGTCCTCACCCAGAGCGTACTACTCTAGACCGCTCCACATATTGCCATTCAGTCTGGTATAGCTATTACAAACCGATCCATATATTGTCGTTCGGTCTGGAATAGCCTTTTCAGATCGATCCATACATAGAGTACTTTGCGTCTTATAAGAGTGCAACCTACAGTGTAACACGTTATCGTACACTTTGTAGGAGTGCACCCTGCAATATAATACACTGTTACTTACTCTATGTATACTATTCATAAGGGTATGTAGTAATTTTTACATAGGCAATCTTTTTTTTCCCTTATATACTCCATACCTATAGTTTAGTAATAATAGTATAGTTGTGATTACGAAGATTTAAATCAGTAGGTTCTGGAATGATAGTGTTATTGCCTTATTAATTGAAAAAGGTTCAAATTAGTAAGTTTTCGTAGTAACAGTATTATTACTATATTAATTGCAAAAGGTCCAAATTAGCAAATTCGGCTGGGATTAGTAAATTTTAACCAAGGTGATGTTTTAAGTTCGGCTAAAATTAACAAAGTTTAGCCGAGGTGGTGTTTTTAATTCGGCTACGATTAGCAAAATCTCGTCAAGGTGGTATCCGTAGTTCGGGCTTGGTTAATATAGTTAAATATGGGTGGTATAATTGCTGATAATGTTTTTCGTAATTAACAAAGGTAATTATATAGATGGTATAGGGGTTAATTACGTAAGGGTGATTTCGTAAGGGTAATTACGTAATTACCTAATGGGTTAGTATAAAAAGATATATTATTATCGGTTTAGGTAAAACGTTTTTCTCTTTTTTTTCAAAGATGCGTAGTTTAAGCCTATATAAGTCTACACCCCAAATTAACTTCTATTCCCTCTAACCAAAATAAGCCGCTTTAATATATATAGGTGTAATGATCACACTAAATACCCGTGAGTAAATAGAAGGTGTCAAAGGGTTTATGTTAGCAGTAAAGTAGCAGAGGTAACAAAGGTGCAATATCAAGATGTGTGTTCATGCCGTAAGATGATCATTAGCCATTAGGCTATTCAGATATGTAGACTGAATACTTAGATTGACAACTGAAGAGCTATGAAGGAAATACTATCTATGTGGTGCTGACTGTGTCCTTATATCCTATGGCTTTTATACCATCTTTAGTACTGAGGCTCACCGGTGCTTACTAAGGTTCACTGGTACTCACTAAGGCTCACAGATGCTCACTGAGACTCAGTAAGCACTTGTGATCTAGATAACCCTAACCCTGGAAGGTTGCCTAGTCTGGTGCTGATAAAGAGATGTTCTCCGCCTGATGTGTTGGACTTCAGGCTTTCGGTAGCTCAGCTGCATGCTGGCCTACTTCTTGACCTACCAACGTACTTGGGTCATAACAATAGGTTATTTGGCTAATATACATATACTAACCTCTTTTTTGAATAAATTCCGCGTAAGTCCAGCTCTGTAAAGCGCCGTTTAACGCGCGCCCACCGTACCACCGTGTTATAACCCAAAGATCAACTGTAGACCATGGAATAGGCCAGCGGCCAGCAACGCCATTAGAAGCATGATGTCCAACACATCAAGCGGGGATATCTCTTATGTAAGGACCCAGGGTTAGGGTTTGGACCGCAAAGACCGAATAGCGGTCTAGTCGATACTACATAAGACTGCAGGAAGCGACCAGCGACTTCAACGGTCCAGTACTGAAGATGGTATAAAGGCTATAGGATATAAGAACATAATCATTACCACATAGATAGTATTTCCTTCATAGCTTTTCAGTTATCAATCTAAGTATTCAGTCTACACACCTGAATAGCCTAACAGCTAGTGATCATTCTACAGCACGAAAATACATCTTCTTGATATTATACCTTTGTTACCTCTACTACCTTACTGCTAACATAAACCTCCTGACACCTTCTATTTACTCACGGGTATTCAGTGTGATCATTACACACCGCAGCTGCTATCGCCGCCACCTATAACACCACCATTACCAGCAGTAACAGCCCACTATTTTCGGGTACTATATCATTAATTACGGCCTCCGCACCCGCCAACACCATGCCGCTTAGCCCTACCGCCGCCACGCCGCCTAGCCCCACCACCGCTACATCGTTTAGCCCCGCTGCCGCTGCCTCGTCCCCCTTCGCCGCCATCGCCACGACCCCTTCCCCCTTTTTCTTTCTCTCCCCCTTCCCCAGCTCTTAGGGGGAAGAGCAAGAGACTTTTAAAGTTATAATCCTTACCCTTTTTCTACGGATAAAAACCCTATTACTCAAGGGGCTCCTTTTATGCTGTAAGTATAGCCTAATATAATTGCGTTAAGGTTCGTATACTCCTACTCTATTTATTCGTACAATTTTTTTTGTCTTTCGATAAGGAGTACGAAGCGGATCTACTCCACCGCCTTGAGCTTCGTATCGCTAAGGTGTGCCGTGAAGCCTCTTTAACGCGTAAGGCATTAAAGCGACGTACCTGGGTCTGTAACCCCAAACTGTTAATAGATACGCCTTACATATCGTATGTCGTATCCACGGCTGCAAGTAAGTCTATTAGCGATTATTACGAAAACAGGGGTCTTTCGACCCGCTGTTACCGTTACGAATGGATTAGTAATTCGTACGCCTTTATTTCGATAGTTTTGGAGCTATAGACCGAAGCCGTATTACACGCCCACCGACTTTTTGGTAAATTTTAGCCAAACCATAGAAATTCCCTTTAGTAAAAATATACTATTCGGGGCGATTCAAAAACTTTTGAGGCTAGAAATAACCAAAATAAACCGATGATAATTAGTAATAGGTGCTAACCGGCGAACCAAAGAAACGGAAGCTGCCGCCACCGCCTGAAAATGGGGCCTACATATATATTACATAGGTAAGTTTAACGACGTTATCGCACATCATCGTAAGGAGGGTAATCCTCCCCCTGTGCCTTTACTTAAGGGCATAACCTATAAGACGTAGTGTTATAACCCAAGAACTAACTGCAGACCATGGAATAGACCAGTGGCTAAAAGCTTGATGTCCAACACATCAAGCGGAGATATCTCTTATGTAAGGACCCAGGGTTAGGGTTGGAACCGCAAGGATCGAAGAACGGTCCAGTCGATACTACATTGGATCGTAGAAAGCAACTAGCGACTTCAGCAGTCCAGTACTGAAGATGGTATAAAGACCATAGAATATAAGGACACAACCATTACCACATAGATAGTATTTCCTTCTTAGCTCTTCAGTTGTCTATCTAAGTATTCAGTCTCAGTATATTCTGAATAGCCTCACGGCTTTTGATCATTACTTGCACGGTTGCGATATTGTTCACTCAGCACCTCTGCTACCTTTTTGATAACATAAACCTTCTGACACCTTATATATACTCACGGGTATTTAGTGTGATCATTACACGTATGGTCATATCCTTACTGGCGTTAATAACATCGACAGCGGTAATAGGTGTAGCATTAGCGTAAAAGGGTAAAGCGATGGGAAGAACGGTAAAGACGCGACAAAGTCGCCCTTTCCCTTTAGTAACAAATAAATACCACTGGACTGGGCCGGTATACCCGGTTATAATGCAATACGTTATATAGTAATATTATAGCTTTTAACAAAATATTTGTTTATGAGTAATATAAAATGTATAAAACAAAAAAAGGTAATACATTTAAACTGATATAATATCGCAGGCTTAAATAAAATGAGCTAAATAGTAAAATACCTAATAAGGTCGAAATATATAAAACAAAGAATACTAAAATAATAAAATTGGTGTAAAATGGTAAATTTAAATAGAGAAATAAATAAATGAGAAATTTCGTCGGATCGAGGTATATAAAACAAATAGTGTTAAAATTTCGGCAGATGTGCGAAATAGTAAGGTTAAACAAAGGTAAAACCGGTAATCAACGCGAATAGTAAGGCTAAATAAAGGCAAATCGGGAATCTTTGTAAATAGTATATTACGGCGCGATCCAAATTAGCGAAAAGTAGTGTAACAGTCTATTAAGATTATAAAACCTTTTTAATAACCCTAATAAACAGTGTACTTGTCGATATAAGTATTTTAGGGCTTCTTTTGGCGTAGCCTTAATTATTATATCAGTTAGGTTAAACTTTCCGTAGATTTACCTTATTTACTCGATTTCACGACGTTTATATAACTCGCGTAAAGCTATAGTATCGATTATTGAACGTTTTTCGTTCGTTGTACCTAATTTAACTAGGCACTTATAAAGCTAAAAGGAGTTGATGTAAACGATAAAAAGGATAAGATGTATACTAAGGTTGAAAATAATTATTCTTACCGTTATCATTATAGTAATACTTAAATCGATGTTGCCAACCATTTTATAAATATCGGATGT
Organism: Anisogramma anomala; assembly: GCA_038502455.1. Lineage (NCBI taxonomy): Eukaryota > Fungi > Ascomycota > Sordariomycetes > Diaporthales > Gnomoniaceae > Anisogramma > Anisogramma anomala. The sequence continues at coordinate 9,269,629 of JASMMZ010000009.1, forward strand.
TGGGAACCTTTTCGTAACCTTTTTGTACTTGGTAAATCTTTAATAAATAATGTTTCCTCGAAGCGTAAAGTCGTTTCGAGCTGGTATTTCATTATTAAGGATTGAAACGAAGCCGATCTGTAAATTACAATCGCTATTATTAACGAAGAAGCCGTTAATAAAAACAAATACTTTGATAATACGTATATTTAACGGCATTAACTGTAAACCGAATTTTAAATTATGTAATTGCCTCAAAAAACGTTTGTTGACTGCTTTATATACTTCATCCGTTGGGTTGTTTTAACATTATGCGGCAATAAGGAGGTTAAGAGCTGCCTTTAGTTGTGTTATAAAAGTAAATTAAGCGCTGCGTATACGCTAATATTTGTATTCGTCGGCTCGTTTTACGTTATCCAAAATAATAAGGGTAACTTTATTCAGCTACCCCCTTTACGGAAGGGTTAAAGTGCTGTTCCGAAAGTTAATAGTAATGTTATTGAAATCAATTATGTGGTTTTTCTTCAAGTACGTCTTAGGTTTGTCTTTTAAGCCGGCTTTTAAAAGTTTACTCTTTTTAAAAGTGTAAAACTTGGTGTTATATAACATTAAGGTATCGTCCGTATACATACCTGTTAGTATAAAGCTTTCTGAATGAGTTATCGACACTAATAAATACGGGTCGAAAGTAAAGTTAGTTATTCCGAGTTGTTCCTTATAATATTTCCAATAGGTATTATATCAGTAAACACCATATTTAATTAGGCTGTAAAATAATTTTTAATACATAAAATCGTTTTTGGTAGTTAATATTATTTGAGATCTTTCGGCAAATCGGCGTAAATCCGTCGTTTAAGCCGCTTTTGAAATTTGGTATATACCTTTGTTATGTCTCGAAGTTCGATATATAGGTTATATGGTTCGCTAAGAGAGGCCGCGAATGTAAAGCTCAGACGATAACTAACTCGTTATAATATAGGAGATTGGGTTATAATATTTTTTTACCTTCGTCGTTATACCTTTTTACAACTAAGCGGGTCTTTTCCTAAGGTTTTCCGGTCTTATTTTTAACCTTATGGGCGACACAAATTAAAAAAAATCTTATAATTACCGTAAATGACTAGATTAAAACGTTCAAAACGAAATACGCTCTAGTTAATCAGGGCTAAGATTTCCATCTAGGTAAGTTGTACGAATAATGCACTTAAAATGGTAATAATTCCTTCGCGGCGAAGTTTAAGGTTAAGCTTACGGTCTACTATTTCCTTTTACGTAATAAAGAAGTTCGTAACAAAGTTTTTAGGGCGTTTTTTGGTTTTCGAATCGATAGAGCGCCTTCGACGGCGAGGTTTTAGCGGGGTTAATATAAATAAGTAGCTTTTATTTAACGTAGTCGAGTTGGATTCGCGTTTAAAGGGTAAGGTCAAGGTTAGGTTCGGCTTAAATTCTCCGTTTTAGGTATTTTTTTATAAATTGTTTTATTCCTCTTATGGTTTCGGGCCGTCCCTCTTTGCCTCTTTCTTATATTTATGTACCATCATCCAACGAAAAACTAATTCGTTCCGTTTAGTAAGTTAACAAGTATATTATAGCCTTTAAACCCGGTAATCCTTCAAGAACTAGTCCATTTATCCTTCGTTTTCCAAATTGAAACTTTCAATTATAATAATAAATTCAAATCACCAGTTTTAAATAGGCTATTCCTTATATCCAACGCTTCAAACACATCGTTCTTCGCCTGCAGGAAGAGTAATATCGCCATAAATTTTTCCATATCAGCTTTCTATACTATAAATGGTAAAGGGGTAAATTTTATGTGAATTTTCGGGTAGATATTAAATATAAGGAGCGTAAAGATAAGCCCACTTAGTCCAAAAGTATTATTAATGACGTTAACCGCTATCTAAAGAATAGATTCCTTAAAAATTTTATTTTTTAGCTTTTTTAACAATACTATATATACTTTTTAAAAAAATCCGTAGTACCGCTTATACTTTTTAATACATAATAAGGCTTTTAATGGGATTTATGTGTATTCGTTACCAGCTATTCGAGCTTTCGTACCCCACTCGGTAAAATCAAAATCCGTATCGTTGTCTTATATAATACAATTTAAAAAACTGGGGTAAACGTTTAATCAATAGTTAAATAAAGCGTTTTAATAGTCTGTGCCGAAAACGCTTCGTGTAAATTTATCAACCTAAAATAATATTACTGTATTAACAGCGTAAAGAACCAGTTGCCAATTTAAATATATAATATTAACAATCACTTTGTAGTTAAAGTCTATATCGTTTTAAAGTCGGAACTTAAACCGTTGTAGGGCTTATAAGTGTAACTAGTACTTATAACAAAACTTTTCGATAACGTTAAATGTTTCTTTTCCTATATTCGTATAGCTTGCGACGTAAAAAAGGCGTAAAAATTGTTTTATAACCGGGTATCCGAATCGTCGATGTAAAGTTCGCAACTCCGGTTAAGTTAAATAAATAGCCTTAATTATACGTGCTTTCGGGAAAAACTACAAGTAGTCGAATTCAAACCGAAGCAGTACGAATACGCTATTTAAGGCGCGAATAAGTTGATTAATCATATTCCGGTCCTTAATTCCGAGTTTATTTATATTAGCTAATAAAAGAAAAAAATGACGTTTCAAAGTCCATTACGTAAAACTTAATCGATCCGAAACGCGTATTTACAACAACCGTTCTAAGCAAACTTGCTTTATCTTTATTAAACAGGACTTTTCGGTGTTTTTTTATTCGGTTTAGCCGATACTTCGGAACCTTTACCATAAACGCGTTGAATTACTGCTTTCCGGCCGTTAAAATTTCGGTAACGCTAATATTAGGCATTATACCCAAAAACCTATTTTTGTATCTGTTAAAAAGCGTAAATTACGATACTATATAAATGTCAAATACTTCGTTAGCGTAGTCCAGGCCTACAATATATATAAAGGAGGCTTCCTACAGTCTAGTAAAGATACGTTAAGCGGTTTTATTGTCTTAGGCTAACAAATAAGCATTATTACCCTCGGGGTCATCCTTTCTGAAAATATTATCATAAAAGTAAATGTCAAGTTCGTTATCTATACCTTCGCACTCGGCTACGTATATTATAAAGTTAGCTTTTATCCGATCCTTAAAATTAAATTCGACCTAAAATTGTCGTTTAATCAGAATTTACTCGTAAGCGAGGTGGTTTATAAACCAGTAACCGACTTTACTGTATACAATACAACGCTTTTACAAACTTACAAAACTTTGTGTGTCTTTTCGTAAGTATTATTATAGTCTCGGTACGTTTCTTTTATTTGTGAACGATTGGTTCTGTCTTTCATTACCAGAGTCATCTCCTTAATACTTATACTTTGGGCGTTTGTTCTACTTTAAATAAACCTTAAATTTTCGATCCAAAATGTAATAAATTTCCTAACAAGGTTTTCTTTAATAATTTGGCCTTTACTTTTAGTTTTATTATTTTTAAATGCTAATCTGAAATTCGCTTATCGTCGTATAAAGGTTTTAAACGAAGTTTGAAGGTTTATATAAAAAGCTTTTAGATCTTTTCACAGTTTAAAATATAAAGTCGAAATCGAGGTTTCGTGACAAGCTTTTATTACTAATTGAATAAATAGTTTGTTATCTTTGTATTTTGGTTCAAGGACTACCTGTCACTTCGAGAACTTAGATAATAAGAAGGTAAGAATTTACTATAGGTTTTTATCGGGGTTTTTCTATTGGTTTTCCACGAATTTCTAAGTCGTACTGGTCCAGTTTTTATCATAAATATTATAGTTAATTTCCGTATGAGAATAAAACTTTAAGCTGTTATAACGCTTTACAAATGTATCCACTTACGTAAAGTAATACATATACCACTCCTTAACTTATCCGAAAAGTATATGAGGGAAAATAATATAAAATTGAAATAATTTAATGTTTATTTTTGTACATGTATTAAATATAACGCGTATTTTATTGTTCAGTACTTTATACGACTCGCTTTTGTAATTTTCATTTTTATCCTATAACTTTGTAAAATTCTTTAACTTTATAAGGTCTCTCCTATCCTTAAGGAAGAAGTGTAGTGGGAGGTCGCGGTAAGGGTTGTAATCTACAAGCATTAGTCTATAGAGCACGTATTGGCGTTTTACGCCGTTCGTTAATTCCTGGATCGGGTTATTCTCTATATTTTAGCCAATCCTTCCGTGGTCGATCGGGTTGTTTTCGGTATTCCGGCCGCTCCCGCTATAGCCGAACGGGTTATTTTCAGTATTCGGGAAGTAATTTCGTTTTCGATTTTGTTTCACAATATATAATGGCGTAAGGGTGTATTATACTTACGTAATATACTATAATTGTAGTCGTTCTTTTTCCTCGAGGTTTTTATTTCTGGCTTATAGTATAGGTATAGGATTAGGTCGTATTACACCTCGTTTGCGTCGTTTTAATAACAGTCTCTTTTGCTTCATAAAGTAACACCCTTTTACAAATTCCATTAAGTACAAATCTTTATCCTCCTAATCTGGTATATCGACAAGTTATATTGTTTCGAATAAGGCTTTTGTAAGGCGGCTATTCCTACCTCATAAGGTATTAATACCTTTAATTTGTAATTGGATCTGTAAGGCTTTGGTAATGGTAATATTTACAATTTACGATATATCAAATGTTCAATTCGAAACGTTTTCATGAAAATTATCTAGCAAATTAAGTCCTTAAGCTTTCTCCTCCTAATAATAGAATATAATAGCTAAAATGTATGTATTCTCCGTATATAAGTCGAGTTTTTTAACCAACGAATTAATGGTATCATCCTAAAAATTCAGGTCGATTTCGTATATTATAACTTTCCTAATTTTTATATTCTCGACGAGGTCGAAGTTGGCGTTGGCCTCCTTTAATAATATTGGTCTTGGGACTATAGCTGTAGGCATTTTGGGGTGGTTTTTATGCGTACTTAGTATGTTAAAACAATCCAAGTTGGTAATTTCACGTCGTGTTAACATTTAGGTACGTTTGAATGCTAACGTTTAAGGTAATAAGTTTCAAATAAAAAATAAATAAAGTAATTAAAGTGGTCAAAATTCAGATTACTAATGTTTATCAGTATAAATAAATTTTAAATAATAAATAAAACGTAATTATGAACCGGTTAAACGTCTTAAATTAGTTTTTATTAAAGTCTAGTAACGTTACATAAGCCAAGCGGCTATAAAAACTTAAACTTCGTAAAAACTAAATTTAAAACACGTAAAGTGAACGTAGAAAGGCGAACAAGGCAAAGGAAGTGTAAGGCGAATAGGGTAAAAAGAAGGTATAATGTATAATCCGGTATTGAGTAATCGTTTTGGATTGGTGTATCGTAATCGAATTTAGTAAAGTAATCGGTTTGGTTACTTCATACATAATCGCTTTAATTAAAGCGATTGGTTCGGATAGATGTATCGTAATCGTTTTTGAACTAGGAAAGCGGTTTAAATATTGAAAAATCAAATAGGTCTCAACTAAAGGTTCCGAAACTTAGTGGTTTTAGCTTTAGTGGCTTAATACGTAATAGGACGCTTCCTAAAAAGTGCCCGGGTACGTTAAAGCGCCAAATAAAGGTTAATAATATCGTAATGGGGTTTTTAGTAAATAGAACGCCAAATAAGAGTTAATAATATCGTACTAAAGTTATCCTTCTTAAAGTCACTTAGTTTTTACCGTCTTTATATACTTCGGTGTGTAAATCTTATAAAAATGTAGCGTTAAAGTACAAATAGTTAAACCCGTTATAGTATCCCACTATAGGTATTTAACTTGTGTCCATCTCTTTTTTCCTAGACTGTTTGTAGTCGACTGAGTTGACTACTAATTCATGTCGGTAAGGTTTCAAACCTTAGTATTCAGGTGAATTAAGGTCTTTAAGAATTAATTAAAATAATTGGTATTATAATATAAAAGATAATAATTCGAAGAAACATCTAAAGATATATGCCATAGATAAGGGTGTATAAGTCCTCACCTAAAGCGTACTACTCTAGATCTCTCTACGTGTTGCCGTTCGGTCTGGTATAGCTATTCCAAACCGATCCATATATTGTCTTTCGGTTTATAATAGTCAATTCAAACCGATCCATGCATAGAGCACTTTGCGTTTTGCAAGAGTGCAGCCTGTAATGTGACACGTTATCGTATACTCTGCAGGAGTGCACCTTGCAATACAGTGCACTGCTACTTGCCCTATGTATACTATCTATAAGGGTATGTAGTAATATCCACAGAAAGGCTTTCAAAAACTGCAGAGGGAATTTGTTAGACGTTAAGTTAATAACTCTCTTCACATCAAAAACGGCTCTTTAACAATCAACATACTAACTTTGATATTCTAAAATGATATCCTCATGTCGAAAGCGACGCAAATAAGATAATCTATTCAAAATATTGAAAATCTTTAACATGAACGTAGTTGTCAAAACTATTAAAAATTTTACCACGTTTTGTACAACTTAAGTTAAACCTTGTATTAAGGCAAATACTAATAAAACCCCCTAAAACAAGCGAATGAACCAATGCAACCCTTGCCCTCTCGTAATCGCCAAACCGATAAACCGATGTCGACTTGACCAATCACCAAAAAGTAGAAAGGCCATAAATACAGATAATATATATATATATTAGAGTGTACCTATACAGTTAATTAGGTTAACAGAAAATATAAGAATAATTCAAACTTGGCCATTAAGCTCCATGTACAAAAAAAACATGAAAACCTTGGACAAAACTCCTAGAAAGAACGATAAAATAGAAGTTAATAGACTTCCCACACAAAGAGATGTATAATTTATACCTAAATACGACTTCAACGTTTACCACTCCAATATTCCGATTTTTAAATTGAGGATTATTCAGGAGGTCAAGGGAAAAACTACTGACAAACTATATGAAAAATCAAAGTTTAATCGCTTAGAAATTTGGTAATAAAAACAAACTTGAAATCCTTACGCAATCGCTACTAATTCAAAAGATCAGTTAGCATTTGATAGTTGTATTAGACACGAGTTTAATACCAATTATTAACAGAAATTTCACCCTTTATATTCATGGCATTACTTAAATAAACATGAAATTAACAACTAATCCAAAAACAATATTCTTATCAGAGTTACCTTCAGAAGTTAATAATAAATACCAATTAAAAACTGTGGTACGATACGTTGAACCACTAGATGAACTAGTTACATCAAATGAAAATTAATTGTTAACCTATCAGTTCCACTTTAAATCTAAAATAGGTATGAAATACTTAACCTACAACCTATACCTATTTATTATGCAAGTCGATAAAGATTTCAGTATATTAGATATAGAAACTAGCGATACCCTTATTGTTGAAACCGCAGGTTTTATATCAACGAAGTAACGTACGATGAAAAACTCGAAGTTCTGAAATTTCAAGTCGATTATAACTTTCACTAATGGCAGACATCTTAACTTGAATAAATCGTTAATACGTATATAAAATGTCAACAAAACTAACGTTTACCACAGTTTCCATTGAAATGTTAAAATACTAGCCTAGGAAAAATTAATAAGACTAACATTATAATAACTCAAAAGTAACTGGAACAATATTTTTATAGTAGTTACATTGCGATCTTATATTAACTGGAGGCATCGTACGACCTATTTGTTACTGTATAGACTCAAACCATATATTATTATAATTATCATCGATGAAAAAAGTGATCGGGTTGATAAATGAAGAATTTGGACCAAATAATTAATATTATCCCAATTAATGTATTAAGAACTAAGTTGATAATTTTTACGGATGGTTGTTTCGTTAATAATACTAATCTGTAGTAATATATCGGATTCTTTAAAGTAGTCGTTAAAAAATACAGATGCAAGAGCTATCAATTTGCTATTATAGAATGCTTGATTCATTGAACATAGGTATATTAATGTGGAAAACGTTTAAATTATCAGTAAATAGTCAAGACTTTCGTTCATTCCGGTTATTATATATATCTATTGAAAACTTCCATGTAATGCGTTTTGAAATCGGGAATAAGGAATAAAAAAAGTTGAATAATTGACGCAATAGCTTTATGTAAAGCCTACTAAAACATAGAAATCAAGGAATTTTTATGAATCGATAGAAAAAATAAACTGATTAACGTTATGATAAAGATTACACCAAACAAATACCTAAAAATATTGGCAAATATTGATGGGCTAACCATACAAATCAAGGGTTAAATCGAAAAACTAATGGTTAGAATGTTTCGTGATGACAGATAGGAAGGAAAACAAGGGTACCCTAATGGACTGGAAAATTATTAAAGGCTTAACGTTATCATTAATACGAAATGAATTAACTAATACGATTACATTAGGTATAGTTGTATATATATTGAGTAATTAGAGTGAAAAAGTGTTATGATAGTTGTTCAGGGAACCATAAGTGGTAGAAAGTAAGGTATTCATACATATTACAGTGGAGTTAACATAGGGAAGGATTTGCGCAGCAAAAAGGTCGTCTGACAAAACGTACTGGCACTGGCACTGGCACTACAAAATAAAAAGCCGTTATTATTGAATTTTTACTGAAATAAAATGCAGTCAGAGTTAACTATGCTGATTGAAAGTTAATTACAAAGGAGTTCCTAATTTAATATAGTGTACGAGACAAGAAATTGACCATACAAAATAGTATGCAGATTAGCTAATGGTTTGTCAAACTTAGAAGTAACCATTTACCATTCGATTAAGTAAAACTACTGTTACTTCAACCGAATCGAATCAACAAAGTTGTAACGTCTAGAGGTCTATCAATAGCCTTTTTAAATTAATCGTATAAAGGAACGAATATCGTTAAGCAATTCTAAATAAATTATTGGAAAAGATTACCAAAACATCAAAATTTATATACCTATTGGAATAGTATTACATGTAGTTCAGTAGGTCAACTTTACTTATAGTAGAGTTGAACGTAATGCAAATGTATTGCTTTGTGCGGACTTACAGCATTAGGTGTAAGTTGAATGCAGTACGCCGCACTTCACTCTAGGGCACGAGCCAAGCAATTAGCCATATAAATTACTGTGCAGACCAGCTAGCAGTCTGCCAAACCTAGAACAATACATCCACCACTTCACTAATGCAATACTACTGTTACTTCAACCAATTAATCGAATCGATATCATTGCAACGATTTAAGGCCTGCGAATAATATCCTTAATACTGAAGTAAAAGCCGTTTACTTCTGCATCTCACGAATCTCTTCCGAATATATATTTATTTAAACGACAACTTCAACGACGAAGCATAAATATTTTTTTTCTCAAAACTTCGATTTTACGTTTGAATATAATAACTTTCAATTTAATCATGTTGAAAACGCTTAATACTTATTTAAATTTGGTTCTATAGTTGTAGAAAGTAGTCTTCAAATGAATCAATACGTTATTAAGGTAACTGGAATAAAAAACGTCAAAGAACTGGCGTAAAGAGTTGTTGATAGACCGTTGGAAGGTGACGAGTGTGTTTAAAAGGCCGAAGGGGGTAATCAATAACTCAAAAAGACCTAAAGAATACGGAAGATAATATTCTATTGATCGCTTTCATTGATAAAGTCCATGAAAATAATTTAGATATCAAATCTGGTAAATTGATTAAGTCTTAAAAAAATTTAAAAGTTTTTTTCATAAAAGGAAATAGGTATTAGTTAGCACTTTCAATAATATTGAACTATAGGTAATTGAGATAAATTCGTGAGCCGTTCCCTTTTTTTTAAACGAAAAGTACAAAGGTACTCGTTAAGGATCTATTTGTGAGAATATAACTTTGGTTTAATTATTTCGTTGACATTTTTCCTAAATTGAAAAAGAATTCTAGCATTTAATACAACGGACTAAAAGGAACTTCTGTAAATCATGCTTATTTGTTCTTTTACAAAAATATATTGTTGGAAAATCGTTCAACTACAGTTCATTCCAAGTTAACTGAATTACTGCAAGTTAATTGCAGTCGAGTGTCCAATTCAATTTGGGGAACGGACTAAGCAATTGCTCATACGAAGTAGTGTTCAGACTGGCTAGCTGTCTTCCGAAGTTGAAAGGAAAAAGCCATCCACCATCTAACCATTGCAGCACCATTATTACTTCGATTACACTTCGAATAAACAACTTTACAACATCTAAAATCCCATGAACACTAATCATTTTTAATAGTTTAAACCCAAATAAGGTGAGTAGAAAAAACACTTTCTGCTAACGATTTTTACAATACTAAGATAAAGAAAACATTCTTGCGAAAGGATTTTACTAGCCATGTTTTCTTTTACTGAAGTAAACAACACTTTTATATTACGTCAGTTTTTCAAGGCAATTGTAAAGTCGTAACGGTATCACTATTAAAAACACCAAAAAAAACTTCATTAACTTAATATTAAAGAAAAACATTAATATCAACCGCAAAAAGACTCGAAATCAATTGTTAAAAAGAGATCACCAAGTTATTGAAATCTTTATAATTAACAAACGCTAAATCGCTACTATCATTACTGCAAATTATAATGACAAATCGCTAACCTTTAATGAAAATCAACGTACAATCTTAAACCTCACCTTCTACACTTATATTTTCCCCTTACATTATAAATTCGTGAATGAAATGCGCAAGAAATCACGTCAAAATCGTTATACCAAACTCAAAACACTAAAATCCTTAAGTTGCGACAAATATCTACGTTATGTTATTCCACGCCCAAATCACTAAACTTACATCTCATCAAACAACTACGTCAAACGTCTTCAAAATAGTAAAATTCTAAATCACTACCCGATCTAAATTAAAATCAACTTATCAAACAAAACAACGAAAGAGTTTTTAAAATATTAAGCTAAAAGTGACCAAAGGTTTTAGAATGCTTTTTCGTTAGTACCTATAATGGAAGTATATATAATGAAATGTTAACTCAATTTTTATTAAAAAAAATATCTCAAAAACTTCGTTAATTAGCATATTTTCAAGTGGAAAGTCAGCGAGAAGTTTTTTTGTATCATCCACACCTTCAAATCTCTCGTAAATTATTTAACAACTATACTATTGATAAGTAAAAAACCATTGAAGGGGAAGTAAAATCCAATTTACAAAGAAAGTCTATGAATAAATAATCTTTATTATAAATGAAACCACTAAAAAAGCAGTAAAAACTCATTTCGAATTAGTAGAACTACAATGTTACCATGAAAATCCTTAACCTTAAAATTCACTAGCAAAAGGAAATGATATTACTAACGATTATCAATGCCTTAACATATATTTTAGGGAACTACTCTCCAATATCCTATCAAATAAAACCTTTAACACTTTTAAGGATACTTTTATACACCTAAATAATAAAAAACACATTAATGTGCTAAGTACTCCAACTTTTACTTGTAATAACGCGAAATACACGATTGTTAGAATAAAGACCCACAAAGTAATGGCTATCAACGCGACACTAGAAATTAATATCGACGCTATTCAAATTTTAATAAAAGAAAATCGAAAATTTCTTGACATAAATTTTTACGTAATATAACCATATAAAATTCAAAAAGTACGCCTATATACGTGAATACAATATAAGTTTTACCCCAATACATTATATTTTAAATCAAATCACTAGCAATTACCCTTACTACTGAACCTTAAAAGCTTCAAAAACTTAAATTCATTCCAAGGAATCCATTCGACGATTAAAACGACTATCGCAACTTATTTCCTAGACCGGTTAAGAAAATCAATATGAATTACAAGCTCCGTAAGGACTTCAAAAACACTTGGAATGACATAGAAAAGTACAACGGGAAAATATACAATCTTTTGAGTAGGAAAAGAATACCGTGATATAATATTTGCAAATAAATGAAAGTTTGACCTTCAAGTTTACACTTATTATCCCAAAAAATACTCACGGGTTGCGTTACAAACTACTTCCTAACCTTCCTAACTGAGGTATGCATTGTTTTTAAAACTTATCACATAATAGAAATTAACTTAAAAACGACGTTTACCTTAAGTTATACTACACGAACTCAGCTACAATACATTAAACAACGATAGTGGCTGAGAAAACAAAAAAGGAAACACCTATGAACATCCTCAACTAAATACTCAACAAGTTAATACTATATCAACAAACGATAGAAAAAAACATACATAAGAAGAACTAAACTTCGCGAATAGGCCCGAATAATTATAAAAGGTATAAACGAGTTTTAATACGCCTTATAACGCCTAAATACTACCTATATAGTCGTTTTTGACCAATTTGGATCCTTCTTTGTAACTAGAATAACACGTATGACAAACGTAATTAGAATATTTCTCTAAATTAACATTTTATGTGACTACGATAATAAAGAAGTCACAATCGTATACTATATATACTGTAAATACGATAGATACAGGTATTTAACATCTACATAAAAGAAGTTGAAATAAAAAATATACTCACTTCAACAACTTGATCAAGGTTTAAATTTATATAATAACTGCGAACAATATCTTTGTAATAATAATATTGAAAAGTATGAAATTTATAACAAATGAAATTATAAGGTAGGTTGTTACTCCGTTATTTAACGCTATAAATAATAGGTAATTTATTATACACAATACTTCTTTATTTTCCAAAGGAATTTTTTTATGTCACTATTACCGGATAGTGCCCACTATATAGCCAGTATGGTGCGACCGTTACTATTATAACATGTACAAATTCCAGTAGGAGGACTCGTAATCTAAGTATCCTTACTTTACAACAAACATTACCCTATTCAATTCCCCGCATGAAATCTATATCTTTAAACCTGTGAAAATAAACTGGATTTCCTATTATACAAATACATAAAATTAAAAATATATCCTTTACACATATGACCAATTTCGGATCAATATGCTAAGTATAGTTGATAAATGCCGATAGGGCCTTATGTTGATTGGATAGGCTCTCAAATTAAAGTATAAACCTAAAACGCGTTAAAGAAAGATCCTATTCGTATAACTATATGCATATACAACGTGAAAAAAATGACTCGCCATTACGTGAATCAAATAAGTTTCCAACTTCTTATACTTATAATATAACGAAATATAGTCTTTACCTATAGAACATATTATTAGGTAAAGATCTTTAGCGGGAAACTAGAACTTAAATCAGCTTTCAAAATAAGGCCTTAAGGTACCCTACAGTTTAGAGACCCGTAACATTGTATAAGTGTGAAAATTGTAGCTTTATCTGAGCTGTATTGTGTGGTTATCGTAGTGCCTGTTCGATGCCTACTAGTATCAAAGATCTAACAGCAATCATAAAGGAGTAAAGAACCTATAAATATATATACTTCGGTTGAGAGCCTGTGACGATGAGGAAGATATACTCCATAACTCGTTTGGTGAGTCACCTTTTTGCCACGATCCGCAAAACCAAAGAGTATAAAAAAGGTAAAAGAGGTATACTACTAAGCGGGTAGTGGGCCAAAAAAAATCTTCCGTGTACATATATAATTACCTAAAGTAAATTTGAAAGCGAAAACTATACTAAGCAGGTAAAGTGCTGGTATAGAAAGTGACGGATTATAAATAAATAAATAAAGTCATTGTATACAAACGTTTATAGTAAAGGTTTTTGAAACATATGAATACAAAAGCCGGAATTTTGACCGTAGTATAAGTTTGGAAGGCCATGTTGGCATACGTAATAAGGGATGGAATCATTATTTAAAGAGGCTGTTCTATGGATACTCTGCTACACGGGTGGTGCGCCGGGTCGGCGACGATTTTTATGGCCAAAAAGGGGTTACCAAAAAGGTTTCAAGTGGTGGTAAAGACGATTAGTAATATGGTATTGGAATAGGGTATATGTGAAATAATAATATTGAAAACGCCCAAACTTGAAAATTTTCCTTGGAGGCGGACACTATTAGAGTTTATATTGTGGGCCCCGTACCTGCCCTAACAAGGTGGTTTGTACACTTATGCCATGAAATTTGATTTGTGGTCTAATATGAAAAAAATTATTTATACTATCTGCTAACTATGAGGGCGAAAACGCATAATACAATAAAAATAACACGTTCAAATAAATCGCGTAGTATCAAAATATAATTTCCGAAAAAAAAACTTGATAACTAACCAACCACGTATTTTTATACTGTTTAAAAAACGAAAACCGTTATCTTTTTCATAACAACTAAATCTTTTACCCCTTATACACCTTTAATTTTAATCATTATTATGTTAAACGTATAATATGAGAAATTATACCAAATATAATGGCAACAGAATATGAAATAACATAGTATTCGTATTATATCGCATTATGATACAAAATTACTATTTCACTATAAATTAATCGTTAAATCGCCGACAGAGCTACCTTAGATTTTAGCTCAAATAGGGAAATATCATCACTGAAATCAACGTATATTGAAACAGTTGTAAAATGAATTAACTTTCACATTCTTAAATTCTTTACTCTATTCATCTTTTACTTGGTAAATATGAAAATACTCTACGTTAATGTTAATATCAAATTTAATAAGCTAATAGATGGGAGTTGGAGGTTTTTTTTCACCTTCAAATTGAAACATCCATGATTCAATCTTGAAGGGACAAAAATAACGTTAATAAGACTAATTTAGTATTAAATGCCTGAATTAAATCATATTTTCTAACTAACTAGCCGTCCATAATTTATATGTAGTTCTTTAATCTATCAGGTATGGAAATATGGAATATTTGGATTAAAAGTTCATTGAAAATCTGTACCTTCATTACCAACCTCACTACTAAGCCTTAAAAATATTAAAATCTATTTCAAATAATTTCAAGAACTTTAATTATTAAATTTTAACCAATGTGTTTGAGTAAAGTAACAAAATTTTCATTCATGTGGTAAATTCAGCAACCTTCTTTCATAACGACAAGCTCCTTTAATCTCTATCGACGAAAAATATTCGAAACATTTTGAGAATAATATAAATTAACACTTATCTGGAGCTACCAAACGCCATTGTTTACAATGTTAATACTATCTTTGCATTGATAAAATTACAAAAAAACATTGAAATAATATGGATATAATGTTAATGAACTTTTATTAAGGTCTTTTAAAATATTGAAAAAATTAAAAGATCATATAAAATACTTCAAAAAAACGTATAACATCTTTACTTCTAAGATTATAAACATTACAGCCAGAAAATCACGTTTTCAAATAGCAGTAAAAGACCTGAATAACACTATAAGCCTTAATGACCTAACGTTAACTCTGCTGGTTTTTAAGGAATATACTCATATAACAAGCTAATCCCTCTATTAGAAAACACTTAAAAGGGGGTTAGGAGGTACAATAGAACCTTAAAGAAACTACGAAGAACATTCGCCAAACGCCAAGTTAATACTACTTTCAACATGAAAACCAGCCCCTTAATAATCAATTTGCCAACTACACCATTATAAAACGAAGTCATCTTATAGCTAAAATCAGGTAAATAATAGAACTTATTTAAATTTTGAAATGTCACTAATCCGAAAGTAGTTGTTAAATTTACTAACAATCCTTAATATTTTACATAACCTTAGTCAAACATTATATTAAGGCGATTAACGCTCAAAATCATTCATCCGACAGAATTAGCTCATACAACCCAACTTCGTTAGTAATTAACAAGCTGATGAAGCTACAACGATGCGGCTAACTACCTAAAAGGAGAAAACTTAGAATTAAGATAAAAAAATCAAATCAGGGCATACTCATATAATTGTTTGAGTTAACAGAAAGGAAAATGATAATCAAAACTCAGCAATCAAACACCGCATGCAAAAAAACATAAAAACCCAAAAAAAGCTATTGAAAAAAAAACGAATAAAGTGAAAACTAACAAACTCCTTATACAAAGAGTTGCACAATACGTACCCAAATACGACTTGACTGATAATAACTCAAATATCACAATATTCAAGTATAAAATTATTTATTAAATTGAATAAAACACTACGAATAAACTATACCAAAAGTCACATTTAATTAATTAAAGATATAGTAATTGAAGTAAAACCTAAATCCTCATGCAATCGCTAACGATTCAAAAAATAGGCTAATGCTTGGTAATTATATTAACAGAAAATTCAGTGTTAAACACTAAGAGAAAATTCACCCTTAATCGCTCTAAAATTACTTAAACGTATATACAATGAATAACAATTTCACAAAAAATTATCCTACCAAATTTATGTTGAATACTCTGTTACAGATACTTATCAAAAATTCATCATACGTCAAACTTCTATATAAACTAACCGAAACAAATATCAATAATCCTTAATCTAACAGTGTTGGGTTAAATTTTAAATAAACAAAAAATCTTATTCTTATAACCTATACCTGTTCACGATGTAAACGGATATAAATTTCGGAATTCTACGCATACAAATTAACTATATAATATTTGTCTAAATTATTAGCTTTTTAACAACAAATTAGCGTACTATTGAAAACCTAAAGTTCTAGAATAGCATGCCGATTATGATTTTGACTAAGTATATACATTTGTACTTCACAGAATATTCAATCTATATATATTGTATTAAATATACCAAATAAATTGATTTCTGTGAGAGTTTTAAGTTATTAATCTAACTATAATCAACAGAATGAATGGTTCAAAAGCCCAATTATACTCCAAACAACAGGTCTGTAACAATCATATTGCAACCCCATACTAACCGATAGCATCGTAAAACCTATCAATTACGTTACGAACTTAATACCCGGTTGATAAAAATAAAGATCGTTGAAATAAACAACTAAACTAGCGGATAAACAATTTAAACACAACAAATCAATATATTCCCTATTTACTTGTCCAGAGCCAAATTAATAATTCTCACCGAAAATATTTTTACAAACCATACTAACATATAGTTAAACATTGTATTTCTTATAATAATATTCAATAAAAACAAACTACAATTTAACGAGTTTTCCATCATTGTTAACCTAATCCAATGAAACTCTAACTAATATAAAAGGGTTATACAAAACCTACTTGCTTTCAAAGTTTACATTATAATAGCTAACTTTAATATGAGTATATATATATGGGAAACCATCAACATCTTTACCAAAAGATTAGTATTTCACCTATTTCTGTCGTTATTAACATCGGTTTAAAAAGCCTATTCGAATAGCTTTGAAGATTAAAAACTAACAATAAAAAACGTTTTATAATCGATGTAATGGTTTTCCTTGAAGCCTACAAAATCAGTAAAATTGAAAGGTTCAGTATCATTGATGGCTAAGATAACCTAACTAATACCATAACAATAGCTATACCGAATAAGTTCTTAAAAAGGTTTGTAAACAACAAAAAGCTAACTTTATGAATCGATATCTATGTCGAAAATCCATCTATCAACATATTATATAACAGCGGATAGGGATGAATCAATGGATAACCTAACAAATTGGAAAAATAATAGGTTATTAATGATGTAGACTCAATGAATTGTTACGATTAACTTATATATATGGTTATGTAAATATTAAAGAATTGAAGTATGAAAGTAGTACAATACTTTTTTATGGGATTGAAAGTGGTAGGGAGTCAAACTGAAATAAAAATAGCGGTAGGTAAGGTACAAAAAAATACTTACTTTTTAAAAAACTTTTCTTACAAAACGTACTAATACTATAAACCAAAAAGCCATCAATATTAAAATAATGTTGAAGTAAAATGTAATGAAAGTTAACGGAACAACTGCAAGTCAAATTCAGTAGAGTATCAAATTTAATATAGGGTACGAACCAAGTAATTATATATACAAATTAGTGTGTACACCGACTAACAGTTTACTAAGCTTAGAAAGAAAAAAACAATCCACCGCCTGACCATTGCAATATTACTTTTGATTCGACCACATAGTGAATCGACAACTTTATGATATCTAAAGTTCTTTCAATCAATATTACAATCGGCTTTTAAACAGTAAAGAGATAGTTTACCTTTCAAGATTTTATTCAATGAAAGTGTAAATTTTATAGACACATTTCCGATCCTTTCGTTCACGATAACGATTCATTCTGAAGTTAATACTTTATCGATATTTTTAAAGGAAACGGATATAAGTAATCTAATAATGGTTTAATTTTTACCTATTTATAATAACATTCACATATTACGTAACTTTTACTCAGGTTTGAAACCCCATTAGTATGTACTATAGTTATACGTTTTTTTTATAAATGATAAATACTTTGAAATGAAGTCAATTATCAATTTCCATTTTATTTATAATTCATTCAAAGTAACGTCAAATTATTAATAAGAAATAACGTAGAAAATAAATATGATATGTATATTTAGAGACATTAAAATTTAAATAAAATATAAAATAAATTAGTTGTAACTTTGTAATGATGATATGTTGAGTAATTTCGTCGCAATGTTAATATTAAATGAAAATACGTGGCAACTTCACTCGTCAGGTAGACTATTTGTGAATGACGTTATAATACTTGAAATTTATATTTACCAAAACAATGAAAAAATAACAAAGTACATTAATTATAAATTGAAATTTATTGAAAATCTATCTATAAATTATAGAATCGAATTCAATTCCATTTAATTTTCATATGCTATTATGTATAAAAGTTAAATTTGCTCACTTCAAAAGTCCAAAAACACTTTTGGTAATAATTAGGTAAACGTATATGTTAATCTTCATATCGTAGTTACTTGAACTGAAGATAGGATTGGAACAACTAGTACAAATAATATAATAAATTATATCATATGGTGAATATAAACCGTAATCTTTTTAACTTAAACTTTATTTCCAATTAAATTAGATAACAAGTCGCTTGATATCAGCTTATCAAGTGTTTACACCCGTTATTATAATATTTTCTTTTTCGTACGCGGGTATAAAGTTGAAATTCTTTTCATTACCGTTATTACTTTCTATATAAACATTGCTTCCATTACGATTACCACCGGTATAATCTCTGTTATCGTCATCGCCGTTATATTGGATACGAAGGTTATTAAGTTATTTATCAAGAAGCTAATCTCAGGTGACCTACTTGATATATCTTTCGAATGGATAAAAAAAAAGTAACACATTAATTAAATTGTTGTCAATAGCCTTTTTGAAATTATTAATTTTAATAGCGGACTTTTAAATCATATCTTTGGCATTAGATAATAAAGTCTTCCTAATATAAAAGAAAACGTAGAATATTTTACAAGTATCCTATTTTAAATTTGTAAACCAGATAATAATAACTAGTATTATATTTAAGTCGTAGTAATAGATACAAAATATCGCTAGATAAAGGAGAAGGTCGTTATTATTGCCATCGCCATCGTGAATATAATAACGTCTTATAATGCTTTTAATCATTCTCCTTAATTGTTGAAAAATTTGATATGAATAAAGAAATATTCGTACGTTGTTTACGCTTCATTGTAATTTCTTACCCCCCAAAAAACGGAATATAACACCAGAAAACTCTACCAGTTCATGAAGGGGTTTATGTATAACTTATTAATAGCTAATTCTATTGAATGAATCGTCGAATTAGTAATCGAAACTAATAACAATTGAGATATTATTGTTGTAGAGTAATCCGACGAAACTCCTAATAAATGATAGCTCGTCAACCACATTAATATTGTTCTTAAAATAGGTATTTTACGTAGGCTACTTTTTTACAACTCCTCTTTAATCAAATGATTATTTGTAAAACTTTTCGAATATTACAACTATTCTTAATATAAACGTAATAACAAATACACTAAGTTATTAGTTTATATTTATAAACTTTATTAATACATTAACTATTATTTAGGCCCTTATGTCAAGGTGGGACAAGAAATTATAGTGTTGAAAGATGAATAGTAAGATAAATCATAGTGTGTAAGAGGGAGAAGAGTCATCTGGAAAGTGGATAACTCTGGTAAAAGCTTATAAACTCTCACTTGGGGCGTGTCACTTTATCATATACTTTGGTAACATACTCCTGTGAAAGTGATACGTTATCATTCACTTCATAAACCTGGTTTCCTACGCTTACAAATTATAATGATATTTAATAATATTTACACTGGAAATCTTTTATTTTTATAAAGGAGCTTCGTATTCATAATTCAGTAATAACAGTGTAGTTTATGGTTGAGAATCTTCGTATTCATAATTTAATAATAATAGTGTAATATTCAAGTTTTCAATTGGTTATTCGGTAATAACAGTAGTATAGGTTTTAATTTATTTCAAAAGTCTGTAAAGGTATACTTGTTGATGTTACATAGTATGGAATTAGTATAAAGTAGTTTACTACCATCGGTTTAGTCAAAATCTTTTTCTTTTTTCTTCAAAGATACGTCATTATTTACAAAGAAAACTTCTAATTAGCTAATCGACGCTTACACGCCTGAATGATAAGCTTCCCATTAGCTATAAGGAATTTATATTCCTAAATAATAAGCCCTAATTATTTTATATAGTATATCATTTCGACAATTTCATAGTAAAATTCACCGTTTCGCGCGGTAACGTCAACTTGTTGTAAAAGCCGTAGCTGTTGCTCACGCCATCACTAATAGTCACTATTTCCATTCTCTTAACCCGGCCACTGCTACTCCCCCATTTTCTTCTTCTCTTTTCCCTTTTATTCATTTATAGTTACAATAATAGTATAAACAGCAATAACAGTAATAATAACAAAAGAAATAATAGGAATAGCAGTAACAGTTACCCGATATTATAGACTTTACCTATTCGTTACGGGTGAAAACCCCGTTTTTACCTATAGCTTTTATTAAGCACCGGAAGCGTAGTATTTGTGAATTTTAACATGGTACGTAGTAAATGTTTTTTGAAATACCCTTTTTTTAATACTAACTTTTGTTTAAACAAGGCTGAAATAGCGAAAAGGTTAGGCCGTTTCGAGGCGCGTTTCGCCAGTGTGCGCCGCGAGATCGTTCTGATATATGAGGCGTTGGAGCGGCGTATTAGGGTAAGCGCCCCCAGGCCGTTTATGGCTACACCTTGCGTGTTGTTCGTTGCCTCGGCCGCCGCCGGTAAGTTTTTGAGCGAGTGCCGTTAGAGCGGGG
The DNA here is from genome assembly GCA_038502455.1 of Anisogramma anomala. Classification (NCBI taxonomy): domain Eukaryota; kingdom Fungi; phylum Ascomycota; class Sordariomycetes; order Diaporthales; family Gnomoniaceae; genus Anisogramma; species Anisogramma anomala. The sequence goes on from JASMMZ010000009.1 coordinate 9,290,774, forward strand.
TCGCCTAGGCTCGCTGTTACTATTACTATTACGAATATGGAAGTAACAGGTGCGCCTTTGTATTGGTAGTATTGGAGCTTCTCGCAGAGGCCATTTTACGCGCCCATTGTCTCTATAGTAAGTCAATTGCTTGTTTAATATATAATTTGCAACTTAATTAATTCTTATCTACTTCTTCAATACATAATCCGTAGTTTAAATTTAATACACTCTCCTAATACGTAATATGGTGCTAGTTTATTTATTTTCAATTTCTTTAATATATAATTTGAGGCTCGAATCAATATCTCAATAAACATTAATCGGCGGTTTATATAAACTATTAACGTTATTACGATATGGTGCATCAGCTTGTATTTATATTACATAGGCCGATTCAATAGCGTTTTCGCTAGGCTTCGCGAGGATGGCGACCTCGCCTATTGTCCTCTACCTATTATCATGTAGCTTAAAGCGCGGGGGATACTCAACTCTCCTTAAAATAACGAGGGCGGTAACAAAAACGATGGTGACGACGATGACAAGGATGTTGTTATTAATTTCCCCTTTCTCTTTTCTTTTAGCCAAAACCAATTGCTATATTTTTATTTTTTTTTATCGATAAACTCATCCTATATACAAATAATTTGTTTGTAGGCCTTTATCGTTGTAACATAGTTGATTCGAATCACTGTAGTCGAAGTAACTAGTGTTGCATTGAATTTGGTTGTGGTTGAGTTGTAAGTTCTAAGTTTGGTAGACCCCTAGTTGGTCTGCACGTTAATTTATATAGATAATTACTTTGGTCTGTGCCCCACTTTGAAGTGTGCATCTACTAAACTGCACTTGCAGTGCAGTCCTAAAAACTGCAGCCAATTTTCAGTCAGTAGAATCAACAAAACTGACAGTTTAGTTGACTTGACTTTACTGAATTTGAGTTCTATTCCACTATAATTGTATAATAAAATGGTATTTAAAAATGATGAAACGTAAATAATAAGCGGTAAATATAAAGAGTGAAAACATGCTAGCTAGATGATAAATAGTCTATCAAAAAATGTGAAATATATAATAACTAATAATAAATTTAGTGCGTAAAATACAAAGTAAATTTCGTGAAAAATGAAAATTCGCAAAAGAGTAATGAAAAAAAAGTTCATTAGGATTAGATTACATAAACTTTTCAGTCACGTCAACAAAAAAGTGTTGGTAAATACGAACGCTTCCAATACACCATTTGGAGCGTTTCTCTTTAGCTTTCGCGTTTTCATAATCGTATACGAGGTTTATTTTTGTAATTTCTCAATTTTGATACTTAGTTTTACAAAATACGAGAATATGTCTTCGCAATAAATAACAGGAAATCGATATAGCGGAAGGTTGTAGTACGAGTTATTATTTGTGAGTCTTAGATAGTAAACTTTATATTATTTCTTATTGTTTTTTATATTTTCTTTGGGAAAGTCGTTCTTTTTTTCTAGGACGCTCTTAGCATGATGCGGAAGACTGTGTCTTTTATCTAGGGAGTAAATGTTTTCATAGGCGCCGAATCCCTTAATTGTTAGGTTCGGGGTGTTTTTAATATAGTTGAAAGGGTAGTCTCTCCTATTAACTTTCATATACCCCTCGAGATCGATGTCACCTCCGTTTAGGGCGCTTTTATCCTTATCTGGAAGTCTATCTATTCTATGCTCCTTTAGAGTGCTGCTGCTTCTTATATGTTTTTCGGGAACGCCATTTTCGTTTCTTAGAGCTTTTTCGATGCGGTCGAAAAGGCTATTACTTTTGGCTAGAAAGTATATATTTCTATAAATTTCTTATTCTTTATTCTTTAGTTTTGGAAAGTTCTCGGAATGTTCGGAACGATTGTCTCTCATATTCCCCTTAGGAATGATACCGCCATTTACATACCTTTCAAGAACGCTGTCCTTTTTTTCTGATGAGTGAATGTTTTCGTAAATGTCGAATTTATTCTTTATCGGGTGGCTCGATTTATCTTTATTTTTCAAGATATTTGCCGGAAAGGATGAGTCCTAAAGCCCAGTAGAGGATAGTCTTTACGTTTCCTTATTCTTTTAAAGCTGAGTAAAGTATAACTTGTATAACTTTTCCTCTTTTTGAATATGAGCGGAGTATAACCCTTATGTCCCCTTTTTTTTCTTTTTTAAATACGAATAGGTTTTTTCTCTTTAAGGATTCTGAACACTCTCATACATATCTTTAATAAGTTGTTTTTATATCTAGCTAACCAGAATCCTTCTACAAAGTCTACCCTCAATATTTTAATATCTTTCCAATTTAACATTATATAAAATCAACCCGTGGCGAATGACGTTTTGGTAAGATAAACGTTTTTACCACTACGTTTATTATTGCTTTTTCTCCATAATCTTTCCTATAATACTTTCGAAATTAAATGGTCCACGATACACCATATTATCAACATTTAATCCGAAACCTCTTTCCGAAAATTACCAAATACATTAAACCCCTAGGTCTTTTCTTCCTAATAAATAAAAATAACGTTTAGAATATATGTATTCACCGCACAAGAGTTCAAATACTCTACCGGCGTTTCGATTATATCATCCCTTAAATTAAAATGAATATACTTTAAAACGCTTTTTCAAAATATAATGTACTCGAATAAAACGTTTATATACTCGTTGACTCTAGATAGAGTAATGAGTAATATTATGGTTACAAAAGCGTTTTGGAAGCTATTGTAATCTATCTCGAAATATATCGGAACACTTTAAAATATGTTGTGGTAGTTTCTCAAATGTATTGAAGTGCTTTGAAAGCTATTATAATCGCTTCCGAAATATGCCAGAGCGTTTGAAAATATGTTATAATCGCTTCTGAAATATACAGAAACGCTTTAGGAGCTTTCGTAATCGTTTTTGATACTCATGTAGTAAAATAATTAGGATTTGAGTGTGGTTTCAAAATAAAAGGTTTTAAATCAGGCGTTTAACGCTTGTAGTTTTAAATAAAAGGCAAATAAAATGTGACTAAAAAAAAATTAGGCGTCTACAGTTTCAAATTTACAAATAACAAGGTAGATAAGGTGTAACTAAGCGTGCAAAATTACGCGTCTAATGTTTGCAAGCGCTATACTAGTTAAGCGGCTAGTGAATTCAAACGTTACAAGTTTGAATTTAAACAAACGGTGTTTGGTAGAGCGAAAGAGTTCGGTATCGATTATTTGAGTGGTGGGGGGGAGAGGGTTATGTGTGAAAGTTGAGATGTTGTATGCAAGAGTTGAGTTTCTGTGTGGGAGCGCCGGATATTGATTTGTGTGTTTCCAATGTTGTTGCAAACATCCTAAAAGTTGTTTTTGTCATTTTCAAAGTTTACGTGAGCGGTTTTAATTCCCATTTAGTGTAGTGATCAGATAGTTTTCAATGAAAGAATCTGAAATTTGATGGCTTACATAGCCGATACGTAATAAGAAATTTTTTAAAAAAAGTGTTCGGATATATCTAAAGCGCTAACCAAGTAAATGATATCGTAATGGAGCTTTTAATCATAAAAATTCACTAATCAAATTAATAATATCATTGTTGGAATTGTATTACATGCAGTGTAGTAGGTCAACTTTACTTACAGTAAAGTTGACTGTACTGCAAATGTATTGCTTTGTGCGGACTTACCGTATTGGGTATAACTTGAGTGCAGTATGCTGCACTTCACTCTGAGGCATGGGCCAAGCAATTGGTCATACAAATTACTGTACAGACCGGCTGGCGGTCTGCCAAACCTAGAATAATACATCCACCACTTGACTAATACAATACTACTGTTACTTCGAAGACCAATCGAATCGACAACGTTGTAACGTCTAAAGCCCTACCAATACTAGTTAGTATTTATTAGATTAAGCATAGATTATCTAAATAAAGGAGAAAAGCTACTTTCCAGTTGTTATGCTTTATGTTAACGTTAGGGTAAAGGAAATATTTTTGCGAAAAGCTTCTATTAGTACTGCATCAGTCCTCAACAGAAGGAAAACAAAAAATAAAATTTTGGGTTACTTCAATCCCTAACGGCAATCTGGAAGTTAGCGACAGTATCGTTATTGAAAATACCAAGAAATATTTATTAACCTTTTTTAAAGACGTTAAAATTAACTGTCAGAAGTCTCAAAGTTCGGCAAGTTGGCAAAAAGCTAAGTTAGTATTACTACGGGTACTACTACTGCAAAAAGAAAAAAGAAAAACTAGGTTCTATAACCAAATAACAAATAAAATTCGTTTTTTACCACTAATACCAACCTTCGACCTTACTATTTACATTAAACCTTTACCTCTACTTCACTCTTTTTCACTTCTCCTACGCCAATTCAATCGTTAAGTTTGCTACTTTAAGCGAAAACACCAAGAATCGCCAAGTCGTACCGAAAACACTACGTTGCGGCGACCTTATGCCAAGCCACCAAGTCACTAAATCGCCAAGTTCTCACCCGACTATATACCAAAAACACCAAGTCCTTGCACCTAAGATCATCAAGTCCCATGCCCTATACTCCTGCCAATCCTAATACAAGCTAGAACTTTAAGATATCTATTGCAACGCTTATTTTGAAGCTATCACCAACCCCGTAACGAGAGAAGCAATTAGGGTATTTAAAGCTACTTTCACTAAGTATTATAACCACGACCTATAGGAACAAGATGTTAATGAAAATTTAACCGAAGCACATCTAACCAACTTTGACGGTTACTACATCGCTAAATACTGTAATGTTAAGAACTCTAATGACGTCTTTAATAACTTTTATAATCTCTTTAACGACTAGACCATAAATATGTAAATCTTGGTCCAAAATGGGGTTAAGATAAGGATCAAAGTGAAAATCAAGCGATAAGAGATCTACTTGTCAATTTAAGCCAATACAAAACTGATATAAAAGCTTTTCGACCTAACCCAACTTTAGAAATGCTCTCGAAACCCACATCCAAAAGAAAAGGATATTGAAGAACCCCACCACCTTTACATGCGATTTAGGGGACCCCTCCTTTACCCCCAGTTAAGTTAAGCCTCTTTATACATTAGCGATAAGGAACCTATTAACCTGCTTAGCAGTTTAATACCTTTATGTGATAACATGGAGTACGCTTTTAGCGGAGGCAAAGCGTATAAAGAAAAGGCCTCTCACGCGGCCAGAGGTATTGATATTAAGGCTTTATACCAGTTAATTAAGTAAGATAGTTAGGCCTTCTAAAACCTTTCAATACTTATTACCCTTTAGCGATTTAATCGCTAACCTCCATAAAACCTTCCCCTTTCAGGTTTACCTACGTACGAAAGCCCACTATAGGTCCTACTATAAGACTTTACCCCTCGGGTTAAACGACTGGTAATTACCCTTAATAACGCGCCTCGAAAGCTTTAAAGATTAAATTACTGGGAAATATCATTTAAGGTTAGGATAACTATTGCGTCCTTTTTTCAAGATCTGTTAAAATGATTAATATCAACTATAAACTGCTTACGAACTTCGCCAAGATCTGAAACGACGTAAAGAAGTATAATAGAAAGCTCTAAAACCTCTTCAATATCAAAATAATACACTTTTTAAATATTTAAAAATAAATAGAGGTTACCCTTTTAAGTTTTCACTTACTATTCCCTGAAATCCTTTTAAGGTATACTAAAGACTATTACCTAATCTTCCTTATTAAAGCTACTACGTTTTTCGAAATCTACGATAATATAAAAGGTCATTTAGAACACAACTTCCACCTTATGCAACACTATATAAACTAGGTTACTACGAGGTGAATTATAATAATAGCAAAGAAAAAAGGGAAATAAACTCCAATAGATATCCTTAATTAGATTTTTGACAAATTAATGCTATATTAAAAAGTAATAGGAAAAGTCTACGCTGGCGAAGCTATACTTTTCGAGAAGGTATAGGCAATAGTCATGGGCGTTAACAAGTTCGAATACACTCTATAACGCCTAAATACCACATACGAAGGCTTCTTTAACTAGTTACATTTATCGGTTGCCATAGTAATAACGCGTACATTAAACTCGCTTGATATATACTCCCAAGTTGACAACTTCCTTAACGTGGATAAAAAAGACTTTGAGGTAGTTAATTACTTCGACCGCAAATACGGCCGCCCACAACGCCTAAATTCTGGCCTACTGCCTATAAACTAGAGGTAACAGCTATGTTAATACCAACAAGTCCAATATTTAAGCGGATCTATTAACCGTAAGCACTATCGTTATAATAGTGGTAAGAAATTTTAAATCTGTGGCAAATATGGCTGTTGGTTAACTCGGCACCCCTTCACTAAGTTTAACAACAGAAAAATAGTATACCACATCTAATACCCCACTGCTTCCGAACAAGACTACTTGGATTAAATTGTAGACTTTAAAGGCGATGAGCTAATTAACAGCACTAATATCCCTAAATAGATCAAGTGATAAAAAAATACTGCTTTTAACGCGGCACAGTAACCAACCAACTACGATTTTCTATACCGTTTAGTTATTAAAAACCCTTACCTTTACCCTAACCAAGCCCCTAACTCTTTATACAATTTTAACCTCCATAATCGTTACGCGAATTACACGTTTTAAGGTATTATGACAGACATAAGGGTAATAAAATACTTAATAGGAGGCTATTCGCAGTATATAGCATTGCGGAGAGAAAGCAGTACAGCTATTGAAATCAATCGTTACGATATTAACAAAGCTAAAGTTGGCTTTAAATTAGGCGAATAATTATCATTGTTAGGAAAAAAGGTAATTTAAACGGTTGTGAAAATAATTACGTTTTACATCTTTAGATCCCCTATCTCTTTCCTTCTTTATTTAAAAAACATTAAAACTCTCGGCTTCAATGTCGATGTTAATGTAAACAAATTATTTAAGAACAGTCAGAGGTTTTTACTCGCCCTTAAATAAAGGCATTTATAGTTTTATCTTTGAGGCCCAGAGGTATTGATACTAAACTTAACGAAGTCGGAAATATGTTAACTTTATCGGCGTTTTAACTACCAAGACTTTAATAGGCTATATAAAGTCCTAAAGTCCGTAGGGTATAATGATATGAAATAATTTACCACTACTATCGAACGTATACCTAAGCCCTCCAGAAATTTAAATTTACACTAAAAAAAGATAAGCATTTTAATTACGAAATCTTTATCAATGTATTTTACTTAGATAATAAGCCTATCCTTTACGTCGTTCATTCTGCAACCTCCTTTTATAGAGCTAAGTTTTTGAAGTCTCTTTTAGCAAAGGATACGCGGAAAAAGTGAAGGATACTATAAATTAACACGTACCTAGACTCATTTAACGTCGTTATTTGCGATACCGGTACCAACTTTACCGCGGTGAAGTTTCAAAAAGATATCAAGATAATAGATATCCAATACAAACAGGTACCTATATAAGCCCACTAAAATATTGAAAAGGTTAAAAGGGTATACGTTCTACTTCACCGAATGTATAATATCTTTACGTTAAAAATTAAAAGCTTTACGAATCTAGAAACACCTACAAATAGCAGTAAAAGATCTAAACGATACTATAGACTCTAACGGCTTGGTACCAACGCTTTTAATTTTTGGAGCTTACCCACGTTTAACGAGGAAATTTCCGCCTTGAGAAAGTACTCAAAAACGCGCTACGGCTTATAATAAAAATCTGAAAAAACTACGAAGAAAATCGGCATACCTCCAGATCAATAACGCCCTGAACACCAGAAATAGTCCTTTAACAATCAACGTACTTACTTTGCTGTTATAAAGTAAAGTCCTCATATAATGTGAGCTGGGTAAATAGGAAGGCTAGTATGAAATATTGAGTATTACAAGCTCCAAAATAATTATTAAAACTATTAACAGCCTTATATTTTTCGAATTAATTACGTTAAGTCTTATATTAGGGGTATTAAAGATAAAGATACTTAAGCCCCTCAATCCAAGTAACCGAGCCAATACAAACCTCCTGCACCCGTTTTCGATAAGCTGATAAAACGCCGCCGGCGCGAACGATTCCCGAAAAAGAGGAGGAACATTAAAAAAAAAGAATACACATCGAATCGCGTCTATAATAATGTTTGGTTAAGCAGGAAAGAGAAAGATAACGAAGACTTGATACTAAAGCTTCGAGCGTAAAGGATTATAATGACCTTCGGCAAACCCTTTAAAGAAAGTAACAAAGTTAAGATGAACGGCTTATTAACTCGAGGGGTTATATAATTCGTATCAAAAACCGATTTTAACCTTCAAGATCTAAATGTTACGATCTTCAAATCAAGGATTATTAACAAGGTCAAAAGTAAGACTACGGGACGGCCGTAAGAAAAATCACGTTTAATCGCTGAAAAATACAGTAATGAAGGCAAAAACTAAATATTTACATAGTCGCCAACGATTTAGGGAATCAACTAGCGTTTAGTGGTCTCTTGAACAACAAGTTTGCTAACTAAAATTTAATGCAAATGTACGCTCAATGGCTGTAATATAACGCAAGCCTACATGTAGTCAACAACGGATTTATAACGGATTATATTACTAAAACTACCACAAAAATTCTGTGTCATCTACCCTTTAAGTACAGTAATACGTTATATCAAGCCACTATACAGATTAGCTAAAGCAAACGTTTATTGGTTTTTAACCTACTAGTCGCGATTTGTATTACAGCTAGCGATAAAGTCTTTAACATACGACCCGTACTTATTAATGACGTAAAGAAGAAACTTCGGCGTAGTAGGTATACAAATTAACAATATACTTTTTGTCGGAATAGCTGGCTTTGTAGTATTAAAACAGCAAACGATTAAGCCTTTAAATTTTAAAATTACAAGCCGATAACAACGTTAATAGAGAATAATTAACTTGACTTTAAAAGATCGTTAATCCGTATACTTAGTATTAACGACGGCCTAAGTTTTCGTTAAAAGGGCTAGTGAGCTGTTTTAACTACAATTAATAAAATTAATGTGGTTAAGGCTTAACGGTAATTGAAATAGCGTGCCCGAGGCAGCTATATTACTACCTTATGCCAACTGGAAGCCTTTTACGACCTATTCATCGCGAAGTAAGCACAAGCGCTAACAGATAAGAACTTTAACTAGCTAAATAAAAGGCTCGAGTGGCAAATTCAATACTTAAGCTGAGAAATTAATATGATCACAATCGATCTCTCGAGTGCTAAATTAATAATATTTACAGACGGATTCTTTGCAAACAACACCGATTTATCTTTACAAATCGGCTTTCTAATAACCTTTGTTAATAAAGACAAATATGAAAACTAGTTTAATATCATCAGCAACTTAATCTACTAAACCTTAATCAAGTGTAAAAGGATTACACAAAACGTACTAGCTTCAGAGGTCTACGGCATGATAGCGGATTTCGACGTAGATATAACACTATAAGAAACTTTCAACCTTATTACCAAATAGTTAAAGATTCCTCTCATCCTGGTAGTAATTTGTACCGACTTAAAAACCCTTTTTAAATGTCATTTAAAGCTCAGAACTATTAGCTAAAAACGCCTAATAATCAACGTAATAGTACTCCGTAAAGTCTACAAGGGGAGGGAAATTAAAGAGTTCCGATGGATCGATGGCAAAGATAATCCCGCCGATGTCATAACAAAGATATCGCTGAATATAGCCCTAGAAAGGTTTATGAATAACAATAAGCTAACTATCCGAATCGAAGGCTACGTTAATAAGCCGCCTAGAAAGCCCGGATTATGTGATAAGTGATGTATTAGTAAACTAAAAGACTACCAGGGGATTAATAATAGTAATCTATTTAAATAGCACAGTTAAAGTAAAGGCTTGCAAAGGTTTATAGCGAAAGAACTTTTTGTGGGAGTTAATAAACTCGGACTTCGAAGTAACGGAACAATTAAGGCCAAATGGAGTCGATTTACATGCAATTGAGTGTAATTTAGTACAGAAGTCAACTGTAATTAACAGGGGTCTGGCTAGTTAACGAAAAGACAATTCAGTAGAAACCGGAAAAGATTAGTCAACCACACTGGCATACGCGTACAAACTAAAAAACCGCTAGCATTGAAATATTATTACATACAATAAAGTTAACTGTACTATAAGTGTATTGCTTTATGCGGACTTATCGCATTGGATGTAAGTCGAGTGCAGTAAGCTGCACTTTACTCTAGGGTACGGGCCAAGCAATTAACCATACAAATTACTGTGCAGACCGGCTGGCGGTCTGCCAAACCTAGAACAATACATCCACTACTTAACCAATGCAATACTAATGTTACTTCTAAGACGAATCGATTCGACAACTTTACAATGTCTAAAGCCCTACCAATAATCATACAATTATTTTTAAAAGTACTTCGGGTTTTACAATCTTTCCACGCTTCCACATGTTTTTTTTAAATGCTAATGTTGAAATACAGAATAATAAGGACCATTACAACATCCCGTTATAGGTATTTAATTAGGGTTCGTTTTTTTCTTAAGCTATTTATAATAAACCGAGTCCATTATTAATTAGTGTTGGTTAGGTTTTTACGTTAAGGTATGAAGAAGACAGTATAGTATTCAAAGTATAATAGTAAGATAGATTATAGAGTGTAAGAGGAATAAGAAGTATTTGGAAAGTGCATGTCTCAGATAAGAGCTTATAAGCTCCCACTTGAGGCGTAACACTTTACCATGTATTCTGCTAACGTACTCCCTAGAGCGTGACATGTTATTATACACTCCGCAAACGTAGTTTCCTACGCTTGCTAATTATAATGATATCTAATAATATCCAAATGAATGTTGTATTGTTACATATATATAATCTCATTCAATAAACTCTGTTTATAGGGTTTCTGTGAACTGTTATTATTAAACAGTCAACTTGTTTTATTATGCGATTGAGGCGCTTTATAACTCATCTTAAATATACGCGTTAAAAACCTGCTCTAAAACTTAAACGTTTACATACCAATTATCAGAAAATATAATTTTAAATTAAAATTCGAAAGTAGTGAAACTATAGTTGAAAATAAAAACCAAGGATTATATATAAAAGGATTAAACTAAAATTATTGTTTAAAGTGATTGGATATTATTTATAATACTTAAAAAAAGGAGAAGCTCCTATTATAAAGCTATTATGAAACTAATATAATATAGCGTAGCCTAGTTATATAATTGGTTACATGATGTAGGCATGCGTTAAAGCATCGTAAGAGTGTTATAAGAGTGTAGTAATTGCTAGAGCTAGATTTCTGGTAACATCTAGGGCAGGCACCAACGTATAACATGAACACTTTACTATTAGCAGCATACACCCCATAACAGTTGGCTATGTATTAACTAATACAATAGATGATAATTTACAACAATAATATGTTTATTATTCTAACTTCAACTTGTTAATTTACCGTTACGAAATTCACGTATAAAACCAAATACGTAGTTTTTGCAACATTATATCTTATTTATTATGAACAATTGAAATTATCAAAAAACTACGTATAAAATGCTGATATATATAATATTTCACAATAGTTAACTAATAATTAAACCAACAAAACCAAATATATTAACAATAAAAGGAAATATACAACGATTTATAGTCATATAATATAATAATACTTCAATATGACTTTGGATACTCGATATATAACTTGCAAAGAAAATCTAACCAACATATATATTAAAACCTTACTGTTATCTATCTTTCACTTGTTCATTAAATATTTAGAAATAAAATAATTGCATTCCGAATTTTAAAATAAAATATCTATAATACAGTTAAATGTTTTAAATACGTGAAACCCAGCAATGAAAATGAAAATTCATATATTAAGATAATTATATAACCGTATTAAACATGTTGATCTAAAAATCGCATACGTAGGTTACAAAGTGAATTTTTCTAGGTCTCCTCTCTTAGCAGCTTCTCAGCTGCCTCCTTAGCTTGTCTCTTTCTCTTTACATCAATCAATACTACTTCTTTTGCTCCGCTCCGTTGCCCTACAATCCAAAACACATGTGCCTACCCACCCGCTCGTTCACTTTGCTTGCGTACACGTTTACTGTTGCACCAACTAAGTTGTGAAATCTTGATGCGTCTATACTGTTGCCGAACAGCTCATGGACCGCCGACCAGGCCGCAAAGAAGCCCTCGAACCGGGCATCCTCCGAAAATTCAAGCCTCCTTCTTGAAAGATCAATACCACAGTCTGGCCGTCGAGCCCAATGGCACACTCTTTCACAGTCCTGTCCCCATCCTCCCTGTCGTATCACAGTTGGCAAGAAAGCCCGGGTGTGAACACCTTGTTCGTTTCATCTCAACTGCATGTCCACCTTGTCATCTATGCTTGTGTAGGTCAGGGGGACAGCGGGATAAACGTCCGTGCCATACGTCGCGTTCAGCGTCACATTACCCACCACGCTGCCATCCTCGAGCCGGTTCCAGGTCTCGGTCGCGCGCCCGAGCGCGTCCAGCCGCACCAGCACCTGGCGCGAGCCCCGCGTCCAGTTCCCGTAGCCCCCGTAGCCCGTGTGCCGGCCGAAGCAGAGGTGCTGGAGCCCGTGGCCGCTGCCGCCGCCGCCGACGCCGCCGGTGTCGCCGGCGGCAGGCGGCGGCGGCGGCGCGCCCGGCCCCAAGCGGACGCACCAGTCGTTCCCGTGGTCGTGCCCGCTGAAGGCCGCGGCCAGGCCGTCCGTGGCCTGCAGGGCCCGCGTGAACGGGCCGTCGGGCCCCCCGCCGCGGCCGCGGCCGCCGCCCGCGGCGGCGGGCGCGCCCTGCTGCGCCAGCGGCACGTCCGCGTTGATGCCGGGCGCCGTGGTGGCGTCCAGGCCGGCGGCCTGGAGCGCCGCAGCGGCGTCGACGGGGATGTGGAAGAAGGCGAGCGAGGGGATTGCCTTCCCGTGGGTGGCGGTCAGGTTGTCTCTGGTCCGTTCGAACCAGGCGACGGCGCTGCTTCCTACCCAGTTGGGGAGGTCGCCGGCGGATGGGTTGGAGCGTGGTGTTTGGAACTGTTTGCTGAAGACTTGTCAGTGGCTAGTCGACAAGCTCCCGGTTAGCTGGCTTACCCTCCGCGGCTATCGAAGAACCACAAGAGCATAGCCGGGGTGCCCGTGGTGTCTTGCGCGGTGTAGACGGGCAAATAGTAGTTGGAGATCCCAGAGTCGTTTCCGAAGACGGCCCTCCCAGTCAGGCTATTTTCGTACCTCTTTTCGCGCTTGTACAGGTCTACCCTAGACAGATTGAAATCGGAATCATGATCTGTGGAGCACCGGATTAGCGAACCGCGGCGGCGGGATGCGACCAGCACGCTGCTGTTGTCCCGACTCACTCCCGTACGTCGAAGCCCACGGCAGCCCGGCCTCCACCATCGGCGCCACTATCGCATCGACATAGTCGGTCGCGTTCTCCCGAAGCGTGGCCTCGCCAGCGACCAGGTCGCCGTTGAGCACGACGAGCTGGGGACACTCGCGGCCGAGCACGGTCCGCATCACCCCCAGCGTGCCGGCATCCTGCCGGGGGCCCCAGTCCGTGTCCTCGGCCTCGCCGAAGTGCAGGTCCGCAAAGATGGCAATCTGGAAGGTGCCGTCCTCGGAGAACCGGAGTGCGGGCCAGGCGAGCGTTGCGCAGCAGTGCCACAGGAGGGCCGCCGGGGCTAGCCACGTGTGGGAACCCCTTCGGGCCATTGGTTCATCACGGGAAGGTTTGCGAGCCAGTGGCGTTCTGCAGTCTGGAACTTGGTGGCAGGAGAAAAGGGATGTTGGGTGGAGGTGCGGGAGGACATGGGCCGAATTGGTAAACAGTCACATCGAACCATGCTGGGGCCCATAAACTTTACATTCTGGGCCGAGGGGGCCACAGCCCAGTGGCTGTACTGCCCAAGTCGCGGGAAAATAAATGTTTGTGAGCCTTGGCCACTGTGTCTTGAGCCTTAACAGCCATGATCCTGGCCATCACCTGGGCTGCTCGGGCTGCGCACAGGCAGACGTGGAATGTGTGCGTGTTGTTGACGTTGTTGTGAGAAAAGTCTATCCACAGGCAGTTACTGTATGTATCCTAGTAGTTGAACACCCCTGTCGGTTGAACAGCGAAATGAAGATTAGTAACAAGTTCCATCCACCATAACTAAATTACCATGATGGCAATAATATAATTGAAATAAGATTTTCGTCTTTTGAAGTAATTATTGATTTATATAATAAGCCAGCTATTAGTAGCCTCCGCCTTTATTGCTATAACATAATAGATTTGAATTGCGCTAAAAGTAACGTTTATCATAATTATTTAATGTAATTTACTATCACCGGGCAGTGCCTACTATAAAGCTAGTATAGCGCGACCTTTGAAGTTGCTTAACTATGTGCAAACTCTTATAGGAAAATTTGTAACTTAGGTGTTCTCACCTTATAACGACCATTTTATATAAAAGTTTCTGTTTCTATACCTTAACTTTTAACTTATTGAATGAACTATAACAACTACCTTATATAAAAGTCTCTGTTTCTATCCCTTAACCATTAACTGATTGAATAAACTATTAAAAACGGAAAGCTCCCTTTCTAGCCTTTTGTTCTAATAAGTGAATATATAGAATTGAAAACTTATTTTATATACTTGTAACTAATTTTCAAATAGTATGTTATACGTAGTTGTTAAATACCGATAGTATTAATAGGTATTACCTATTGATAGACCTTTAGACGTTGTAACGTTGTCGATTTGAATTGGTTAAAGTAACAGTAGGATTGCATAGTCAAGTAGTGGATGTATTGTTTTAGGTTTGACAGACCGTTAGCCGGTTTGTATACTAATTTATATAGTCAATTGCTTAACCTGTATTCTAATATCAATTGGGTATATACTATATTGAACTTTACAGTTAATACAACTGACTCATGAAATAATATACATAACTTACAATTAATACAATTAACTTATGTTGATTAACTGTATTACAATTACTACTATTTTAATATTAGCGGCTTTTTCTTTTATATACGCATATCAATATAGTCGACTATTTATTTCCAATAACCTCTAAAGTTTCCCTTCGTTAACTGGCTAGACCATTGTTAGTTACGCAGCTAAATTAACTTCAATTACCTCTTTTTACCCTATAGTTTCTAGTTTTAATTCAATTTACCTTCGCATACAGGTCTTCCGTTATAAACTTATACAAAACTTCAATTTAACCATAACAATTAATTAAGTCGCTGACTTTAATTTCCTGTTGGTTTTCTAGTTTGTTAAGATACGTTTACTTTGCTCCTTAATTTTCGACATATGATTTAACTTTGTCAAGTAGCTTTTTAATGTGGTCTTTGATATGTATGATTGACTTATTGCTATTTACAAATTTCTTTGGGTCTTTATTCAGTATTGATTTCGTTATAACATTAGTTTTTTTTTTACTGTTAATCCACGTAAACTTTTTGGTTTTCCTACCTTCATAGGCTTTGCAAAATGCTATTACGTTAATTATAGGGCTTTTTTCGCTAGTTATTCTCAGTTTTGAAATTTATTTAAATAGGTCTTTTGAATTAGTATATATTACTATCGGGATAGATGGAATCTTCAACTATCTGGTGACGATGTTAAAGGTTTTTTGTATTATTATACATATATTAAAACCAGCTATTATACTATAGATTTCAAAAGTTAACATATTTCAAGTAATCTTTTTACATTTAACGAAAGTTTAATGGATTAAGTTTCCAATGATTTAAAACTGGTTTTCCTATAATCTATTCTTATTGACGATCGTTATAAGGAATTCAATTTGTAATGACAAATTTGTATTGTTTACAAAGAAGCCATTTGTAAAGATTATGAACTTGGCACTCGACAAATCGATTGTAACCGTATTGATTCCACTTTTTAAATTCTTCATTTATTAATCCAAACTTTTATTTAATTGATTATAGTCTTTACCACTTAAGTTTCGAATTTATACCGTAAACGAAAAATGGTATGAAGTTTATAGTTAGTATAACGTCATAATATAACTACTACAAACGTATTGCTCTAAATATCTTTAAGCCCTTACTATATTGATATCATTAATTGTAACTAAGTCAGTATGTTAAACCTCTTAATAGAAATGAAGTTCAATATTATTATGATTAATATTATATTTACGGATTAATGATCCGTTAAAATTATGACCAGCTTATAATTCAAAAATTTAAAATTTTCATTGCTTGCTATTCCAATATTACGAAACTAGTAGTCATGATGAAAGGGTTATCGTTAATTTATATTTCTACCAAGCCGAAATTTTCGTTCTATGTAGTTAGTAAATAAAGATTGTATATTCAAGATTTTATACTCAATTTCAACTTCAAATATAATTGATATATGAGGAAATAATAAACATTTGTTTTAACTAATTTGTATTATAACTTAACTTATTATATAACCGTCTCCAAAGGGTATTTTTCATGAGGTTTTGGTAATGATTTAATAAAACGATCCTTTAAAAGTTAAATATCACTTACATATATGTTTGAGTAATATTATGCTTATTAAATATAAACCTCCCAATAGTTTTAACTAGTGAACTTATTACTAATTCGATTAATAAGCGCTAGGTAATGTTTCAAATCGTTGACAATAACATTAGGATCTAGTTTCTGTTTTCATTACTGTATTTTTGAGCGATAAAGTGTGACTTTTTGTATGGTTTTCATGTTGTTCAACTTTTAACGTCGTATATAATATTAAATTTAAAAATCATGATATTCGTCTTCTAAAGGTTAATGTTGTTAGGTCTTTGGACGTTGCAATATTAACGATTCGATTGGTCGAAGTAATAGTAGTATTGTGTAGGCAGATGATAGATGTATTGTTTTAGGTTAAGAAAATCACTAACTGGCCTACACACTATTTTTTATGGTTAATTACTTAGCCTGTGCCCTAGTGTAAAGTGGGTACATACTATACTTGACTTGAAGTTAATATGATAAACACAAAAAACAAAACACTTAACTCGCAGTCAACTTTACTATAAGTAAAGTTGACCTACTACACTACATTTACTACTATTCCAACAGTTAAGTTCCCATTTAGGTATAAATTATATAGATTCTCAAATAATGTGTTCATTAATTCTAACCTTATCCTTTTTTTCAAAAATCATTCCCGAAATCTTAATGATTTCTTATAAAGGGACTTTGACAGCGAAATTTTAATTTTTCTTTTTTTCGTACTAATCTAAATTATATTTTCAATCCGAACCACTTTATATTCTTTATCCTTAGTAACTTTTCTTTTTGGTAGGTAGCTACGTCATCAACTTTTTATTAGCTTTTAAATTACGAAATAAGAAGAATTATATTGGCTAATTGATTTAACTTAAGAATATTTATCATCATCGTTATTATTAATGTTAGTTGCTCCAATGTAAGGTTGAACCTAAATTATACGCAACTTTGCAGAACCGTTAGCATTTTTAACAATTACCTTAGAGTTAGCGATATTTAAGATCTTGAATAAGCCATTTTATTTGCCTAGTTTTCAGCATACGAGAATTTCACTTTATAACGGTAAAGATAGTACGTCGATCACTATAGGGCCGTTTCTAGTATTAAGGATAGTATTTACTTAAGGCTGTAATAATTCCTTCCATATTTCCTTCAAAGCCTTATCGTATACTACAACCCTTTTTTAGGTACTTCCTGATAATGGAGATTCACTCGTAAAACGAGGATATACTCTAAAGACCAGAAATATTAACACTAAACCAGTAAGGATTACAATATAGTTCGAGTCATTTACCGCTATCGAAAGGCATACCCTCCAAATTTAATAACTTCCAATATTTAAAGTAAAAATATTATACGCTTTACAAAATAATACTTTTATATTTTAGACCTTCCTAATATTTTATTAAAGCTTAATATTTATTTGTTTACATTATATTTCCATTCTTCCAATATCTTTTTAAGCCTCCACCGCCATTGAGTTAGTATTAATATCGTAAACGACGGTATTTGATATTCTCAAATACGCTTTATTTTACAATATCCTTCAAGTTTTTTCACATATCTTTCGCTAATAAACATTTAAGGAACTAGAAAAAATGGATTAAGGCTGTAGAGTTTATAACGTAAAAGGAGGATTCTTTTTTAGTGAAATATGTTAACGAAAATCTCGTAATTAAAATTTCCGTCGTTTTTCAATATGAACTTGAATTTTTTGAACGTTTTGGTATATATTAAGCAAAAATAACAAAGATTTTTTTTTCAACTTTGAATTAAAACATTTAATATATTTATTACTTACAGATTTAACGCTATCTATAACCTATTCACGGTTAGGTAATGGAAACACCAGTATAATCAACGTATCCTTAACTCCGTTACATTTAATACCGCTATATTTGCTTTTTAATATTTAAACTAAAGGTGCACCTACTTGAAAATGAAAAGAAATATCTAACCGTTCTTAATTAATTTGTTAAAATTAATATTAACGTTGATATCAAAGATCTTTATATACTATACACAAAGAAAGAATACAGTTAATGATTTAAAAATGGAAAACGTAATACACCTTATAACATTTTAAATCGTCGTCAATCTTAATAATAATGATTGGTCGAAAAGAATAAAATCAACTTTAGTTTTATCAATATTTTCATAATAAATCTCTGTAGTAGTTATGCTTTCCCGTCGTAGTTCCGAATACTGAAAATAACCTTTTGTTAAGTACCTTACTACCTTTATATTTCATATTATATTTCAAAACATATAGTTTACAAAAGTATCACGAAATCTAAAGGTATTTCAAGGGTATAATATTTAATCTTTAAGGAAAATATAAGGGGTTTCACTACTTTAAAGGTGCAAAAACGCGTTTTCAGTTAATTAGTAAGTCGTTTTAAAATCTTTTCTTTATAATACGTAACTTGGTTTAACGTATCGCTATTTTTGATCTTTTTAATGTTACAATTTACGATACAATTGAAATAGATATTCCCGAAAGTAATATGATATTAAATATAATATATTATATATTGTTTACAACATTCAATCTTAGAGTACCGAGTTGACTAGTAACTGGATTTTCTATAGTTCTAAATTTTTTACCACTTTTACAACGATAATTTTTACGATTGATAAATCTGTTTAAATCATATCCCCATTATTAACTTCGATGTTCCTATAGCCATTGATTCAGAAACCTTAGCCGAGATTTTGAGCTTTAGAGCTTTTTGTATTAACAATTAATATAATATATTACCTCACCATATTTGTTATCCCAATCGCAGAAATTATAAGTTTAAGAGTAAATACTAATTAAATGTAGTGTATGAGCTATTTCAATGGTAAGCGAGGACCGCAACTAGTTAAAAGAGACTCTACAGGTGGCATTAACGCATTGTAGGGCGTATTTGAATTCTTTAACGGTAGTGATAGCTGCTCATACCTGATTATAAAATATGGTTCCACTAACTTAAACTTTCTTTATTAATTTTTAGTATAATATTAAGTCATCAAATATCTGATTAAGACATTTATTAAGATTTACTTCTGTTTTTTTTTAAAAAAAAATCATTACCGTTTTTCACCTCATCATAGCCCAATCTATATAGTATTATGTAAAGTTAATATTGTATTTGAAGTAACTTTTTATATCATCGAAGATTTTACGGAAATTTTTACTCTCGTTAGGAAAGTTAGATAACACTCTCTAGCATAACTTGTGAGAATTTAAGGAAAAAGTAAGTAAAAACCAAAAGATAAAACCTTCATTTATTTCCAAATCTTAAGTAAAGATATTATCTTTGCATCAAAAAAATTATAAGGCTTTCTATTAGAATAGCAGTTAAATGCAGTAAATTCAATCAAACTCAACTGTCAGTTTAGTTGATTGTACTGACTGCAAATTGGCTACAGTTTGTGGGACTGCACTATAAGTGCAGTGCAGTAGGTGCACACTTTAAAGTGAGGCATAAGCTAAAGCGTTTTGCCATACAAATTAGTGTGCAGACCGGCTAGCCGTCTGCTAAACTTAGAACTTACAACTCAACTTTAAACAATTTTAATACAGCATTAATTACTTCAACCACAGCGATTAGAATCGACTACTTCGTAACGATAAAGGTTTACCAACACTAATCAGTGCTTATTAGATTAAGCACAGGTTGGCTAGGTAAAAAAAGAAGCTGTTTTCCTATTGTTACGCTTTGTTTAGATGTGGTAAAGAAAAGATTCTTACGAAAGACTCGTATAATCTATGTAGTTTTTCGTGCCAGCAAATATAAAATACTTATAGGCTATACAGTTATTCGAAGCAGCCTATAAATAAACGACGGTCTCGCTATTGAAAACACTACAAAATCTTTATTATTTTTTTAAAAAGCGTTAGGATTAACTTCCCAAGATTTTTAAAAATTACCAAGTTAGTAAGTTGGTAAACAACTAAGCTAATACTACTATTATAGGTACTACTATTATAAATTTCAAATCGTAAAAACGACTAAGTCTCATAATCTTTAATATACACTTACTTTAACAGCAAACCTACGACTTACCTCTTCACACCACTCCTTTTTAGCCTTAAACTATTGAATATTTATTAATATAGCTTTAGGGAACGCTAAAATTAATATCATTACAGATTCTACTCAAAAGGAAGAAATCAAAAACCTCGGATTCACATTTGTTAAGCACTTCGATAACGACCTTTAACAAATGAACCCCGATAAGAACTCTATCCCTAAGTACTTAACGAATTGAATCATCTATTATATCCTCGATTTAGACTTTACCGGATGCAATATAGGACTTATAGCCTTTAACAACTTTTACGAATAGTTTAACAAATAGACTTGAGATATATAAAAGACGATAAATAGGTAATTTGTCGGTAAAGTCTCTGTCTATTTATATGAACGTAGAGTGTAGAAGAGTAATCGTAAAGATTGTATATATTGAATTAGTAAGATAAGATAGATTAGAAGGGAGAAGAGGCATCCAGAGAGTTCATACCTCAAGTAAGAGCTTATAAGCTCTCACCCAGTGCGTGGTATTCTACCATACACTCTGCCAACGTTCCTTTTATGCCGCGCTACGTATAATTCACTTTGTAAAAGTATATCCTGCTGTTTGACACGTTATTATGTACTTTGTAAGAGTGTAGCCTGTAATGTGATACGTTATCATGCACTTTGTAGGAGTGTACCTTGTAGTATAATACACTGCTATGTAACCTGTAAGGTGGTTCCTATATATACCAACTATAATGATATATAATAATATTCATACAAGCAATCTTTTCTTCTTTAGTATAGTCTATATCTATAATTTAATAATGATAGTATAGTTGTAATACGATTCGTATCCGTAATCCAATAATGATAGTACAATTTGCTTAAGCCTTTAATTAGTCGTTTAGTAACGATAATATTGTAATTTCATTCCTAATTGGTAATGACAGTGGTGTTTACTATCCATCTAGGAAAAACTTCTTTCTTTTCCTTCTTTTTTTATTAAATTAGAATTGTTATGGTTTATGTTACGTAATATTTTCAGTTACGTTATTAATAGTAGTAATTATAATTAGTACTACTTTCGTTTTGAATTCTTAATCCAAAGCACTTTACATAGGCAGGAGTGATTCCAATACGTATACCTAGGCGTCTTACGTTCGATAAAGCCCTATTAACATGGTATTTAAAGCGCCCTACTTTGAAAAGAACGCTTCTAAGTTATTTGTCGAAATCTTTCGCTTCCATAGTGGCGTTATTAACGTGATATTTAGAACATCCTTTTCTTTTTGGTTATCGTGTGTCGAAAATATTATCCGGTTTTTTCTCCCCTTAAAGTTAAGTGGCTTATAACGTATCCAACCCTTTCTTTTCTTAAATTTGCATGTCAGAACGTTATTATATCCTTTTATCCTCCTGCAATTAATTGTTTAATATCGTATCTGAGTCTTTCTCCTTTTAAAGATACGCTTCCATTAATGTTTTCAGTTCTTTCATTCCTTAAAGTTACGGCCTAAATACTGTATCCAGATTTTCCATTTGTAGAGGTATTTCCGTCTTTTGTGGTCGAGTTGCCAATACCGTATCTAAGCCTTTCTCCTCCTGAAATTTCCCTTTCAATAATATATTTTCCTCTCTCTTTTCTTAAGAACGCGATCCGAATAATATATCTAGCTATTTTATTTTTTAAAGTTATGTGTCAAAACGCTATTGCAGCCCCTACTCACCCTAAAGGTTAGTAGGGAATTATATACCTAACCCGTTCTTATTTTAAGGTCACGGCCTAGCTTATATATCTGGACACTCTTCTTATCAGGTTTACACGTCGGAATACTATTACGGCCCTTTTTTTTCTTAATTTCGTGGCTCAGATGACGTATCTGAGCCATCCTCATTTTAAACTTGCATTTTAAAACTCAATTGTGGCCCTTTCTTCTGTAAAGGCACTCCTTTCCCTCGAGGGTACGGCTCGAACTATTTATCCAGATTTTTTTCCTCTTATGTTAATTCGTCCAACTCTATCTGCACTTCACAGCTTACTTTCAGCTTTACTGAGAGTCTTACTCCCTGTATTTACGAAGTTTTCTCTCGTTTCTTATCCGTTATTTTAAAAAGCTGGTTCTAGTGTTTTTTCAACCAATATCCTTCCACGAATTTCATATCCATCACTTTATCGTCGGTTTATTTTGGCATTTAAGTAATCCGAGCCATTACCGACAACATTTCTGCAATACAGCTGTTATTGCCATCGGTCGTACTAATGCCTCTACTCTATAGTTATCTGAGCAATATTCTTGAAATCGTACCATTTACTATACACTATATCTCTGGTTTCTAATCCGCAAAATCCTCCCTAAAGTAATTGAATAAATGTTGTCTTTTAATATCTTCGTTACAATAGTTAAAAATCATGTTTATAATATATGTATTCGCCGCAAAAGGGTCCAAATTCTCCACTAGAGCTTCGATCTTACTATCCTACAAGTTGAGATCTAAGTGCATAAAAATGCTTTTTCTAAACTATTTATTTTTAAACAAATAGTTCATAAATTCGCTAACTTCATTCAGGTTTATTGGTATTAGAGTTATGGTTGTAAAAGTACAAAGTGTATTGGAGAGGTTAGGAAGCAGGTTTCTACGTGTACCAGAAATGTTCGAGGGGTGTAAAAGTTGGTTTTTCGTAGTGGATGAGATTCGGATTCGCTTGGAATGCAGTGTTTCAAGAGGTTCCATCTAAATGAAAGCGTATAATACGTGAAATAAAAGAAAATCAAATGCAGCAAAACTTACAAAGTGAGACGTCTAACCCTTGATAACACCAACGGAATTTAAATGAAACGAAAATGGAACATTATTATAGGCTATTCAGATGGCTTAAATTAGCCACTTTAATGCTTTTTAAACGTTATATTAACCAAGCGGCTAGAAAATTCTAATGTTATAAGTAAGCAACTCAAATACGTAGTATGATTCAAAGCAGACGAGAGAAAGCAAACGAGGTAAAGTGGAAACGAGGGAAAATAAATAAGGTAGTGTGAATAGCGGAAAATATTTAAAGGTATTTATGTGTGGTTTTTGTAAGGCTTAGTAGCGTAGTAAATGTTTCGAATACTATTTAGTATGCGGTTCGGATGTCGTATTTTAGCCGCTTTGAAGGCCTATAAGCGGTATGAATTTTACATCTTAGCCTATTCCGAAGTTCGGGAGCGGTTTAATTATAGTGTTTAAATTGGATAAATCCTAACAAAAGGTTCCAAAACTTATTGGTTTTAGCTTACATAGCCTAATGCGTAATAAAACGCTTTCCAAAAAATGCACAGGTACGTCTAAAGCGTTAAAACGAGGTGACGGATAACGTAATGTGGCTTTTAGTAGATAGGGTATTAACCAAGATAATAGTATCATATCAAAGTTATGCTTTTTAAAGTTACTCCGGATTTTACAGTCTTTTTACATTTCGGGTTTTAAAAGCATACCCGCGTATTTCTATACTTCTGTATAGTTTTGGTAAGTCGTAATGTTAAAGTACAGATAGTTGGGACCTCTACAATATCCCGTTATAGGTATTTAACTTAGGCTTATCCTTTTTTCCCTACGCTGTTAGTAATTAATCGAACCGACATTGATTATTATCGGTAAAATCTCTGCCTATTTACGTGAGTATAAAGAGTAGAAAAGTAATCTTACAGATTATATATATTAAATTAGTAAGATAAAATAGATTCAAAGGGAGAAAAGGCATCCAAAGAGTATGCGCCTCAGGTGAGAGCTTATAGGCTTTCACTCAGAGCGTATTATTCTACTCTGCACTCTACCAACGTCCCTTCTAGGCCACGCCACGCATAATTCACCCTGTAAAAGTGTATCCTGTAGCGTGACATATTATCATGCACTCTGCAAGAGTGAAGCCTGTAACGTAATACGTTATCATTCATTCTGCAAGAGTGCAGCCTGCAGTATAACGCGTTATCATGCACTCTACAGGAGTGAACCTTTTAGCATGATGCACTGCCATGTAACCTATAAGGTGGTCCCTATGTATACTAACTATAGCTATATATAACAAGATCCACATAAGTTAAAATTAAGTTAAAAAGCGAATTAGCTAATAAAGAGATCGATCTGTTTATAAGAAAAGAGAAAGATAGTAGTTTTGCTAACCTATTATATAAATACATCATATATGAAAACAATTAATGAATTCGGGAATAGAGTAAATATATCGCTAGCAACGGCATCCCTTAATGCATTTATATATGTTTATAAGGATTTATTTAAGGCTGGCTAATTTTCTTTAACCTTTTTACGTAAGATTAATAGTTTAATACTACTAACTGTAAAAAATTGATTAAATTCTATGCCGTAAGCCCTCAAGCTTACTAGTTAATTAAATAGGAATCCAGAAGTACCCTTTAATACTAAAAGAAGTATTACCAAGTTCGCGGAAACCCTTAAACTCATTTCTATTTATTTTCTTAATATGTTTAGTTTTAGCAATCGAATTAAAAATAGGAACAGCTTTATACGAAAGCTTATTATAGGCACAACTACAAGATTTTTCTTTTTGGATTTAATTAAAAGTAGTTATCTTACTCACCGGTACTAGCCCTGATAGTAATCAAATGATCTGAATGGTCTTTAATACAAATATATTACCATTTATCCTTGAAAAGTCCCTCTTATGGATATGGATTACGCGGCAATTACTACGTTTGTTAAAGTCTGGAGAGAAAAGGAAAAGTATAACAATGAGTCATATAACCTCTTTGACGTTAAGTTACACCCGTTTTTTAACATTTACAGATAAATAAAAGTTAAATTTCCAGGTTTTTACTCGTTATTTCCTAATATTCTTACCAGTTAAGCCAAGGATTATTACCTCCAGTACCCGACGAATTGTTTTTCCTTTCACGAAATATATAATGGCTTTAAAAGCTACTTTGAATATATTATTAACCTTACCTAATACTATATCAACTGGAATATTATTAAATTGTTTTATGTATTAAATTATAAGAAAAAGATGAAAAACAAGATAAATCTCTTTAATCAAATACTTAATAGGCTAATACTTTATTAATAAGCAATAAGAAACGTGGAAACTAGCGAGTTCATCCTATATAAATAGGGTCGGCAAACCTTTACGAGCTATAAAGAATTCTAATGCGCTTTTTAGTGCCCAGATACCACCTATGAGGTGTTATTTAGCCAGTTTAGTTTTTCGTTAGTGACATTGACAGCTCGACTTTCAGACTCGATTAGTATATACTCCCAAGCTTCAAAATTCAGCGACGATAAAAAAAACCCTTCTATATATACTATATCAACTGCAAGTATGGAAAGCTCGACTAGTACGGCTAATGAAAAGCCTAGACCTAGGGACGTAACTAAGCCACATACGGAGGAGGGTATTCCTCTTTCTCAAGGTCTTTAAGCCAGCTAAACAAGTTTACTTTAAACGCTAAGAGATGTTGGATTTGTAGCACACAAGGTTTCTGGTCAATACGTTATACTGCTGCCGAACGCGAATCAAAGCTGGTAATGTACTATTTTGAAAGAAAAGAAGTCAAAGAGGAGGAAAATAAGCCAAAAGCTATTAGCTGGTATGAAGATACTAGCACCGGCCCAAAAGTAACGTAATGACTCGCCAACTATATTTTCTTGTACTATTTAACAAGTAAAAACCCTTATCTTCGACATGACGATAACAACCCTAACCCTAAACACCTCTTTACTATTGAAGATCGCTATACTAAATAGGGTTTTCAAGGTATTATACCTGATATTAGAGTAATAAGATACTTAATAGAAGGCTATTCGCAATATATCATGTTACAGAGGGATACGAATACAGCTACAAAACTTAACCATACAGATACTAACAAATTTAAAGTCGGCTTAAGCCCTGGAAAAGAACTCTTTACTAGGATTGATGATTAATATTACTATTGTTAACTCTATTGTTTTTCATATTTGAAAATCTCTTACTCGCTTTCTTTTTTGACTTAAAAATAAAAAAAACCTTAAAGTTGATATCAACATTTAAATTAACGAATTGGTTTAATTTAAGGGTAGCAAAATATTTCCACCTAACCTTAAATATGAGAATTTCTGGTTTTATATTTAAAAACCAAAGGTAATAGCATTAAACCTAACGAAGTTGAAACTCTGTTGATTATATCGTAAATTTAACTACCTGGCAACTAACAGGCTTTATAATGACCTAAAGGTAGCTACTAACAAAAAATTGGACTTATTAACTCTAAAGGTAATTAAACGGCTTTGCTATTATTATCAAATACATTTCTAAACCCTCCTAAGGTTTAAGTTTATATTAAAAAGACTAAAACCTCAACTTTAAAGTCTTCGTAAATATATTTTATATGAACAATAAACTAGTACGTTATATTATAGTTTTTGCC
Source organism: Anisogramma anomala (assembly GCA_038502455.1). Taxonomy (NCBI): domain Eukaryota; kingdom Fungi; phylum Ascomycota; class Sordariomycetes; order Diaporthales; family Gnomoniaceae; genus Anisogramma; species Anisogramma anomala. The sequence continues at coordinate 9,317,674 of JASMMZ010000009.1, forward strand.
ACAGCTTTTTATAACATTTATTCGTTTATAATTATTTCAGCGAAGAAAACTTAAAAGGTATTATATACTTTGTGGATCAATACATACCTTAGGTTATTAAACGTATTAATTTATGACGTCGGTACTAACTTTATTATAATAAAGTTTTAAGCTAATGTTAGGTTGATAGGGATTGAATGTAAACAGGTCTCCGTTAAGACTTATTGAAGTATTGTTAAAGTAGAGAAGATTTGCGTTTTTTTTTATGAAGGACCTACGATATTTTTACCCTAGAAATCGAAAGTTTTACAAGTTAAAAACACAGCTTTAAATAACGCTAAAGGGACTTAATAATACTATTAGCATTAATGGTTTTATATCAATATTTTAGGTATTTAGGGATTACCTACATATAACAACTAAGTTTTCATGATTGTTAAATGCCTAACAATATATTATAATACATAGAAAAGCCTTAAAGTAATTCAGGAAGGAATCGGTACGCCGTTAGGTTAACGAAGCTTTTAATACTAAAAACGGACCGTTAACAATAAAAGTATTATCCTTACCCTTTAAAGTAAAGTCTTTATATAGCGAAAACTAGGTAAATGAGATAAGCTGTATAAAATATTGATTATTACCAACTTAAATGTGGTAGTTAAAACCATTAACAGTTTTATTACTTTCCGAACCATATGGCTTAAGTTATATAAACGAGCCCTTGAGTTTAAAAAATATCTTAATATTGATAACCTTTAAGCATAACTAATTAGCTAATATAATACTCTTGAGTCTATAGTTAATAAGCTAATAAAACGTTGAATGTATGGAAAACAATGAAAAAAGAGAATATATATTAAAAAGATGGACTAAAATAAGACTATAACTTTCGAAAGGAATATATAACATCGTAAATATTTTGAAGAAAAACATTGAACAGAAAACTTGCCGTTAACAAGCGTATTAAAGATATTATTAATATACTAAGTAAGCTATTTAAGGAAAGAAATTAAATGGAGAAAAACGGCCCTTTTATATGAGGAGTTATATAACTTATATCATTAACGTAATTGAAAGACGAAAAAGTCACTATATTTTAATAAAATATGATTTACTAGGTTAACGTTAATATTACAGATCGGCCGTACGAAAATTTACGATTAATCATTTAAAGATATGGTAATGAATATAAAAATTAGATTTTTACTTAATCGCCTATAATTAAAAAAATCAATCAGCGTTTAATCTTCGTAATTACTACTAATGCAACTATTAGCGTAAAAGGTTTACTCACACTTAATAGCTAAGACATAACTTAAGCGTATACGTAGTCCGAAACCAATTTTTAGTTGATTATACTACTAAAATTACCGAAAAAAATTAAGTGATAAGTTTCCGGTTAATACGGTAATGTATTATATAAAACCTTTATATAGACTAGCAGAAGCAGGCTTCTATTGGTTTCTAACGTATGAAATGCATTTTGAAAACAAGTTATGTATTAAGACCCTAGATTTTAGCTCGTGCCTATTAAATACAAAGTATAAAAACTTCGGTATCATGAGTGGAATGATCACACTAAATACCCGTGAGTATATAGAAGGTGTCAGAGGATTTATGTTATAAAGAAGGTAGTAGAGGTGCTGAATGAACAATATCACAACCGTGTAAGTAATGATCAAAAGCCGTGAGGCTATTCAGATATGTAGATTGAATACTTAAATTGACAACTGAAGAACTATCTAATGAAGCTACCTAACGTGGTGATGACTATGTCCTTATATCTAGTTCTTTCATTTGATGTGGTGGCGTGGGATATGTTGGATGTGTGTGTAATCTAATATATCCAGACTGAATCATTTGGATATGTAGCATATCCAACATATCCAGTCTCTGGTTCTCGATATGCCGAGTGAGTCCTTAACGACCCTAACCTTGGTGGGTCTATGGGAACAGATTCCTGGAGTTAGGCTATGTCTAACTGATTTCCTTCATTAGTTCTGTAGGCTGCTGTTGGTGTAACCTGCAGCTGTTGGGTTATAACAATAAGTATATAAATTAACGATACCTTTTTCCTCAGAAATATTGGATTTGTAATGGTAAAATAGCTTACTATCGAAGAATTAAGCTTTAAAAGTATAAGATAATCGAAACGTTAGTTGAGGGTATATAACTTAACTTTAATGAGTCTTTAATTTTTATTTATGGTATTGAAGTTAAAAAAGGTACTTATATTAACTTATGTTAAGAAGGATAAGTTAATAGCCTAACTACTATCTATAAAGCCGACGAGATAGAACCATAAAAATACCTAAAATAAAAGGATCGTACGGCTTATATTATCACATTATATTAAACGGAGGTATCGTATGAACATTTTATTACGGAATGAATACAAAGTCTATAAGATGAAAGATTTGATAGGTTAAATAAAAAGATTTAGTGGTAAGTGGACTAACTAAAAAATAATTAATAAAATTTTGGTAAATCTAACAGAATCGAATCTTATAATCTTTATAAACGAGTTATTTGCTAATAATACTAATTTTATATCGTAAATCAACCTCTTGATAATATTTGTTAACAAGAAAAACTTTGAAAGGAAAATTATAATTACTGTAAACCTCCTATATTAGATATTTATTAAGTGTATATACGTAATATAAAACGTATTAACCTTAAAAGTTTATTATATAATAATGAGCTTTAATATCTATATAATAATTAACGGTATTTCAAGGATTATTACCATATAGCTAGGATTACTTTCGATACTTATAATGGTGTATACAAACTTCTGAAGAATTTACGAATACCTATTAAAGCTAGGTATAACTAATGAAAAACGTTTAATAATAAATATAATGGCTTTAAAAGACGTATACGAAGCCTGAAGAATCGATGAATTCTGGTAAATTGATAGCAAAGAGAGCCTCGTTAATATTACAACTAAAGCTTCGCTTAATAGCGCCCTGAAAAGGTTTGTGAATAACAATAAGTTAACTGTATGAATCGAGGGCTACTTAAAACACCTGACACGTAATATGGAGAAATAAAGTTGTACTAGTAAACTTGAAAACTGTCTAGGTACTAATATTAATGGAAATGGTAGCAAAGGTAACGATGATAGTAATTTAAACTACTGGCAAAAGGTACGCAAATTATAGAGTATATAATACGAATGTGTCTATGGAAAAAGACCTATGCACGCTAGTTAAGGAACAAAGGTCTTGGAGAAAGGGAATAAAAGAGTTACAAGAGGCTGCAATAAAATTTAATTTCAGTGCAGATTAATCGGAATTGATAGGGGTTTAATTTATTGATTAAAGAGGGATTTTGGAGGTTGACACTTATTAATTGCAGGTTAAGCTAACGTTTAGACACAAAACAAAAAAAGCCGAAAGTGTTGGAATAGTAGTAAAATGCAGTAAAGTCAATCCAATTGAAATGTTAATTTGATTGATTGTATTGACTGCAACTTAGCTGCAGTTTGTGGCACTGTACTGCAAGTGCAGTATAGTAGTTGTCCACTTTAAAGTGAGGCATAAGCCAAAGCGTTTAGCTATACAAATTAGCATGCAGACCGGCTAGCGGTCTACCAAACTTAGAACTTACAACTTAACCTCAATCAATTTCAACGCAGCACTAGTTACTTCGACCACAGTAATTCGAATCGACTACGTTGCAACGATAAAGGCCTACAATCAATTTTAACTAATTTTAGAGAAAATTACAATGATCATCCTAATCGTCGATGATATTTCCCTATCGTTAATTTAAAGCTTGAAGCCTTATAGTTGACTAACTTAAGAGGTAAAATCCTGTGGCTAAATCTATAATAAGTTTACGTATATAGGCTTACATATTGTAGGAAGTTTCGCTTTAAGAAACCTAACGATTTTTGGGGAAACCTTAATAGATTTAAGGGATCTAACGATTTTATAAAAAGTTTTGAAAGATTTAACAATTTTATTTAATCAACTAATAAATAACATCAACATCGATTCCTCTTATTACATTAGCAACCGCTACTTCATGTTTTCAACTCTTGCTGAACACATACTATATATTATTATGAAGAGGTACTAAACTTTCTGAGAGAATCAATAGGTTTCTTATCGTCGGCGTATAAAAAATTGGTACCAACGGAAGGGTAGAAAACTTAAATTAACCAGAAATTTAAAGATGATTCCCTCGTAAGTTTTAAGGTCGATGATCTTAAAATTAATCCTTGATTTGGGCCATTTTGTAAAGAATTTTTACCAATATAACGAGGTTTTTCCTGGGATATAAATTTCTAAACAGATAAACTTAATCTTTAATCTTAAGTTAACCCCTTTTTTAATTGTCTTCCACATATCAATTATCAAATTGTTAAAAAACGTAGAAAATGTTTTGAAAATACGAGTATTGAGATTGAAATTTTAGCTGCCTTTTTAGTTGAGAATATAATTACCGACGAAATTGGTCAAGTATTCTTCGGTTAAATCTTCATTAATATCTCGTTTTATTAAATTAATATTTGAGAAAAAAACACCTAAAAGCTTTAATTGCTTTTATACATTTTTAACTAGGTATTATCTCAAAGTTTTAAATAACAAATCAATGTTAATTTAGGTAAGATAGGTACTTAACGATTTAAGAGCGTATGTGCTAGACAATTTAACGTGAACTTGTACGACGTGGCTTTTTTTGACGTGACTTAGTGATTCTTCGTATTTTCGTTGGAAGTAATAATTTTTATATGTTTATTAACGTATTCGATTTACATTCTTGTGACGTAAAGGAAAGAAAAAGTAGTATAAAAGGAAAATTTTAGGGTAAAAAATAAGATTAAAAGTTGTTTATTATTGTTGTTCATAATTAAACGCCGCGAGATTTAATCGTTTTTACGACTTGAAATTCATAATAGTAGTTCCCACAATAATACTAAGTTAACCGTTTACTAACTTGATACTTTTTTGAAACTTTTAAGCGGTTAATCTCAACGTTTCCAAGATAGGTTAATGAATATTTTCAATTATTTTCATAAACGATACCGTTACTAAATCTAAACTTATATTATAAACCAATTCAATTTTAAGAATTCTCTATTTTCTGGAGTTATAAACTAACGAATTAGTAAATACCCTTCTCAGAAAGATTTCCTTTACCTTAGTATTCCCTAAAGTGTAACTAGAAAATAGTTTCTTTTTTTATGTAAGAAAATTGTACTTAATCTAATAAATACTAATTAGTATTAATAGGACTTGCCAATAATAGGCCTTGAAACTTTGTAGAATTATTGATTTAAATCATTCGAAATATTAATAGTATTGCGTGGTCAAGTGTTAAATGATGTGTTTTAAGTTTGGTAGACTGCTAACCGGTGGGCATACTAATTTGTATAGTCAATTACTTAGCGCATGCCTTAGCCTAAATTGGGCACAAACTGTACTTAAATTTATAGTCAATACAGTTAACACGTAGAACAATACATATAACTTGTAGTTAGTATAGTCAACTTATGTTAACTGATTGCACTGAAATTACTACTGTTTCAATCTTATCAACAACCTCATTGATATTCGAATTCAAGTTTAAGAGAGTATAAATATTGCCCAGATTTTGGCTCGTTATTCTGACGGTATAAAACTAATGTCATATACTGACATTTAAATATTCGCTAATAAATGACTAATTACTATGATATACCCTATACCTTACATTGAATATCTTCACAAATCTTTCGAAAATCGCAAATCAAACGATTGAAATGTTTGAAATATATATACTTATATATACTATTAATATTCGCCTTGACAAGCTTTGTATAAAAGTATTGTTTGCTTGTTGACAGAGGTTTAATAACTTTACAAAAGGGAATTTACATTAAATGTAAACTTATACATAACTGTAACGAAATTTATGTTTATGTTAGCAGTGGGATGTGTTAAAATAATAGGGAGAAGAGGATTAAATATAATAGGGTAAAAAAGGTTAAATACAAAGCTAAATATAATACCAAAGCTAAATACCAAGTTAAAAGTTGTTGTTATTAAAAGATATTGTATATTATATGGGGAGTATTACATAAATAGATACATAGAAAGAGAAGAAAGGAACGTTTATGCCTATACAGATTATGCTATTACATGCTCAACTCCATTAAGTTTTGCTTCTAGTTCTAGTTTTTTCCTCTTCTATCTTCAATATACTACACTGTTTCAACGTCACATTGCTGCTCTACACGCATACCAATAAAAGAGAAGTTTATTTTTCTAACTTTACAAAAAATATTATTTATAACGAGGAAGAATAGTATTAACAGAATCAATGGCAGCACTTTCCATGATATGTTATAGTATTTTACGGTTAAAACACATTTTTTACATTATGTTACGGTATTTTACAGCATTTGTAAATAAGTAAACCACTGTTACAATACATTCCAACACCTTTTATAATATTTCTGGAAGTTTTTTGACCGGTTAACCCCTTTTATATCCTATTACAGAAGGACTATTGGTAAACCAGGGGTAATGTTACAAGTTAGTACTTAATCTAGTAGTCGCTAAGGATCTAGCCTTGGCAATTACCATACTTTCACATTGTTCACAAACTGCTCCTGAGTATACCCATGTCACGTGATCAACCAAATAACTAAGCTATTCTTTATCGTTAGCAGAGTCCTCTCTTCCTTCTTCATCGAGGATTATAGACAGTATCTGACCACCTTGAGCGACAGCTCTAGTCTAGTCCCTTCACAGTGGGAAAGGTACCAGAGAAACACTCGCGTGGCTAAAAACTTCTATAAACGTACTAATACTACAAAACAAAAAGCCGCCAATATTAAAATAATATTCCAGTATAATACATTTCAAGTTAACTATACAAACTATAAATTAATTGCAATAGAGTGCCTAATTTAATGTACGGTACGAGTTAAGTAGTTGACTAAAGAAAGTAATGTGTAGACCAGCTAGCGGTCTCATAAACTTGGGAGAAATAACAATCCACTACATGACTACTGCAATACTACTGTTACTTGGACCATACTTAGAATCGACAATGTTGCAACGTCGAAAGCCCTATCAATAACTAGTCATTTCACTAGGCTATCTAACAAGTACGACCAAGTAAAGAGTAACTATCTATAGCTTATACGATTTACGAACTGACAATCTAGTCACACAAAGATTAATCCTCACAACTATTTAGAAGTATCAATATCTGAGCCATTGACAAACAGTGACCCAACTTTGTTCTCCTTTCATACTATCAATTTTTGAATTTGCTCTAGAACCTTCTTTCCGCTTAGTAGTAAGAAAATAGAAGGACTTACCTACCTTATAGGTCAAGTCCTACCGATATACATACTAGTATAGTTTCACATACATACAGTCGCATGATTTCCAAGCGTATATCTTACGGTCGAGAATCTCATGATCTGATATACTATTAGGTGAATAGTATTGTTAACTCTGCCAGTCTGAACCACATGTTTCTAGCGGCTAGTAAATACCTGTGGCGTAGCCAAGGGGGTAGAAGATGTAACAGAGGGGATTGAGAAGCCTATATAGTAGTACTGCCCTCACGAATCACAATGAAACAACCAGAAAGGCTCTGGTGTTGGGATGGTACATTGCTTCCTTCAGTGAACCAAACAGAACGAGCCATCAGAAGCAATATGGTGGAAGTGAAAGCTAGTTATAAAGAGAAAGTGAGGGGTTCAAGGGGTATTTGAAGGAGTGGAAGGATTTGAATTGTTGTTATTTAAGTTAACTAGTCCTTGCGCTTACTCTATTATCCTCCAGACATTCATCCTATAACCTCGGGTAGTCATTTCTCTAGCGTAAGTCATGCTTAATATGTATTCCGATCCTCCATACTACTATCTATCCCTCTATCCATGTATAGCTGAGTCTTTGAAGCCATATAAAAACAAGTGAAAACAAATTGAGGTAAAACAAAAGTTAAGGTTTACATCAAAATTTAACAGTGATATAATATAACATAATGCAAAAAAAAAAAAAAATAAATAAATAAATAAATAAATAAATAAATAAATAAATTAAGAAATAAAGGAATAAAGGATAAAGAAATAGAAAACAAAGGAAACTTTCTACTATACTCTACAATAATCTTTCAAGCTTACCCCTTCTTTTCAACCTCTAACTTTTCAATCTTCAACTTTAAGTTTAATCTTAAACTTTTTCTTCTTAACCTTTTTTCTTTTCTAACACCTCAACTTTCAACTTCAACCTTGACTTTTCAATATACTTCTTCACCTCAACAAAGGTTAATATTATCGGTCCATCCTAACACGTTTTAACTAGCGATACTGTCAAAGTTGTTTTTAAATACCCTTATTTTCACATCTTAAACTTTGTCTTCCTTTTCATTTGCAACGCTCTCTTCTCCCTTGTCTTTTACCCTTTAAACGTATAGTTTTTAGATAACTAACACATACTTTCCTTCACTCTTTTATAATAGTAGGATTACCAATCCACAACGATACAAATAAAGCAATCTCATCAACTTTCCATAGCTCTATCCATCGTAGTTTAAAGGTAGGCTCCCAAACACTTTTTAAATCTTTATTTTTATCATTAACCATAAACCTTTTAAATTTAATATTATGAATCTTCAATACGATTTCCTACACTTAATTACTGACTTAAAACTTATAGCTACTATCGTCACTAAGGTTAGTTTCAAACTTCATTCACCGCCTCATTTACCTATTAATTATCTATTATCTAAAATTATCGCGTCGACCGATAAATGTATTGTAAATTACCTCCTTATTCGCTGACGATTTATTAAACATCGCTGTCAATTATTTTCAGTCTAAGTTTAATACTTCCCTTGTAATAGCAACCCCTGAAAAATTTACTGACCAGACCAGTATAATTAGTAATGGTGAATATGATAAATTTCTTACCAATATATTATTTGTTATGGTCTGACCTACAATAGTAAACCAAGTATGTACCAAATAGGGTTTACTATTGAATTATGATAGAAGACTAGAAGAGGTTACCATGGACTACCTTTTAGGACCTATGGGTATGGCTAGTACCCGGCTAATGTCCAACCCATTACTTAACTTTACTCGTACTGTATACGGACTATACTCGGTCCGTACCCAAACTGAGCCTAGATCAAGTATTACCTATTTCATTACGTATACAGTAACGTAACCTATAAACTTAATGGCCTATAACTTAAGTTTATAATATTCCCACATTTTCCTCAGATGTTATTAAGGCTACAGTACCCTGTTAGTTAAATGCAGGGCACGGGCTTTACCCATTGAATACGAGGGTCGGGCGTGAGCTGGTAAAGCAGCATTTAATGCACTGTATAACGTATCGGTTTATTCAACTTCAGGTCGCTGGCATCGCTTAACGTGCCCTTAGGCTTGATATATAATATATCATTTTTACCATCGATACTATATAATGTACCTTTTAACGAGCCGTATAACGTATCGGCCGGTTTAATCTTAAGCCGTCAGCGCCATATATCGTACCTTTTAACTTTACCTCTGATACTATATAATGTACCCTTTACCGCGCTGTATAATATATTCTTTTTATACTCGGTACCGTATAACACGCCGTGTAATATCGCGTTCCTACTTTTAATATCGTATAACACGTTTCATATAATACTTAACCCCTACCGACTTCGGTCCACCAATCCTTATAAATACGGATGTTTCCATAACCCTTGAAAACTTTCTTTTTTCCCCTTTATCCTTTTTCATAATAATTTTACTTTCTTCTTTATGCCAATTATTAATTCCCGTTAATATCTTTTCATTATTTCCTTACGTCGTTCCTATAATTAACGTATATAATAGACCTTACTTAGGTTGCGTTGTTGCCAACGACTCTAATAAAAATAACGAGTCGCCTGGTAAGGCATATTACCTTATTATATACGAATATTTTATTGCGAATTGTTTTTTGTAGCCTTCTTGCGTTATAGGAGATCTCCTCGTCCTTAATAATAGCGAAAATAAAAGAGATTTTTTTTATGAATTAAAAATGCCTATATATCGTATATTAATTGCCTTTTTAACTCCGACGTTTTTTAACTTATATTCGAGTTTATTAGGTGTAATGTTATCGTATAAATCGAAAAGTTTATAATAAGATAAGTTTATAAATTAACCTTCCGAAAGACATAATTATAAATTAACCACTTTTCGTAATATATTTTTTTAAAAAAATAAGCTTTCTTACATTCTTACCCGGACTACGCGCCCTCTTACACTAATTAATTTTTGCGATCGAAGATAAATGTTATATTTTATTCCTTACGCGTAAGAGTTAAGGAGATATTTCGAGTTATCGACTAATTTTTACCTTCGTTTTCTTTAAGTTCATTAATTAATTTACCCGGTTTCGTAATATTGCTCGGGTATAAAAAGTCTTTACCGTACTGGTTATATAGGCCGTCATCTTCGAATTACGATTAGTTATATTGATTTCGTTTACCTCAAGCCGGTAAATAACTAATGCGAATTGCAGTTTAGTTAACTTCGAATTACTAAATTTTACATAGGATTTTAACGCAGTAAAAAGTAAAATCGATAATTGAAGTTAATTAACCTGGTTATTATAATTACTTTATATCCAATGCAATATAATTTATGGTATTTTATAAATAAGAAATATCGGTTTAGGTTAGTTTCGAAAGAGTAGGGGGTACATTTATGAAAGTAGAAGACTGTATATATGCCAACTACCTATTTTCTACGATAAAGTTAAAGTATAACGCAAAATTATTAACATTTGTCATCGATTCGTTTATTATAAGTAATTTTTTTTTTACAAAGAACCCTTAATAATATATTATAATCCAACCTACGATAGTAAGCTAAATAGGTACCAAATAGAGTTTACTATTAAGATATAGTAAAAGACTAAAAAAAGTTACCGTAGCTTATCATATTGAACTTATAAATATGGTCAGTACCCGGCTAGTGCCCAGCCCATTACGTAACCTCATATGTACCATATATGGACCGTGTTCGGTTCGCACCCAGACTGGGTTCAAATTGGGTACTACCTATCCTGTTACGTATATAGTCACATAACCTATAGATTCAATGGCTCATGGCCTAAGTCCATAACATTATTAATCACCCTCACAATATTGTCGAAAGCTTTGTGCTATTCTTTGAGTCGCTTATATTCGCGTTCGTTAACTCATTCTTTCAATCCATTCTTAACCAAATTTACCAACCTCTTAATCAACCCTACTAACACGGTTCAATACGAAGGTGTATTTATTATTATTTTTCCCCTTCAGTAAAAAAACTTTATAATCTTTAGACTTTTAAAGTATCTTATATTATCCAAGTAATATTCCCTAAAGTAGCCAAAAACATTAGAAATGGGCTTCTAAGTTCGACATATCTCTTCACCTATTAGTTTACCTATGTCTTGGTAAAATAAAAACCATAAAAAGTAATTGATCATAAAATAAAAATAGGTCTCACCGCTGGTCTTTTTTAAGTTTATTTTATTCGTAAAGTTCATTCCCATAATATCTCATAGCCTTAGAACCATAACAGGTATAATATTAGCATTAATTAGCTTACTAGTACTAGATAAAACGTACGATTCGTATGTTCCAACGTATTTTTTGGTATCTATTTATCATATTAGCCACTATAGTATCCCCTGTAACTTGTGGAAAGTCGATATTATAGCGAAAAATTCGTAAAAATTGTAGGCTCACTTTTATACCCGAGATACCTCGTCTTTTCCCACGTAAATAACGTATCTTTCACCGAGTTTTTGCTTTAGCAACATGTCATTCTAAATATAAAATTTCAATAAATCGAGTTTCACTTTTCTTTTCACCTGTACCAGTAAATCCTTGATTATTTTATAACCGCTTATAAGGTATCTCATTATGTCTTTATACTAGTTCGTCTTGTCAATATATGCGGTTACCATTATCACACCTTCTGGTTACGATATATTTCCTAAACTTAACACTCTCATAGTTATAAAAATTACTGTTCCTAAATCCTTTAGTATTACTGGTCTTATAGGTAAGTATTTTCTTACAGTTTACGGTAATTCTCTTATGTTTGATTTTTCCGTACCTAACTTTAAGAGTTTAATAGTTGTTCCTAACAATTTCGACGTTCCGTTAGCGATTTTAATTATCTTATTTAAATTTGAAAGATTTACGATTCTTATATTAAACATTCCAAAAACATCCATTCATTATAAGATTGTCTCTTAAGGTATAATCGAGCTCTTTAACAATGAAATTGAATTAGTATAATTAGTATAAACTATCGTTTAAAAAAGTAATTCAATTACTTATAGCTGTTCTTCTTTCAGATAATTCACCGCAGCCAATGCTTTCCTTTCCTCAATAGTATATCTGGTCTAGATATTATTCAATTTCCATGAAAGAAAAGCAATAATTCTCACGTAAGGTATCAGTTTATCCATAATTTTAGTACTAACTTGCAACCCATTTAATTGGAAAATAATGCTATCAATTCTTTCACCTATAGAATTTATCATAAGGTAGATATATAATAAACGATTTAAAGCTGTTACAATATTTATTTGATTGTCAGGCACGAGGTTACGAATGACTTAACGTATTCCTCCTGCTATTCGAATTCCATAAGTACTATTCTATTCTCTTATAACCTTTCTCATTGAATTTATTTTGGGTATTTTCTTATACAAGATGTTTTTATGATTGTCGTCCATAAATCTTTACCAGGTATATACCTCGCAACATGTAGTATAAGGTAATGGAATTTGCTTAATATCTCTAACAAAATAGAGTAGTTTGCGTATTTCGCTTATATCTCAAATATTTTTCGATAATTTTTAAACGGCCCAACTTATTCTCGACATAATTCGAAACCAAGTGAATAAATACGACTTCTGAATAATATTAAGTTGTAAAAAGTAAAACTAATTTTCCTAAACGCGAGGTAAAGGAAATACTAAAAATGTAAGAAATTAAACATTACTTTGAATCCATATAATAAAGTATTATAGTCGTCGACATATAAGTTTAAAACCATTCTCAAGGTATAATTATATCTCATTATCTAAGGTAATACCAATCTACTAAGTTTCACATTTTTTCGGTCGTTTTTCATAATGTTCTCGTCAATTTTCGTACTATTTTTACCGCTTAATAGCGGTTATTTACCAAACATAATGTCGTTAAATACATAATACGTATATTTACTAGTTATTATTCCTTGGAGCACATCAATATTAGATGTTACATATTTGGTATAATAAATACAATTTTATACTTATACGTAGATGTAATAGGTATACTTTTATATCCATTTATTACATCGCCTTAAAAAATATTTTCCTTAAAATATAGAATACTCTATCTCTTAAGTATATTAGCCATTTTAATTTAATTATATAACCATTAATTAAAATATGGTTTTCAATTAATCTATATTTACAATTTTTCTTCAATAATTGACATAAATATGCACATTATTCAAACTGACTTAATATAAAGAATTTTACTACTGTTATCATTATATGAAATTACTATATAAAACCGACTTTATCTTAGGAATATCAAGGCTAATTTGATCTGAATAGTCTATTATTCGGCTCGAATTTAATTAAATAAGTAATGAAATCAGTCACTTTTACATTTTTTAAGCTAAATACGAATATATCTCTTCTAGTATACGCCAAACTTTTGGTTAGTACTAACCCTTTTCCTTATCTTCTTTTTTTCTCGCCGAACTATATGTATTTTTCGCTAACAAATTTATCTGATTTATTCGTTTTACTGATATTTTTAATATTATTACTAGATAACTTCAACCACTTGTCAAAAATTCGTTATAGTAAATCTATTAACCCTCTTTATTTAAAGAGACGTTTAATATTTCTATAAAATTTGTCATTTTACGTTATTAGTATTATTTATGTTTTACCGAATACTAAATAAGTTTCTATTAATTCTCCCTCACTTCTACCTATGTCTCTTTCCCACTGTTAATATTTGTATATTAATACATTTAAAAATGCCTTTCGGTTTTCATGAATCTCTAATTCTTTTAACGTTATAACACTGTTGTTTTTACCGTCTTATCTCAAATTTAGTTTCCTATCGTAATTAAAGATTAATAGTTTGATAGATGATAATAATAACATAAAACAATCTGAAAGTTCTGATTTTATTTTTCCTTCAAAACTTTAAATTAATGTATACGAAATGGGTAACCGAAACAAACAATTAATGATGTTAAGATATTCTTTAGTAATTGACACTTTTATTTCGTTGAATGTAATAATATTCTTCTTTAATTTTCTCTATTTATTCGTTTCGTTTCACAACCGCAGTTATCGTCTTCGTCTTATTTATTCATGCTGCCATCTCGTTTCATTTTATATATATCCCATTCTGATTCGCATATACTTTGTTTTTATTTTTCTTAAGTATAATTCAAACGTTTTCAAAACGAATCTTCGTATAAACGCTAACTTTTCTTATACTAATATTTCCTAAGGTTTTTCGCTACTGATTGATTTTCTCTAGGTATAAAACCTGTCCTATTTTGGGTATATTTTTATTATTACGTGTATTTTATGAAGGTGATAAATTAATTTCTTTTTTATAAGTGTTTCTAATCCTTTTCGCTAGTGTTTGACTTTTTTTTTCGCTATTATTGTTTTCTTCCTTCTTATCCGATTTGAAATTATTTCTCCCGCTTATACTCGACTTTTCCGACAACTCAAAAAAAATTAAAACTATTTACGAATTCTAGTACTTGATAGAATCTCGTTTATATATGTGAGTTAAATATTGAAAGACAGTGGTTTTATATGTCGTTTTACAGGTATAACAACCGAGTACTCACGTTTGCTGAAAAAGTTCAATATATTATTAGTATAGTTATTAATAACCGAAAAATACATAAACTAGTTGCGACTTAATAATTAATTATATAAAGGGTGGTAAACTGTAACAAATACATAAACCAAAAAGATAATACTATTAATAATAAGGGGGAACAAAACGTAAATCGATAATATTGTATGGTTTCCATTAGTTATGGTCAATATTATAGGCGGATCCGACGTCTAAATAATCATTTTTAAGCGGTTCTTTATATCTCATCTAATAAATTTAACGAAAAAGCCATAGTTTATTACATATCAGTTTATGTAGATATTATAAGTATTACACTAAATATATCCGAGTTGGGTTTTTATCGTTCTTAGCATAAATCGATCCTTTACAAATATTATTACTGACGTATGTATAAATGTTATATGCTTACATTTTTTCCTTAATTTATCTCCTACTCGTATATGCCGGATAATGTCAAGGATGAACATCTTCTTCATCTACTTGCAAAAAACAAGACTGAAATTTAATAACTATTCGAAAATAATTTTGAGGTAAATTTATTGTAAGGTATCCGTCAAATTAAAACGGTTTTTTAGGGCGGTTTAAAAATACTCATATTATTTGTAGGTCTTTATCATTGTAACGTAGTCGATTCCAATCACTATAGTAGAAGTAACTGATGCTGCGTTGATATTATTAATTGATATGTTTAAGTTCTAAGTTTGGTAGACCGCTAGCCGGTTTATATACTAATTTGTATGGCCAAATGCTTTGGCCTATGCCCCACTTTGAAGTGGGTACCTACTGCACTCCACTTGCAGTGAAGTCTTACAAACTGCAGCCAATTTTTCAGTCAGTACAATCAACTTTATTGCAAGTAAAGTTAACTTGGATGTACTGAATTTGACTACTGTTCCAAAATATATGGGAACGGTATCTGTCCTTTTTCCTGCGGTATTTATTTTATATTTTCTGTATATAATTATAGAAAATGAAATATAGTCTCTACAGAATAGCTTATTTTTAGCTTAACTTAACGAGAGTATAGTTCAAGATAGCAATCCTCGATAATATAAGGTTTAAAACTACAAGATTTAAGAGTAAGTAAAGTTTGACCTTATACGAGTGGATGGTCCTCCTTTTTATTTTTAATACGAAACTATAGGTTTTTACGTTTCGTGGTTCGACTATTACGGCGTTTAACAGCTATTAAGAGTATAATATTTTTAATCCTTTTACCTTTCTCGTTATCTTCGTTCGGATATTAGTAATTTTTTCGATTATATTGGTATTTTTCCTAAATATATTAACGTTTTTAAACCCTACTTAAGTATCTCATACACTGCTTCCTAGCATATTTAAATTTTTCAAATTCGATCAATCTGTTAAATTAATATCGAATATAGGATGAAAGTCCTAGTATTTGATTTAATCTATCGATATTGTTGGAATAGTACTACATAAAGTGCAGTAGGTTAACTTTACTTACAATAAAGTTGACTATACTGCAAGTTGAGTGTATTGCTTTGTGAAGACTTACCGCATTGGGTGTAAGTCGAGTGCAGTAAGCTGCACTTCACTCTAGGGCACGTACTAAGCAATTGTCCATAAAAATTACAGTGTAGACCAGCTAGCGGTCTGCCAAACCTAGAACAATAGATCCACCATTTGACTATTACAATAATACTATTACTTCGACTAATCGAATCGAAAACGTTATAACATCTTAAGACCTGCCAACACTAATTAGCTAAGTAAAAAAAAAGGTTACTTTCTAGTTATTACACTTTATACTACGGCTAGAATAAAGGAAAGATTTTTACAAAGTGCCTTTATTAGTACTACATCAGTCCACAACGGCAAAAAAACAGAAAAAACTTTTGGGTTATATTCGTCCATAATAGCAATCTAAAAGTAAGCGACGGTATCTCTACTTAAAAACGCCAAAAAATCTTTATTAATCCTTTTTAAAGACGTTAAAATTAACTGTTAGAAGTTTTAAAGTTCGACATGTGGGTAAATGGCTAATTTAATACTATTACGAGTGTTATTAGTGCAAAAATTACTAAGTCTCTACATCAAATAACAACAATAAATAATTTTCGCTCTTTACCACCACTAACTACCTTTGACTTTACCCTTTATACTAAACTTTTACTACTTTAATTTTTTTCACTTCACACACCACTTTAATCATGAAGTTCGTTGCTTTAAGCTAAAATACCAAGTCGCGCCAAAAAAACCACGTCGAGTGACCTTACACCAAATCGCCAAATCACCAATCTTCCACGAGACTTCATGCTAAAAACACCAAGTCCATATACCTAAGATTACCAAATCCTTTGCTTTACACGCCCTACACGCCTTATACATGTCAAAACGTTAAGATAGATACTAAAAGTCCTTATTTTTAGGCTATTACCGACCCCACATAGAAAAAAGCAATCAAAAATCTCGGAACAGCCTTCGTCATACATTATAGCTACGATCTTTAGGTAAATGACGTCGATTAAAACTATATTAAAAGTATTTAACTAACTTTATCGGCTGTTCTATTTTGGAATATGTCGACGACAAAGATCCTGACGATGTGTTCCATAAGTTTTGTAAATTTTTCGGTGACTAGACAATTAATATGTGAAAGGTAACTTAAAAGACCATTAAATCCAAACTAAGGACTAAACTTAAACACCGAGAGATTTACGTACCAAAAGAAAACGTTATTAGGTTGACAGAAACACTTTTTAAGTTAGCATAACTTAAAGAATACCTAAAAGACCCACGTCTTAAATGGAAAGGGGTTAGAAAACCTTAACGCTACCATACGCGCTTTAGGAGACGTTCCTTTTACTTTTAGCTAAGTAAGGTCTTTTCACATACTGGCGATGAGGAACTTGTTAACTTGTTTATAAATTTAACAATTTTACATAATAGTGTGAAGTACGCCCTTAACGGAAGCAAAGCACGTGAAACAAGTTCTGCCAATACGGCTAAAGGTATTGACGTCAGTGCTATATATTAATCAATTAAACAGAAACCTCACCGGACCCCTTAACACTAAAAGGAGTATCAACAAGACTCCCGCGACGAAAACCGTCAAGTTCACTTTCCTCAAGTTCCTCAACAGTTTTAGAAGCCAAATGAAAAAATCACTGGCTTCACGCGCGAGCCTACTATATGTATGAACACTGGCTTTTTCTCTCTAAATTCAGCCAAAGTTAACTATTCGGCCCACCAATACTAATAACACCCTTAGTTTTTTCCATATCCAAGAGATATAAAAAGTCCTCAAGATTAATATATTACCCTTTCTTCTCGACATGATTTCATGGTGGATATGGAATGTATAATAATTACTACATTCGTCAAGATTTGAGGAGGAAAAGAGAAGTATAATATTAAGCTGTAGAACATTTTTAACGGAAAGTTACGCCTATTCTTCAACATCTATAGCTATATAAAAGGCGAATTGCTAGGTTTTTACTTGTTTTCCTCCAGTATCCTTATCCTTTAAACCAAGGATTACTACCTCCGGTACTTAACGAATTATTTTTCCTTTTATGAAATTTATAATAATCTAAAGGGCTATTTCGAATACGATATTAATTTTGTCCAATACTACACCAACTCAAACATTATAAAGTAGTTTTACATATTAATTTATAAGAAAAAGTCGAAAAGCAAAATAAACTTCCTTAATCAGATGCTTGATAGGTTAATGCTTTACCAACGAGTAATGGAAAACGTAAAAGCTGGCGAAAGCACCTTACGCTAATAGGTCCGGCAAAAAATTACGGGCTATAAAGAGTTTAAATACGCTCTATAATACCCCAATACCACTTATGAAAAGTTCTTTAGCTAGTTATGTTCCTCGCTGACAACTGTAACTTCTCGAATTTCTAGATCGACTGGTATATATCCTTAAACAAGAAACTTCTCCAACTTAAATAAAAAGGATCTTGTGGTAGTTAATTACGTTAACCGCAAATACGACTGCAGGCGCCTACAATACCTAAGGTTTATCATATTGACCTCGGTCCCAAACTAGAGGTAACAATCACGTTGGCGCTAATAAGGCCAAGATTTAGGCGGACCTGTTAACTATAAACACTATCGTTGTGATAATGGTAAGAAATATTAGATTTAAAGTAGGCCTAACTGCTGGTTAACTTAGTACCCCCCCACCAAGTAAAACAATAAAAAGGTAATATACTATATCTGTCGGTAAGCTCTCAAGCCTATAAGGTTCACGTGAACTAAAATCTTTGAAGGGTAATCAGAGTGATTGATATTGTAGTATAAAAGATGATGGATCCAAGAAAAAACATCTAGAGGTGTACGCCATAGGTGAGAGCTTATAAGCCCTCTACTCAAAGCGTATCACTCTGTAGTACTTCTTCTAGACCGATCCACGCATTGCTATCAGTTAGGAATAGTCATTCCAGACCGATTTATGCATGATGCACTTTTGCGTCTTGTAAGAGTGCAGTCTGTAGCGTGATACATTACCGTATACTTTGCAGGAATGCATCCTGCAATACAGTGCACTAATACTTGACCTATGTATATTATCTATTAGGGTATATAGTAATATCAAAAATATCCAATACCCTACCACTTCTAAATAGAACTATTTAAATCAAATCGCAAAATTTGAGAGCAACGAGCCAATTAACAACGCCAATGCCCCCAAACAAATCAAGTAACATAAAGATATTACTCTTAACGCGGCTTAATAACTAGCCGACCACGCCTTCTTATACCGTTTAAGTAATAAAGACCCTTAGCTTCACACTAACTAAGCCCTTAATCCCTTATATATCTTTAAACTTCGCGATTATTACGCAAACTATACGTTTTAAGATATTATAACAGAGATAGGAGAAACAAAGTACTTAATAGGAGGATATTCGCAGTACGTAACACTGTAGAGGGAAATCATTACAGCTACTAAAATTAATCGTCATGATACTAGCAAAGACAAAATTGGGTTTAGCCTAGATGAACAACTATTATTACTAAGGATAACGGTAGTTTAAACTATTATAAAAGCAATCACGTTTTAAATCCTTAAGTCGCCTACCCATTTCCTACTTTACTTAAAGGATAAAAAGATATTCGGCGTTAACATCGATGTTAATGTAAACGAAATAGTTAAAAACGACCAAAGGTTTCCACTCACTTTTAAGTGGAGGTACTTATAGTTTTATCTTTAATGCCTAGAGGCAGTGTTGTTAAACCTGATAGAGCTGGAGATACGTCAACTAAACTGGCGTTTTAACCATCTAGTCGTTAATAGGCTGTACAAAGTTCTAAAGTTCGTAAGGTATAATGATATGGAATACTCTACCTTAAAAGCTATTAAAAAACTTTGCCACCACTGCTAAAAATATGTTCAATCCTCCCGAAGATTAAAGTTTATATTAAAAGACGATAAGGAATTTAACTACGAGATCTTTATTAATGTGTTTTACTTAAATAACAAGCCTATTCTTCACATCATTTACTCTGCAACCTCTTTTTACGAAGTTAAATTTTTAAAGTCCCTTTCGGCAAAGGATATGTGGGAAACGCTAAAGATACTACAAATGAATACATATCTAGGTCTATCTAATATCGTCGTCCACGATATTGATACTAACTTTACGGCAGCGGAATTCTAAAAAGATGCCAAGATAATAGGTATCTAGTATAAACAGGTGCCTATAAAAGACTACTACAGCATTAAAAAGGTGAAAAGAATATATGCATTACTTTTCCAAACGTATAATATCCTCATATTGGAAATTAAAAGTTTTATGAATCCAGAGGCACGCTTACAAATGATAGTAAAAGACCTTAATGACACTGTTGGCCCTGATAACTTAGTGCTAACACTACTGGTCTTTAAAGCATACCCACACCTAAAGAGTGAATCTATACCCTTAACAGGTACTTAAAAATGTGTTACGGCCTACGGAAAAACTTTAAGGGAACTACGAAGAGAATCGATACGCTGCCAGGTTAATAACTTCCTTAATACTAAAAATGGTCCCTCAACAATCGAAGTATTTACTTTACCATTGTAAAGTAAAATACTCGTATAACGAGAGCCGGGAAAATGGAAAGCCTATACAAAATCTTAAATATCGCGAATTCCGAAGTGGTTGTTAAAATTGCTAACGGTTCTATATCTTTCCGAACCACCCAAATTAAGCTTTAAATCAGGGCTATTAAAGATAAAGACTCTTAAAATAAGCGATCAAGCCAATACAAACCTCTTCCACCCATTATTGATTAGCTAATAAAACTCTGTAAACGCGGACAACTCCCGAAAAAAAGGAACATTAAAAAGGAGAAATATATACCGGGCCGCATCTATAATACTACTTAACCAAACAGAACATAAAAGGATAACGAAGACTTGGTATTAAATCTCCGAACGTAAGGGATCATTAAAATTTTCGGTAAACCTTTTTAAAAAAGCGACCAAGTCGAAATTAATGGTCTACTAACTCGAAGAGTTATATAATTCGTACCGAGAACCGACTTTAACCTTCAAAACCCAAACTTTACAATCTTTAAGTGAAAAATTATCCACGAAATATAAAGGCAAAACCACGAGACCGCCGTACGAAAAGTTACGTTTAATAGTTTAAAGATACGGCGATAAGGGCAAAGACTAAATCTTTATATAGTTGCCAACGATTTAGAAAATCAGCTAACGTTTAGTAGTTACTTTAGCAACAAGTTTACTAGTTAAAACTAAAGGAAAATTTACACTTAATAACTGTAACATTATGTAAGCTTATATGTAATCAGCAACAGATTTACAACAGATTGTACTGTTAAAACTGCTGCAAAAGCTACGTGTTATCTACCCTTTAGAAATGGTAATACGATGTATCAAACCACTATATAAACTAGCTAAAGCAGGTATCCATTAATTTTTCACCTACTAATAGCACTTAAAATCCCGGCTAACAATAAAATCTTCAACGTACAACCCAAATTTACTAATAACATAAGAAAAGAACTTCGGTGTAATAAATATACAAACTAACGATACCCTCTTCATCGAAACGACTAGCTTTATAATAATAAAGCAACAGGGTATTAAGGGCTCTAAATTTTGAAATTATAAGCCGGTAACGACGTTAATGGAAGATAGCTAACTTAACTTTAATAAATCGTTAATCCATATACTTAGTATTAATATCGGCCTTAACTTTCGCCAAAAAGGCCAAGGCACTATTTTAGTTACAATTAACAAAACTAATATAGCTAAGGCCCAACAGTACCCCAAATAACGTACTCATGGCAGTAATATTGCTACCCTATACCAATCGAATGCATCATGCAACCTATCTATTACCGCACAAGCACAAAAATCAACAAATAAAAACTTCAACCAGCTAAACAAAAATCTCGAGTAACAAATACGAAACTTGGACCGCGGGATTGATATAGTCCTAATCGACCTGTTGAAAGCCAAATTAATAATATTTACAAACGGTTCCTTCACAAATAACACCAACTTATCTTTGCAAATAGGTTTTCTAATAACTCTCGTCAACGAAAATAGGCGGAAAAACCAATTTAGTATCACCAACAACCTAATTCACTAGACTTTTATCAAATATAAAAAGATAATATAAAGCGTACTAATATTGGAAATCTATGGCATAATAATAAGCTTTAACGTAGATATAATATTGTAAAAGACCCTTAACCTTATTACCAAACAGCTAAAGATTCCTCCTATCCAGGTGGTAATTTGTACCGATTCAAAAAGCCTCTTTAAATACCTTTCGAAATTCAGAACTACCAGCGAAAAACACCCAATAATCGATGTAATAGTACTTCATAAGGCATACGAAGGGAGGAAGATTAAGGAGTTCCGATAAATCGATGGCAAAGACAACTCTACTAACGTCATAACGAAGGCATTGCCGAACAAAGCCCTAAAAAGGTTTGTAGATAATAATAGGCTAACCGTACGCATTGAGGGCTACGTTAATAAGCCGCCTAAAAAGCAAAGATCATGTAACGACGAATAGGGATATGTTAGAAAATTGAAAAACTACCAGGGGATTAAAAATAGGAATCTGTTTAAGTAGCACAGTTGAAATAAAGGCTTACAAAGGTCTGTAGCGGAAATTTTTTTTCTAGGAGTTAATAAACTCGGACCTTGAAGCAACGGAGTAATTAAGGTCAAATAGGGTCAATTTACATGCAATTAGATACAATTCAGTATAAAAGCTAACTGGAATTAACAGGGGTCTGGCCAGTTAACAAAAAAGTAATTTAGTGGTAACTGGAAAAGATTAGTTAGCCACACTAACGTACGCATACAAACTAAAAAGCCACCAGTATTAAAATAGTACTACATGTAATACAGTAGGTCAACTTTACTTACAGTAAAGTTAACTATACTGTTACTTCAACCAATCGAATCGATAACATTGCAATGTCTAAAGACCTGCCAATAGATATCATAAATAATAGCTTGTATATTTTCGCGTTTATTTCGCCTTTCATTTTTAGTTTTTCGGGTATTACTCGTTTTGCTTATATGAGATTTCGTATTTGATATATTTTTACCTATGGTTATTGGGGATAAAAAATTCGTAAAAGCGATGGTATAATTTAAGTATATTTCTACCATTAAAATATATCTATATATTATTTTAAGCTCATTGTTACTATTTATTGCCTACGTTATTTCTTCGCTGGTATGGATCCCACGAATCCGTTATAATTGCCTAAAAAACGAATTAAAAATGGGTTTGATGTTGGTTTCAATATCTGCGAGTATTTTACGAATTATATAAAGTATTTCCCCTATTATTCTAAGGAGTCAGTTTGCCTATTAATTTTCATAATAGCTTTGTAGTCTACATAACTTTGGTAAACACCTTTTTTGTGGAATATTCGTTTGTATTATTATGGCGATTGTTTTGTTCAAAAATAGATTATCGTTATGGCTTGGTACTATAGTTGTTAAAATCAACGTTTTTTTTACCACATTATATATGACGTTTTTATATATTCCGCATTCGTTTGCAAGATTTTTGAAAACTAGATGGTTAATAACCCCAGTTTACAACATTTTATCTGCATCCCATCTATTATCTATAAGGTAGGCTAAAAATCTGTTTTTCAATTATTTTTGTAATATATAGATAGGGGTACTAAACGGTAAGATTATCTACTCTTTGTACATATTTAACCAACAATTTTCGTACGCGTCGTCCGAATGAATTCACTTTGACTACCATACTAGTATTGATTATTATTAGTCGAAACCTAAATCGGATGGTAAATAACGTTTTTAACTTATTTCATTTTTGTTTTTCGTCTTAAAGTACGTTACGATACCATTTACCCACGGTTTTTTTCAAATCCGTTTCAAAATAGTCTTTGTAAAGTTTTTCGACAAGATTATTAGTTTATAACTATATTTTTGCCGTAATCTCGATGTCCTAATGTAATCATTTATACTTTCGTGAAGCTATCTTATAAATATCCTCATAAAATTTATCTTAAAATATAATAGTTGTAATGAGAATTAATTGTGAAATTTTTGTAGTTAATAGGTGTTATTATGTTTTTAAAATAATAAAATCTCTTAAAATAGTATAAGTATTTAGTAGTTGAGATTGTCAGATAAGGTTTATATATTTAAATAATCTGTCCTCAACTTGTTTCTTTAACCTTATTTGGTTTAGTTTTGCGTAGCTAACCTAGGCTAACTATAAGGTTTATAAAGGTTCTTATTTCTATTTAATTTTCGCTTATATTTGTTTTTTTTCGTTTACATTTGTATCGTACTCATTGTATAGTTTCTCTTTCTCGTGGTTTTGATTCTCGTCCTGGTCGTTCTTATTCTCATCCTTTTCTTCTTCTTATTCTTGTCGTCTTCTTGTTCTTATTTTCGTCATCTTCTTCTCGTTCTCGTCGTCTTTTTATTCTTAAAATTCCTTGAATTTATCTAACTACAAATCAAAATATATACAAGGTAAACAACTTTTGTACTAGGTTACCAAATAGTTACGAGGAGAAAGTAAGGGGTTCAAAGGGTATTTGAAAGGGTGGGAGGATTTGTATTATTATTGTTATTTAAGTTAACTAGTGCCTGCGAGTAACCCCTTATCCTCCAGACATTCCTCCCATGACCTCGGGTAGGCCATTTCCCTAGCGTAAGTCATGCTTAGTATGCATCCCGATTCTCCATGCTACCACAGCCTAAGTAAGTCAGTCAGTCCACTTGGAAGCATGCCGTGATGAGGCCTGGATCCACGACCCTCCGAGGCTTTGACAGGTCGTCTGCACCTGGCCTTGGATGTGACAAGATTGCTGGGCATGGATGGACCCAGGCACACACACATATACACACACACTTTGGTGACAGCGGAGCCTCGTTGGTCTTGATCGCCGCCCGGGCTCTGCACATTGCGATATTCGGAAAAAAAAATATTATGAAAAAAAAACCCCCCGTCGGGTCTGGGACGCGGGGCCCGCGTCACGCGAGGAAACACTCCGCCCGCACGGCGAGGTCCCCTGGGGTTCTCAGCCCAATGACTCCCTCCAGCCCGTGAGTGACAGCTTCGCGTTGGGTGGAATGTGTCCACGGCGCAGGGCGACAAGGTAGAGCAAGCACCGGGGTTTGCGGTGAACGGTCTCCGTGGTCGGGATGATCGGAGTCAGCTCCTAGCATACGTTGTGTGGGTCGCCATGGGGGGGAGGGGGCAGTGGGTTAACGTACTACGCAGGATCAAGAGTGTAGTATGGATGGGATACGTGGCCGGGAAAGCAGGAAAGCACAAGTGCGAAGAGAAAAATAAGATTTATCGATTACTGCGCCAAGCCACTATGCTAAGATGGTGCTCGGTCTAGATCCACGTCGTATGAAGAGCAGCTCGTTCACGTCCAGGTGTGCCAAAACCCCTCCCGTGAACACCGGCCCCCCTCGAGCGCGAGCGCCTTGAAAGCTGTCCCAACCCGTGTACATTGTCCTCGTCTACGGCGTCTTCACCGACGGGTTTGCCTGCACGGCCGTCGCGTCCGCACGGTCGCCGTCGCGGTCGCCGCACGCTGCAGACCACCCTGTCCCTCTCCCGTTCGCGTCTCACTGGGTCAACGAATAGTGGCAGGAGACGGGCTCGACCGGGGCCGCGAGCAACGACACGATGTGGCACTCCATGCCGCCGGGCGCGGGGTTGCCGCCGTCGATGACGCGCAGGCCCCAGACGCCGTTGCCGGAGGCGCAGGCGCTGAAGCCGTGGCCCTGGAAGAAGAGGGTGTTGGCGTCGTTGAGGTAGAAGCCGTAGTTCTGGCTGTTGCGCGGCTTCGACGCCAGCCCGTCGCCGTACGTCCAGGTGCCCTGGCCCATGCCGGAGAGGTCGGCGTAGGTGTGCTGCTTGGTGGTCTCGTCGCTGATGGTGCTGTAGAGGTTGAGTCGGGCGTCGCTGAGCACGAAGGTAGCGAAGTCCGGGGCCGCGGCGCCGCTCGCGGGGGTCGCGCACTGGGCGCCCTGCGGGGTTTGGCAGGTCTCGTCGACGTAGAGGAAGCTCTTCATGGCCTTGACCTGGAGATTCTGCAGCTGGGAGTGGTCGGACCAGTTGACGGCCAGGGTGAAGGGCGTTTCGCCTTTGATGGTGAGGTCGCGCGTCTGCAGGATGCTGCTGGGGGCCGCGGAGGCGGCGGCGCAGAGGAGGGTGGCGACGGTGAGGACGGCGGACTGCATGTTGGGCGATGGGGGTGGGTGGATGTGGCTTTTATTTTGTTTCGGCGGCGTGAGGAATGTAAGACTCGGAAGTGATTGACTTGCTTGATGAAGAACTGAGACCACGATGAAAAGGCCTGAAGGTTCGCATATATATATATATATATATATTATCTGTATATATATGTCTATCTATTTATATATATACAGCTAGCTTACACGGGTCGGGAAACTGTGGTCACCGAAATGGAATTGGGTTTCGTACAAATTGCATTTTCTCATACGATGGAGGCGGTGCTTCTGGGCAAAGCGTGCCTGCGATGGAGCAGTAGGGAGTGCATTACAACCAGTAAGTAGTATTTTCCATAGTAGTTTGCCCCGAGGTAGTTCGTTCCCTTCATTTCCCACAAGCTCAAGCTCCAAAACTCTCTCGTCGGTGACGAGGTCTGTCTGCATTGGACACGGGGCCTCGTTGAACCGAGCGCTTCCATGACCGAGGTTTGTCCCTGTCCGTTCTTTTCATACGATGTACTCTCGTATACCTACTATATGCCTGGCTAACGCTATATGATAAGGCTCAAGATGGAGGATAGGATTGCCCTGACAATGGCAGGCAGCCGCAGCAGACTTGACACAAAGCAAGCCACTCAGTATACGAAGGCAAGCGTGGCTACACACTCGCCGTATGACATCAACGTACACTTTTACTTTTCAGGGCTGTACTGGGATGAACCGCACAGGGCGGTAGCGGTGTAGCCAAGCTTTGAGGAGCAACACTCTATCACGAGAAGCTTGTGATGCTCGTATGTGATTGACTAGTTGGCCCACCCATGGCTGTCCATGGTTTGTAGTTGGCACTGCCCCAGCCCCTAGTTAGCAAGGAACAGACAAGGCGAGGTCGGCTGCCTGCTGCAAGAAGAGGGCAGACCATGATGGGACTCACCATGCTGTAGTACACGCCTCTCTTGGATAGCAGGCTGGCATGGTCGCCCTGCTCCACCAGCCTCCCATCGTCGCCCAGCACGAAGATCACGTCTGCGTTCTGTACCGTGGCCAGCCGATGTGCCACCACAAGCATGGTCCGCACCCCCTTGGTGGCATCCAGCACGGCCTGCACCTGTGCCTCGGTCTCGCTGTCGAGACTGCTCGTTGCCTCGTCCAGCAGCAGCAAGGCCGGCTGCCGCAGCAGCGCGCGCGCGAGCGAGATGCGCTGCTTCTGCCCGCCCGAGAGCGCCAGCCCGCCCAGCCCGATCTGGGTGCCGTAGCCGTCCGGCAGCGAGACGATGAAGTCGTGGATGCCGGCGTCCACGGCCGCCTGGTGCACGTCCGTGTGGGCCGCCCCGCCGGTGGCGTCGGCGACGCCCATGCTGATGTTGTCGCGGATCGAGCCGCTGAAGAGGCTGGGCTCCTGCGCGACGAGCGCGAGGCGCTGCCGGTGGGCCGCCACGCCGACGCGCGCCACGTCGACGCCGCGGTGCAGGATCGCGCCGTGCTGCGGCCGGTAGAACCGCTCCAGCAGCGCGATGATGGTCGACTTGCCCGACCCGCTGGGCCCCACGATCGCGGCGAACTGGCCCTTGGCGATCTGAAAGTCGAGCCCCCGGAGGACCGGTGCCGCGCGCGTCGGGTACTGGAAGCTGACGTTGCGGAACTCCCACTCGGCGGCGGCGGATGGCAGCCCGTGGTCGTGGCCGTGGTCGTGGTCGTCGTCCCCCTCGTCCCCCCCGTGGTCGTGGTCGTCG